>JBBPBP010009779.1:65595253-65653401 GCA_037974735.1 Cicer chorassanicum | reverse complement strand
AAATCAACTACTTCCAGTTATAATATTTGAGTTATCAATATTATTTAGCGATAAAACTTGTGTTATTTAAAAGTTAGATACAATATATAAGATTCTTAAAATTATTTTATTTTTTAATTAAAAAATTATTTTAAATGTTATATTATTGCTCAAACTTAGCTAATAATCTCTTACGTAGGGAATTCTCTTCAACTTTACTATAAAAGAGTAATAAGAAAATTGATCTAAAAAAATTGATCTTTAAGTTTAGTTTAAATTATATGGACTTCATTTAATTTTTTAAATTAATTTTTATTAATATTTTTCTGTAAAGTTGAAAGAATATATTTTGTTCGTTTTTTTGTTGTCTTTTTAGTTCATTTAATTTGAGATTTTTAATTGTATCAAGTTGCTCATGAACTTGAATTGAGCTAAGTTCGAGTTAAAAAATAAGTTAATGACAAACTCAAGTTTAGTTTTGAGCTAACTAAACCAATATCTATTGAGTTGAGTTGTACCTAAGTTCGACTTATTACCGAGTTATTCATAAATTTAAATTGAGTTCGAACTCAAAACTTAGTCGATGATAAACTTACGAATTTTTAACTGAACTAATTCCTATCGAGTTGAGTTGAACCTAGATTTAACTCAAATCAACCATAAATCTTGACTTACTCCTTATGCAATGAAATATAAACAAAAATAATAATTAAAAAATTAATATATTTAATTAAAAATTAATTTTTAACTAAATACATTTTTTTTTTCTTAATATTATTTTTTTACTTTAAAAATAAAGAATTCCATGAAAACGGGAACCTGGTCAGTGTGTCATAGTAGAGGACCAGTGGAGGACCACTAATAAAAAAATGTTACCATCCGTGATTCGTAGGCCCCACAGATCCCAGTTGAACACGTGGTAGTTCTGCCACGTCTGCTGAAAATCACCTATATATCCTCCTCCTCCGATCTCAACAATTTCCGCATTTCTCGTTTTTCGCAGCTCGTTCTCTCCGTCACTCACCGAGTCATAACTCGTTCTGTTGACTCAACTCGACTCGGTTCTTGGTCATTTCAACTCCATGGATCCAACTCGAGAATTCGTTAAGTTAGCCAATCGTGTTGTCGTCAAGGTCTCGCTTCATCATTTTTCAATTTATAATTTACTTGTTTTATTGTTAATATTTATTCAGTGTTTAAACAACATCGATTTGCATTGATCAACAAAGATCATCATCATTTTTCATTGTCAATTTTTTTAACAGTTAATTAATTATCTATTATAGTT
Source organism: Cicer chorassanicum (assembly GCA_037974735.1). Classification (NCBI taxonomy): domain Eukaryota; kingdom Viridiplantae; phylum Streptophyta; class Magnoliopsida; order Fabales; family Fabaceae; genus Cicer; species Cicer chorassanicum. The sequence continues at coordinate 65,652,134 of JBBPBP010009779.1, read as the reverse complement.
TTACTGAACATTCAAATCATAGAGTTCAAACCGGCTCCGGGATAGTAGTAAAATGATCATAATTATCTCACTCTTTTCCATATACTTTTTTGAATCTGATATTATTATTATTATGGATGACATGCATTCTCTTATTTTGTATAACGTAGTTTCTAGTTCAAAAATATGAATTAAATTTTTAATCATTATGATTGTTTTCTTTTAGAATTTGGAAGTAAAATATAATTATATACTGAAGTAACAAGTTAATCGGTCTCGTATAGTAAAATATAAATTGATTGCTTTCTTTTTTGGTTATTGTATTTTCTGATGCAATGTATAGAGGCAAATGGTAAATCATCTATGTAACACCCACCGATCAAAGTCGTGTTTTGGTGTCCACCGACACCTTAGTTATATTCAATTAATTCATTTTTGATAAAATAATTACTAGTGTCTATATATGTGCTTCATTGTATATCATATCTTTGTATGGTCGAGAAATCACGTGCCGTGTAAAGCTCTAATTAATTTCCTTGGATATTTTTCGGTACTCTTTCCTTAGATTTCAAACTCACTATGCTTTTACTTTTGATTTTTCATTGCATTTATTTTTCTCCATAATTTTGTGCTTAATTTTCGGACCTAAATTCCAGGCAGTCAATGTAGTCACGCAGACACTTGATCTCACATATTTGATCTTGATTAGACGGTTTGCATGTCACGCAGACACTTGATCTAATATATTTGATCTTGATTAGACGGTTTGCATTTAAATTTGGCAAAATAGTTCAAAACTCTATAAGTTAGATATAAATCGACTAATCAAAATTGGATCATCCAAATTCACAATATGCATGGATCCAAGCAATCGATTTCCACAATTTAATTGTTTTATGTTTATTTTCCTTTGCCAAGTAATATATGTATTCCTTATAATTGATTGCAAACTAGTGTTTGTGGTTAAAAATAAAATAGTCTTGATCAAAAAATGGTGAAATTTAAAATTATTATTGTATCAAATGCTGTTATTTATGGTAAAAATATTTTGATATCTTGATTTATAATCAATACCTTTAGAACACTAGTTAAAAAGATCCTTCCCGTTTTTTGCCACTTCTGCAATCAACGTTTTGTTCTATTTTCTTGATTGAAGGTCGGAACAGCAGTTGTTACTCGGAGTGATGGAAGATTAGCACTGGGAAGACTTGGAGCTCTATGTGAGCAGGTATGTATATATATTTGTATCCATGAATATATGTTATAAGATGCAAATAATTTCAGCCTATGATATCTTGTTATATGTGTTAACTAAATGTGCTTAATTAAATTGTTTATCGATGACGAAGATGAAATGAAAAAAAGAAACTAAAGGAAAATTATAAAGGTGATGAATAGGAGAAAAATCAATGTCCTTCTCTGTTATTGTTCTGTGATATGGTTACTAGTCGTGTATTGATGTGTGTGCATGTTTTCTTTTATTATTTTGTTACTCTAAGCTATCTTTCTGATGAAATTGTTTGTTGCAGCTTAAAGAACTTAACGTTCAAGGCTATGAAGTTATATTGGTGACTTCAGGTGCTGTTGGTCTTGGCAGACAAAGACTTCGATATCGCAGATTGGCCAATAGCAGGTTCTTAAAATTATCTTTTACTACCATAACTCTATCTTTTTCAATGACATGGACCATATTTTCAACTAATAATGGATTTCATACTCTCATAGTTTGAAAAAATTGCTACCAGCTTCAGCTTTCGGTGATGCTTCAAAAAGTATGAGTTTTAGTGCATTACTAAAGAAAATAAGAATATCTGTTTTAAACATAACTACTGTCATATTTTGGCTGAGTTTACTGTACCTCCGGCCCTTATGTTACGCGACCATAATTTTTTTTTACGAAGTCATTAAATTTTTTATTCCCTACTTCAACATGCTTCCTTTTCAATCTTTTATATTTTGAGGTCTTGCAAAGCACAGTTTTCCACTTTGCATTCAGAAAAAATCTTAACCAAACAAGCTTATACTAATTTGTGTTGAAGATTTAAAAAGTGATAGAGGACAAGAATGATGAACCTGAAAGAAATTGTTTACTTGTCTTGCAGTTTTTCTGATCTTCAAAAACCACAAGGCGATCTTGATGGGAAAGCATGTGCGGCTGTTGGGCAGAGTAGTCTCATGGCTCTCTATGATACTATGTTTAGTCAGGTGGAACCAAAACTTAGTTGCTTGTTTTTTTTCTTTTCTTCCTACATATTGACGCTGATACGAGTTTTTTATTGTGCAGCTCGATGTAACTTCCTCGCAACTTCTTGTGAATGATGGGTTTTTTAAGGATGCAGGTTTCAGAAAACAACTATCAGACACCGTGAGCTCATTATTAGAATTAAGGGTCATCCCTATTTTCAATGAAAATGATGCTGTTAGTACTAGGAAGGCACCATATGAGGTATTCTAGGTTTTCTTGCAATATTTCATTGGGTTAAATCTATCTTTGATTCATATAAAATTGATAAAAAAAAAATTGATTGCAGTCCTACAAAAATTTCATCTGCTTCAGTCCCTAAAATATACACCAATTGTGTGATTTTACTGGCAAGGACCAAAAACACTAGAAGACCATTTACTTTGTGAAAACATTTTCTATTTCCATTTTAAAAATATGGTGTTAACTTTACTTGTTAACCGAGAGTTAAAAGACTTTTGAAGTGAATAATTGTCTATATTTCTAGAATGTCAAAAAACTGTTTTCATTATTTTCAGAAATGCATTTTCATTAACTAGTATTTCATGTTCTCTTCATAACAATAGTTTACTTCAAGAGTCTTTCATCAAGGTAAAGTAAACACGTATTTTAGAAAATGAAAACACAATATTTTCAAAAAGTAAACGGGCCTAGTTTTGTTATTGTAGGGAATGGAAATGAATAATTTTTTTGTAGGATCAGAATCATATTTTTTTTCAATTTTATGGGGATTAAAAATATATATAACCCTATTTCACTGAATTATCTCTATTTATTTATTTAAAAAAAAAATTATTTTGCTTTTGACAACATAGTCTTGGCATGGTGGTTTTGTAATACTTGATATTTCCTTAAATTGTAAGCACTGCCTGCAGGATTCTTCTGGTATTTTCTGGGACAATGACAGTTTGGCTGGTCTATTAGCACTTGAACTTAAAGCTGATCTTCTTGTTTTATTAAGTGATGTTGAGGGCCTTTATAGTGGTCCTCCAAATGACCCAAACTCAAAGTTAATTCATACATATATAAAAGAAAAACATCAAAGAGAAATTACTTTTGGAGACAAATCAAGATTGGGCAGAGGGGGTATGACTGCTAAAGTCAATGCTGCTGTTTGTGCTGCTCATGCTGGCATCCCTGTTATTATAACTAGGTATGTAACATTTTGTCTCGTGTTTCATTTCTCTAACAAAGTGCTTGCGCTGAAGAATGAAGATAGCTATTTCCGTTTCACTTTCAAATTCTGCTATGCAATTGTGCTAATGCTATAGAGCCGCTATAAGCCTATGACCGCTATTTGACAATATTATGTAATAAATAGTGTATCACAGAACAATAGCGATTTGTTCAAATTCCAATATGCTATAGCACTGCTATTTAACAACACTGTAATTAATTTTGTTTGAAATATGAGAAATATAGTTCTCTGTATCATGTCATGTAGATACAATGCTCATTTCTTTTATGCTATCAGTAGTAGCACATAGTGCATGCAACTCTAGGGGGAAAAAATAAAAATGGAATTTTGTTTTGCTTGCAACAATTGGTATTTACTAAAAGTATGTTATATCCTGAGATATAGTTCGAGTAATGAAAAAGGATTCTGATATTTGTCGTGACTAGCGAGCAATATTATAATTTGCATGTATGTAGAGCATGATTTAAATTTCAAGTATACATTTGGCTTTTACATTTTACTGACAAAGAAATTGTATTTCAACCTCCGTTGAAGTGGCTTTGCCACAGACAACATCATACGGGTGCTTCAAGGGGAGAAAATTGGTACTGTCTTTCATAAAGATGCACATCTGTGGAAAAACATTAAGCAAGAGAGCGCACATGAAATGGCAGTTGCAGCACGTAATAGTTCTAGACGACTTCAGGTAACAACAGTTACATAATGAGAAAACTTCTAAACTGTTCTTGCAAATATTAGAACATAAACACATTAGTTTTATCGCTAAAATAGCTCAATGGAGAAGTTTTGTATTTTATGAAATGCAAGTTTGGTGATGAAATTTTTTGAGGACTAATATCGAAATTTACACTAATCTTTGAAAAAAATAGTTTAAGTGTTTACATGCCTTGGTTATTCCCAACACAGTGAACTGCAGTAGGTTAGCCAATTGTACTACTTTGATGATTTTGGTTTTCAGGCCCTAAAATCTGAAGAAAGGAGGAACATATTGCTGGCAGTGGCTGATGCATTGGAGAAAAACCAAAATATGATAAGCCTTGAAAATGAGGCTGATGTTGCTGATGCTGTGACTGCTGGATATGACAAGTCTTTGATATCACGTTTAACCCTGAAGCCTGAGAAGGCAAGAACTTAATATGGTTGCTTTTCATTGTCTGGCACTGATACCTCACAATCCAAAACATCTTTTTTTTTTACTTACCAAAACATGCTTTTTAATGAATGTGTTTTGTCTGACCTTTGTTTTTTTACTCGACAGATCTCTAGACTTGCAAAATCTGTGCGCATGCTGGCAGATATGGAGGAACCAGTTGGTCGGATTTTAAAGAGAACTGAGGTCAAATAAAAAACCCTTTTCTTTATTTGAAGGAGATTCTCTTATCCTCCTAACTCTTTGTTTATGTTCTATATTCTCTACATAATTCGAGTCAAGCCGGATTGACTATAAGAGGGCAAAACTCTCATGTGCTAATTTTTTGTATTCACAAGGCTTGAATCCGAAACCTTGCTTAAGCATAACAGAGCTCCTTGCCGCTTGGACCAACAGATGTTGGTCCTTCAAACTCTTATTAATCACCCATTAACTCATTTATAACATGTTTAATGTCTTCTAAAGTGTTTGATGTATGTAACATCTTTCCAGTATTTGGTTAAATGACAAATTCTGAAATGGATTTTGTAACTAAATATGTTCACTGATCTTGATCTAAGATAAAAAATATAGTCACCGACTGATTTTACCAAAAAATAAGTTCACTCATTTTGACTGTTCTGTTTGCTGCTATATGTGTCCAGCTAGCTGATAAACTCATCCTGGAGAAAATATCATGTCCTCTGGGTGTACTCCTGATTATATTTGAATCTCGACCCGATGCTCTTGTTCAGGTATTTAAGGCACTTTGTGTTATCCATCTTCCATTTTCAACTACTACTTAGCATGAAAAATATAAGAGCATGATTATAAACTACCTATCTAGTATGAGTTGATTGTTGTTTCATTATATCATCATAGTTCAATATATCCTTTTCGTTTATGAAATATTTCTTTCAAGTTAATTTGGATATTGATGTATGAGTTGTTTGATAAATGAATTAATAGATTGCTGCATTGGCAATTCGAAGTGGGAATGGGTTATTACTTAAAGGAGGAAAGGAAGCCCGAAGATCAAATGCTGCCTTACACAAGGTTTATCCATTTATTTTATTAGTTGAGGCTGTAGTTTTTTCAGGTCAATCTAGATCATCATTTTTGGTATAATTAAGTTTCCATCTTTACACATATATTTATTCTTTATTGTAGGTGATTACTTCAGTCATGCCAGATACAGTCGGCGGCAAACTCATTGGGCTTGTGACTTCAAGGGATGAAATTCCAGATCTACTCAAGGTAGATATTACAAGTTAAAATCCGCATAATTATATTTTTGTGATGATTTTCACTAATTATAATACTCTGCCACAGCTTGATGATGTGATAGATCTTGTGGTCCCTAGAGGCAGTAACAAGCTTGTTTCTCAAATCAAGGAGTCAACAAGAATTCCAGTTCTTGGTCATGCAGGTATTGTATCACATATAAATTTCCTATGTGTAAACATGTAAGAAAAACTAGGACTTCTATTGAAATTGTTTTATGTGTTTTTGTTATGCAGATGGAATTTGTCATGTATATGTTGACAAGTCTGCTAATATTGATATGGCAAAGCAGATAATTAGGGATGCAAAGACTGATTATCCTGCCGCCTGCAATGCAATGGTAATTAGCATTCACATCCTTTGCAATGCTTTGTTCCCTGTAAAAAATGTTCATCGACATTCTCCTAGCCTGTTGGATTTTGCTTGCTTGTTATTTTGATGTTGTGAATAGAATTTATGGACTGTGCTCATTGAAATAATGTGTCATGATATTCTTAGGAAACTCTTCTTGTACACAAGGATCTGTCGTGTAATGGTGGACTTAATGAGCTTATCCTTGAACTTCAACGTGAAGGTTTGACCTTATTTCATAATGGATTTATATAAACATTGGCTTAAATGGAATCTTTTTGTTTGTTTTTTCGTAAGATAATGGATTTAGTTGTGTTTAAATGTAGTAATCTTTTGTGATGATTGAATATGCATGGTGTAACTGTGCAAGAAAGTGCATCATAATCGTCTATTAATTGGGAAACATGTATAAAGAGATATAAATGGCTTGCAGGTGTTCAAATGTATGGTGGACCAAAAGCCAGTGCCATGCTAAACATTGTTGAAACGAGTTCTTTTCATCATGAGTACAGCTCACTTACTTGCACAATTGAAATTGTTGAAGATGTCTTCGCTGCCATTGACCACATAAATAAACATGGAAGGCATGTTCGAGTCCTCGGAATAATTTTCATTTTTGTTATCATTATCACTAATTTTATTAAAGGTCTTTGCTGCTTTATTTGATGTTTCTGCAGTGGTCATACTGAATGCATTGTCACAGAAGATTCTGAAGTGGCTGAGACTTTCATATCTCAAGTTGACAGGTATGTATTTTCTTTTTGGTCAGTAACCTTGTTTGATCCTTTGCTTTCAAAAATGATCATTAATTATATATATGATAAATTATATCATATATATAATATATAATAATAATAAAAATACAATAAAAATTAGAATTCAAAAAAAGCAAAAATAAAATTCATTTTCTTAAAGAACAACATTTTTGTTATGCTTAATATCTTTAGCTCGGTTTGTATTTGTATTGACTCTTCCCTTTATTCAAGTAGTTTTTTATTGGCGAAATTACCTGAAGCCTACGCTTTTTTGAATCCAATTGTAGATTTTATGCCAGTAATACCCTTACTATTTTTTCTATTAGCTTTTGTTTTGCAAGCTGCTGTAAGATACTGACATAGCATGATGAGATGGAAGGGTACTTAAGATGCTTTTCACAATTTGTTTGGATCCCAATCACCACATACTTCCCAAAGTTTAATCCATTGTTCTTAATTGTGGGACATAATGTTTTCCTCAATCATGCAAATACTAATAGGTTTTACTTTGCTTTATTGTCATCTGTATAATCTAAAACTTTTACTGATCCCATCAATTTAGAAAAGTTGAAAAGAATGCTGAACTACTTACTTTGTTTCTGTTTCTGATTATTTTATTCATCTAACTGTTAGACTTTTTCCACATTAGGATTAGTATTTTTTTAGAACTCAAACATAAGGATTTAAATAAATATTATTACTTGATGTTGTTGGTTGTTTAAATATTCATTTTTGCCTTATGGATAAACAGTGCTGCTGCATTCCACAATGCAAGTACACGTTTTTGTGATGGAGCACGCTTTGGGCTTGGGGCAGAGGTAATGCATCTTCCAGAAAGTCTATTGTTATTAGTAATGTAGTTATTTTAATTTTTCTCATTTTCTTGTTTTGTTGTTTTATTTGTTGAAAAGGTTGGAATAAGTACAAGTCGAATTCATGCTCGAGGTCCTGTAGGAGTTGAGGGGCTGTTGACAAACAAATGGTATGGAAGTTACATCTTCTTTTAACAAAGAAAATAGAATATCTTTATCTTCTTTTTTAATTTCAAATTAGTCTTGTCAGATAGTGACTACAGCGGTAGCGTAACGGATTTTGATCTAATCGTTTTAGTTCTGCAATACACTATTTTGTATAAAGTGTTGTCAAATAGTGGTTATAGCAGCGCAATAGCACCATAAATATAGCAGAATTTGAATAAACTATTATTTTCTATGATTCACAATTGACAACACCGCCTCAAATAAGGTTTATTACAAAATAGTATGCAATAAACATTTTCCATTTTACTTTCTCAATCATGCATACCAGTCTATTACAAGAACATGTCTTGGCTCATTTTAAAATTTCGTGGATATAATATGATGCAGGATATTGAGGGGGACTGGACAGGTGGTAGATGGTGACGGAGGGGTGGATTATACTTACAAAGAACTGCCACTAAAAGCATAATATTCATGCAGAAAACTAGTTCAAGCTTAAATATGCTCACCTCATCAAAGTGGCATCTCTTATCTGTTCTATTTTGATAAGCAGAAGTTTTTTAGATGCTGGCCATACATAATCACTATTATCCCTTTCCAGAGCCTTTTTCTTTCCAGGAGCTAGTTCAAGGGGGGTGAAAATAATAATGTGAATGTAGTTATATAACCATGCTTTTAGTCAGTATTTCATATAATATTCCATGTTTGTAAAACAGCAGTGCTGCGACAGTTATAAAATATATTCCCTACATCCTAGTGACGTTGAATAATTGTGGAGGAGTGTTATTCTCCCAGTTATTACTATTATAGAGAATTGAATTTATTTTAAGCAGTATTCACGACTTTAGACTGAAGTATTCTTAATAATTGAACTACTTTCAATCCGGATCTACTACTGTATGTTTGTGCAGTTCCATTGCTTTTTCCAATCATTCCCATTTTGTTTAGCACAACGCCAGGGTGATAAAAATGAGGTATGAAAGAACCCGACAACCAACCTAGAGTCGGTCGACTTATCAGTATCTCGACAGTCGACACCATAAGGAAGAGAACATGAATTCAAGTCTTAGTGAAGAACTCTAGCTAGACGGCTGCAAAAGCGTAGGTCACGTGTTCAAAGCAGATGATCGTGGATTAGTCGAATGGCCGGCCCTAAGAGCCGAAACTCGTGGTAATAGTATAATATGCCATTGCCATTCCATTCATTCATCTTTGAAAGTTTCAAAATATATAGAGATACCATCCACCCCTCCCGCAGTAAATTATTTCTCTCTATCTTTGAAAGTTTCGAAATGTAATTTTTCTATAATTATGAAAAAATTCATAAATTTAATTGAATATGAAACTTTTAAAATGCAAATACCATTTTAGAAAAATGTTAGCCAGAGATTGAAGCACAAAAGTTTAGATGGGAGAGTACCCATTTTCTTGATCAGTGTTGAAGTCATTATAGAGTACCAATTGGAAATTTTGTCAAGAAAAGAGCTTCACAAGGAGAAGCATTTGCCTGTGTTCAATTGATGTCTGAACATCATGCCTCCACTACCCCTTTAATGATTAATTGCACACACCGTCCTTTTCAAACCAAAGCTAGCCATATTTTATTTTGTCAGTGAGAGAGGGATTGAGATTCGAATTTGGATTTGAAGTCCACACTCCTGAAATTATTTTGAGGAATTATTTTCTGATTTAGATTTTCTACAATTATTAGTCCCCCACCAACTAACAACTACAATAAATTCAATCAACACGTTTCTGGTCATTAAATAAATATCAGATAACTTACATTTTGACTAAGTCAATTCAAGATTTAAAATATACTTAAAATATGAGTGAGTTCAATCTTAATCCAACAACCATTATATATTAAGAGAATAATATGTCTAAATATCTTTTAAAAAAATTGTTTACATTTATATATAAATATATTCACAGTTGAAAATAATATGACTAAATATATTAAGAAGATTTTATTTAGATTTAGGTCTATATATAGAACGATGAATAAAATTTTGTTTTATGAGATTTTCCAACAAAAAAAAGAAATTTTTCTATACAAAATATACTACATATAATTTCGCTTCCATAAATAACATAAAAAAAACTATCATAATCCCACGTTATTAAACCCTCACACCCACATTATTAAACACTCAAAGCGGATAGATTCTTGAATGTTTTCTTATTAATGAGATACACCCATATTCCTTCAAGTTGATGCAAGATTAACGGTTACAAAGTGTTTTATTGAGTTAAATTGTCAAATCTTTCATTGTTGGTGTTGGGCATAATTGTGGGAAGTATAAAAAATGAGAATTGATTTTTACCATCTCTAGCAAAATGTAGTAAGAATCAGATTTGCTATACACCGACACTATAAAACTTTTATAGAAATGCATCAAATCGAATCATACTTTGATATTACTTTGCAATATTAGTTACTAAAATATCTTTACAAATATCTATATAATAATAAGATGTGATTTGATGAATATATACAAATATTTTACTCCACAAATAGTAAAGTGTAACAAAAAAAAAAAGAAAGTGAAATCCTATTATTTACTTTGTCTAATACCTCTAATACATTATGTTAAACTTTTATTAAATTTACCTCAAATTTGGTTTTAGAGTAAAAATATCGAACATAAATCTTTATGTTAAACTCGATTTTAATCTAATTCATTTTACAAAATAAAGTTCAAACACACTTTGCATAAATGTGTTAGAAATCATTTTTATGCATATATAAGTGTTCAGTGAAGACATTATTTTGTAAATGAATCACAAAAGAGAAATTATGTTTTTTAGTATTCCATATAATTTGAAACATTTTACAATTTTTCATAGAATTTGTAGCTGGTAAAGGTCATAATAAGTTGTTTGTACACAAGATATACACATTAGGACCAAAACAACAATAGGTCATGTAATCAACTTGAAGTCGTTAGTAACATAAATTGTGGAGTTAACCAAATGGTTAATGTGTTCTAGTTAAGGACGAATTGTTTAGAAGAACTCAAATTTAAATTCTACCTGAAACAATTCTTAGTCAAACTTTACTTACCTCTCATACGAACTCTGAACTACTAGGGTCCCATCTCCTTGAAAACTGGAGGGATTAAAACCAAAAAGATAAAATTGTGGGATTTCTATAGTATATAACAAAGCTATATTCACAGAGCTTTGACATGATTTGATTGTAACAACAAACTTTCACTTTTCTTACTCTTATACAACACTAACAGTCTTGAGCTCTTGCATTATCTCTCAGGTTCTTGACAGACTGTAACACACTTCAAGGGTCATAAAATGAAGGATTTTGATATGTTATGTGTCACACAATCTATTGTAGCTCATATGATGAAAAAGTGAAACCCGATCTTCCATCATTTGTCGATTTCAACTCAAGCTTCTGAAATGGGCTGCAAGGGTCCATGAGTTTTACGTCAAAAACTTTCTTAAGATCTATAAAAGAGAATGAATGGTAATGAAAGAAATTGACTCATCTAAAGTGAAGAAAGAAATTGACTCATCTAAGTGAATAATGTAATTTTGAATACGGTTTGTCATATACATGTATGATATAAAAAACCCAGTCATTCATTTTCCACAGTTAACCGGTTATAAATCTGCAATGTTCCTGTTAGAATGCATCTCACACTAAACATAAGCCAAATTCACAAGAAAAATGCATAATGATCTAGAGCCAATTTGGATCGGCTTATTTGAGCTTATCTACTGATGCAAGCATTTCTGAGACTATTTAAGAGAGCTTATGAAAGCAACTTATGATATATCCTTAAGTTGTTTTCTGCTTATTTCCATAAGCTCTCCATAATAACTTATGAAAACAGCTTATTGTTTACATAAAAACAATTTAACTTTATTATATCTTTTTGTTATAGAAATAACTTATACACAAGTTGTTTCTCCAAACAGGACCCTTAATTTGATAATCACATGCATATGATATATACTACTAATAAATAATTGGAATCAGAAGAGGAAGCACCTGCTATTCGGATCGTAATAGAACCCGCTGATAGAGCCATCACTGCATGAGAAACAAACATAGTAAAATCCAGCTATAGTTAACCCACAGTCAGTTCCAACATTCACGAAGTACTGCTCCTTCCATCTCTGAAACAAATAACTTAATGCAATTGTCAGCGTTTTCATTTCGGATGCTATAAATTCTTTAAATATTTTCATTTTGTATTGGTGAAAATCTAATTACCATGAATATGTAAGGATAGTTGCTTAGGTCCACAGACTTGCCACCATCTACCTCTACTTGACCCTGGAAAACTGAAGTGCATTAGAAGCATTACATATGATGAAACTTAACTTACACATGAAACCAAAGTCGAGGTTGCTACCAATAGGGGGGAAAAAGATGGAAACTTAGTCCAGTGCCTTATATCATCCTCTGGTCTGAGAAAATAGAAAAGAAGAAAAAAGAAACAAATTAAAAGTTTGTCGAAACATAAAAAGGTATATCTGCACGTGGACTCATGAGGCAATTTAATACTATTATGTATGGAATCATTAGTATTGGTCTAGTTAAGATTCAGGCATGATTTAATTGTTAGTTATTGCATAACAACATACGCTGCCTCCCATTTGCCAGTGAAGAAAGTATAATTCTTGGTATCGACAATCTCCCCTTCCCAGAATGTTACTACCTAATATAAATCATTAAAGAGAAAGTATGCGTCAGTGGCCATGTCTCTCTTTTTGAAAACCTCCAAGAATAAACCTCCAAAGCATATACTTCAAGAACTCAAAATTAGTTGATTTGTGTAATATACTTGCTCAACAGATAACACTGCTCAATAGTGTATTTTCAATCAGGAATAGTATATATGCAAACAAAGTAAATCCTGCTGAAGTTTTTTTTTACCCCTAAAATGAATAAAATAAATATGCTATATCGTCCATACGAGGGATAAAAGCATAGAATCTAATTCCTTCCTGGATCATATTGGTCACTGAAGCAATATAAAAGAGATGAATGATTACAAAATAAGCAATTAATTATTAATAAGATCAAAATTGTGTGAAATAGCAATGACAAGTTCTGGTTAAAGTATGCTAACAAAAATAAAAAATTCAACAGGACTTTTAGATACTCAATCACTTAAACAAAAGTCATTGTATGACACCGTTGGAAGTTTAATAAACATCACAATTGCATGTAGATTTGTTAGATAAGTATAAAACTGATAGGTTATTATGATAAAGAAAATTATTACAACAGATTAAAGCCGTAGTAAATCAACATATTCAATTACTAATTCTTTACAGACATATTAAACTAATTCTTTTCTGTTTTCTTTTTTAAGAAAGATGAACTAGAGAGAAATTCCTTACAGGCGTGTCTGCCATAGGAACATTAAGAGCTTCCATGGTGCCACATAGATACCCATGCTCTAGGTCACATCCTTGTATACGGACATTTACTCTCCATGCTTCATCCTTTTGTAGGCTTGAAACATTTTGTGTCCCAGAAAAGGCCTGAAAATACAACCATCTTGAGTACATATAGTAGCAGTCTGAACTTATAATTAAGATAGAAAGACAAAAAGATGTCAAACATAATTCAGTGCTTTAAATGTTGAAGTTGTTTTTTGTATCCATGTGTACAGCAACCAGCAAGCTGTACACATACTGGGTACATATATGGTACAGGCACACATACAGTTCGTGAAGACAGACCCATAATGAGATAACTTGACTACTATCGCGTATCATGGAAAAATAGCAGTTTGTTAAAATTTCCCTACTATATAGTGCTAACGCTGGCTGAAGACCAGCTTAACAGCTCACGCAAGGAAAACAAGAAGAAGAAATAAATGAAAAGCATGAGGTAAGGACTCAGGAGGCTGGCTCAAGGAACTTGCAATGGTATGTTGGGAGATTGCTGGATCTTGATCTGTTGTTCTGTTAATTTTATTTCCATTTTCATTTTTACAAAATTATTGTGATAAATACCAAATAGTACGAGGAGGATGTATAAAGTAGTTGATCATAAGAAAGGTAGGCTATAGGAAGAATATCCATTTGTAAAGGAGTTTGGCATCAACTCGAATATTGTGTTTCAATACAATGCATTTCTGTTTTGTATTAGATTTTGTTTTTTCTTTCCTCTCCCCTTCAAATCATGGAATGGATTGGGTACCAGCCAATACTGGTTGCAAGTATCTGTGACCAAGCCAATACAATACATCCTAGGCTTCAAAACTCACAAAAACCGGAATTTGGCGATACATCTTAGGCTTGAAAATTCACTAAAACCAGCAATTGGCTACCTTTCCAGAAACTTCAGAATCATTGTATCAGCTCCCTAATACTATTTGAATATTGAAACAGAAAAATCTCCCAGGGACAACATTGCAGAGTCATGCAAAAGACGACACCATTCACCCATTCCTCTATTCCAGTTTCAAGCTGTAATGGTATTTTTATTGGTTCAAAATTCATAGAGAAAAAGTACTCAATTATACTTCATATTCATCAAAGCTATATCTCAAGTACCCTTATATATTCCCATCTTCAGAGACTAATCCTAGTTACCAATATTGAAGCTAATTATCACTTTGATCAAACCTAAAATAATTATTTCCCAATGAAGCACTGATACAAAAACAGACACAACATTGACAAATCAACACCATTCATAATTTGAAAAATGGAAGAAATAGAATGTTAGTTACATGCGTAAATGTCGTGTCGTATCAGACACTAGAGACGCCTTTAATCTAAAGTATCCGAGCTACATTATTTCCACCAAATTTTCATAGAAAAACATATTTTTTCTTTGTCAAAAGGAATCATAAAGAAGCAACAAGTCTCCAATGCTATGAAGCACGGTCACCAATGAGATTAGGCGTGTTCAAGTGTTCGATACCCGTCGATACCCATACAACATGTGTCGGACTACTCAGACAAGTGTTCCGAAAAATCTTTTTTTTCTTTGCTTCGGCACACCTTAGACACTCCTTGGACACGTCTCAAGATATTTGTACGGGAGTTAAAGATGTTCGAAGTAGAGATGATCAATAAAGGATTGAAGACACTAAATTTGATTACAGTATTTTTAGCTTTTCTGTATAGTAGATGAATGAATAATAGTAAAAAACTATAACATTTTGTTTAAGAACTTTAGTGACATAAATTGCTCAATTTAGATCTTTTATAGATAATGTTCATATTTTATTTAATTATAATAAATAATTATATATGTATGGGTTTCAGTGATCTATATCTTTTTAAACCGGCAGTGTCATGTCAGTGTCAAAGTTTGTGCTTCGTAGCTCCAATGTGCCATGAATAAATCACTTGAAATAAACGCAACAAACCCTAAACAAAGAAACCCAATTTCAAAAGCTATTTATTGTTTTTCACTTAACCTAACTTCCTACAATCCCAATTTTCTCCAAGATTGAAACAAAGCATAACAGAATAAAAATGAGAAACAAAAAAAAAAGGAAAATTAAGTAAGTACCTACCTGTCCAACACTTAGAAGAGTACAAGATTGGAATGAATTACGCCTTGAATTTGCACCTAAAACATGAAACAATCAAACAAGATTTGAATACGACAACAATTTTTGGAAAAGAAGGGTGAAACGGAGAATAAACCTGAAACGTGAGAAGGGGTTGTAGTGTTTTCCAATGCTACTCTCACAGGCATATTGCGGAGTGAACGAAGGAATTGACGAATCGGGGACACTTGATCGTAGTGTTCGTTTGGTTTGGCTAAACAAAAACGGAAAGAAAATAAAAACAAACGAATACAAGAGAACTAGAGAAGAGAAGAAAGATATGAAATTAAACTAAAAAATGAAATGAAAAAACTGGAACTGGTGGTGACGTTTTGGGAAAATGCTTTGTTTTTTTAATTTGTGTTAATTTAATTCATTAATAAAATCTTAAGAGATTTTTAAATTAATAATTATTTATATTTTTAGAAATAATCAAAATATGAAAAAATTATTTTTCAATATTTTTGAAAATATGTTTTATAGACTAAACTTTTATCTTATCTAGATAAAAAACCTGAACCTTATTGTTATTAGTTAAAAATAAATTATGGAATTTAAAATTAGTTATATAAGGTAATGAAAGATATCATTTTTTAATTAGAAGTTAACATTAAAAAATAAATAATTAATATATTTTATTAAAAGGCTAATGTGGGAGTCCACCTTTGCTAAGAAGTTTGCGCAATAATTTGCTTGACAGAGGGAGCAACTTCATTTAAAGCACGATTGAATCAAACGATCTGTTATATATATTAAAATAGACTCCCACATAAACATTATCTAATATTCTGACATTTCATTCAAATCTCATGTGGCACATCTAAAAAGTTTTTCCTCTTCAATTCTCATTATTCTTCAACTTCCAATTTGCTTTAACACATATTTTACTATTACTATTGTTATTATTATTATTATTATTATTATTATTATTATTATTATTATTATTATTATTAATGTGTCATGAGTTACAAATTAAAGTACAATTTTTTATACTATTCTAGTTCTTCAAACAATCTCTATAATTAGTGGCTTATTAAAAACAAAACTGAAATTCCAATATTACTTTGCCGTTATATTTTGCTTAATAACTCTTATTATTGCATTGTGGCTCTCCAATTATGAATTTGTAATTGTTTGAATGGTCAATATTTTTTTTTTCTTCTTGTAACTATTTTAACACGCCTTATGCAATTAACTTTTATATCGCAGCCTTATGCTATTAACTTTTATATCGCAGGTTCGCCACTACCACGAGAAAACAATTATGCATACTTAAGTTTTCACAACCCCACTTTATCAACTCAAAAAGGAAATCTCTTTGCAACCCAATTATTTTTAAAGAAGTAGATATAGTTGGAATTTTTTTTTTCACAAATAGCTTTTGAGTAAGTGGTATTTTATAACATATTATACTTATTTGCTCATTTTTCTCAAAACCTTGATTGTTCTTAGTTAGAGTATTGTTTTTGCAGACATATTTGATCTCATCTACAACATGAAAGTATATTGGCTCCTCAAAAGACGGAGAAGATTGTCCATATTCTGCTTTATATAAGTGTTATTATTGTATTTTTGGGAGAAAACTATTTAGTATTTATAGATAAAAGAATAATGTTTAATATTTAGATTAAAAAATTATTTGTTGTTTTTTTACGGAGATGTTTTATGTTGTCAAATTTTTAAAAAATACTACCAATTTGAAGTTTCTACATTTGTTTTACTTCTACTCAACCGTACATAAAAATTGTTTGTAAAAATTCTCAAGTTATGTTGTATAGAAGTCTCATACTCAAAATATTAGGATTTAGATTTGTCATTTCTTTGATAGGGTTAGAATGAAATGAATATCAAATGAAAAAATTATTTTAATATTTTTCTAACAATATTTTGACAATAAATTAAGATTTGACAACACAAAAAATGAGCATGACTAATCTGATTTTGCGGTAAATAATTGCATATATTAATATTTATTAAAATACTTTTAAGATTTTTAACACTAAATATAATTTATGAATTTTATTTGTAGGATGATCTTCACTATGGATATTTAATGCTAAATATATGAATTAATTGCAATTATGTTCTGTAAAATATTTTACATATTCTCAATGTGTGTTGGTCAACTCATATATAATAATTACTCAAATAAACTCACTTGAAAAAAATACTCTACAAAGAAAATGAACAAATTATATAATTTTTGAAATTTTAAAATCTTATTCACAATACTAATAATATGTTAAAGTCTATATATCCCACGCAATGTGTGGGTTATATTCTAGTTATATATAAATAATGATCTCAAATAGCATAGAACGAATAACACAAGAAGAAATTGGGTGAGTTTGAATTATGTTCTATTTAATTTTTTTTTAATAATATTAAAACAAAGTGATAAAAATAGAATAGATAAAAACAGAAACACAAAACAAGACAGTCAAATAATTCTGATTCACCACCAATACGGTAATTACGTCAAGTCCCTTCAAACAGAAGGATTTAATCTTCTTATTCATTAACTGAATCACACTCCCATTAAACACCTGCTAGTCAAATTGACTGTGTTTTCAAGTCTTTTCAACTTTTTAGCTTAGTACAATCAATATGTTGAGGAATGCAACCACTACTAGGCTAGGTTACATAAATGAAATGTTTAAGAGTTTCTGAATGACTCTTACAAGAGAGTGTTTACAAAGTTGTATTATTAGAAAATTGTTTCTCAACACTTAGACAAAATAAAGGATATAGTGCAGAGACAATTGTATTGTGTTTATTGTAGTGTGTTGTTGTTTTTTTGTTTTGTTCTATCTTTAGTGAGGGTTGCACGTCCTTTTATGGAGAAACTTTAGGGTTTCTATTCGTTGTCTTGATTGCAAGAAATCAACATGTATCATGGAGTTTCGTATCAAATCTTTAGAGATTGATTCGCCCTTAAACCTTGTCCAAAAATAGTCATTTATAATTGATTTTGTGTATCTTGATATAGAGACAGAGAGAGCAGATGATATAATGATCATAGTATGTCACGTAGACCTTTAGAAAAATAACGATTCAGAGTGTTGAGTAGAGGATACACAAAAATATGTCTTCTTCAGAGCGTTGATTTTTCATTAGAGCATAAACTTTTCAAAACATTGACTTTTAATCAGAGTCAAACGATCAAATACTTGACACGATTTATCAGAGGTAGATGATCATATGGTTGTCATACTTATCAGAGGCAGAATAATCAGATGCTTGTTGTAGTCATCAAAGTCAAACTAACTAGAGCATTGCTTGCATTACCAGAATCACCAAAGGTGCGTTTCAGAATGCGTTCACCAGACTTAGAATATGGAAATAAAAGCAAAGTCTTGGTATTCCTTTAACTTAGTCCAATCACCAGAGGATGCAGCGTAAAGTCATTTCAAAATAAACCTAATATGGGAACTGCACACTTAAACATAACATTAGTGTTTTAAATTGTTCCCACAATAATTTTGTTATCATCAAAACAAGTAAGGGTCATAGTTCTTCAAACCAACTTGGTTCTAACAATCTCGCCCTTTTTGATGATGACAAACATCTATTTTTCTGAACAATTTTTTTAATTTAAAGGAGTAAACATGATTAACGTAGAATGTCACAACAAGACTCCCCCTTAAAATATGCATGTTTAATTGTAAGAAAATAGATATTATGACAAGATAGTTGATGAGCGTCAATAAAAGAAAAATAATTGAAATGGAAATATAAAATTTCATTAAAAAAAGTTCTCGAAACATATTATCCCCCTTTTGTCATCAGACAAAAAGAGTACAAAAAAAAGGGTACAAATAGACAAAGAACAAAAAAAAAAAGAACGACAAAAAATACAGGGAACTAAAGATTTGGGTTGGTTAGCCTAGATAAATGAAACTTAGGGTATTCTTAATGTTCTCCTAATTCTTGGCTATTTGGTCCATGAACGCCTCAGTCTTAGCTTCCAGGCGATCAAACATACTAGGAAGGATCAAACATGGGGCAGAGGGAGTGGCAGAGTGACTTTCGGAGGTATATTCTGCAGATCTTGAAACAGCCACAAAATGAGCATCCAAAGAGGGTATGTCAATTTGTGGAATGAGCACAGGGAACTACGATGGTGTTAATGGAGCAACCACCAAAATTTCCAGATGAACACCATTAGAAGAAGATGGGTCATCCCTTGATGAGCCTTCTGACGTGGCAGTTAGTAGCTTTCTAGATATATTGCTTTAGTCTTTTTGAAGCTGCAAGATTCACATATAGAGGATCTCAACTGTTTGTTTGAAAGCTGCAGACTTCTGGGAGGCTAACTACATTCCATGATCCATTTTGTTCCTTATCCAGTAGGTGACAAACGAGAGGACCTTGTTCCACTGGGTTCAAACATTATTAGGATCCAAACTTTGAGCATTCCTATATCGCGCTGACGTGATTTTGGCAATAAGAGAAGTAATGAAGGAGTCGAGGTTTGGAAAGCTTGAGGGAATGGAATGTATGAAGGGAATGAGGTCTAGAAGGATGATGGAGGTGGCAGGTTCAAAGTGAAAAGGGGTTGAGGGAGGAACATAGGAGTCTTCTAAAGAGGTATCAGAGACTAAGTCAATGATGACTTGAGCTATTGTCTCAGTTGCTTGGTGAGAAGGATTCACAAGTCTTGGTGAGGTAGGGTAAGATACAGGAGTGGAGAGGGTAGGTATTTGTGAAATGGTAATGTCTGTAGGGGTTTGTGGATGTAGTAGAGTACATGATGATGTTTGGTTTGGTGTGTGGGTCTTGAGAAGAAGATGATGTGATTTATATATGAGGGTAGCAAAGTGTTTTGCCAAGGTCAAAGTCAAAATTAGAATGTGAGAGTGTATTAGGTGCAGGGTTAGAGGGAAGTGCAACAAAGTTGGGATTTTGGGTAGAGGGTGTTAGGGGTTCTGGTGTAGGTTGTTCATTACTACTCGTATTACCAAAAATAACAAAAGGAGTAGTTTGCTCAGAGTTTGGTGTTACCTTGTGTTTCTTCCTCATAATGAGGTTTGTTGCGTCCTCATTGACGTTTGTTTCTTTTTCCTCATCCTCTTCTATACTCAACATCTTGGCAACCTTTTTCTTCTTCTACTAAAAAACTTTAGAGCAATTTTAAGTAGAGGGAGGCAGACTGGAGACATCTATTGGTTAAACTGACACATCCTCAAATACTCCATAACTACTTCTTTATTATCTGCTTCGAAGATAGGAGCACAAAGAATGAAATGTTTCCGTATTTAGATTTAATTTGCTAATATGAATGTATGTGTATTAAAGAAAAATCAACAAAACGTGAGTATTTTGTTTCTTGAAATTATTTGAATACATTGATATATGTGGACTTTTTATGTTAATTCATCAGATAAAATAATACTTTATCACCTTTTTTTTATGATTTTTTATGTTATGATTATGTCTATTTACTACATGAGAAATCTCAAGTAGTGAATGCCTTAAAAAATTTCAAATGAAGTCAATTAAAGGAAAAGGTGAAAATCATAAGATCAAATAAAGGTGGTGAGTGTTATGGAAGATATGATGAATTTGAACTACATACTTGTTTATTTGTTAATTACATGAGAAATCTCAAGTAGTGAATGCCTTAAAAAATTTCAAGTCAATTAAAGGAAAAGGTGAAAATCATTAGATCAAATAAAGGCGGTGAGTGTTATGGAAGATATGATGAATTTGAACTACATACTTGTTTATTTGTTAATTTCCTTGAAAAGTGTGGCATTTGTGTTCAATACACAATGTCAGGTACACATCAGTAAGTGATGCTTCAGCATGGCATAATCGTACCTTAATGAATATTTTTATAAGCTTATTAAGTAATTCATCTTTACCTAACTCGTTGTGGGTATATACTATAAAAAACCACCATGCATGTATTTGTTTAGCAAGATTCCTATTATGGTAGTTCAAAAGGCACATTTTAATTGGTGGGTATGAGGAAAACTAATTTAAGACCATCATGTTTGGGGTTATCAAGTAGAA
Organism: Cicer chorassanicum; assembly: GCA_037974735.1. Taxonomy (NCBI): domain Eukaryota; kingdom Viridiplantae; phylum Streptophyta; class Magnoliopsida; order Fabales; family Fabaceae; genus Cicer; species Cicer chorassanicum. The sequence goes on along the minus strand of JBBPBP010009779.1, from coordinate 65,630,648 downwards.
ATAAGGATATACAATTGATAAGTGCTTAATTATCATGTATCAGGTATATTATTAAAGTATTTATTAACTTAATTTAATAGAAAATAAGTTATTTTACTCTGATCCTTGTAAGAAATGGTGATATGTTGCATCTTTATTTGTTTTTCTAAGTAAAATGAGAGTAAGTAATTAAAGAAAAGGGCAACCAAGATTTGATGAAACATGGTAGATGAAATTTGCTGAGTGAGCAATCTTTTGGCTAAGCGAGTTCAAGGCAGTGAGTTTGCAAAATTTTGCAAAGTTAATCTCGTTGAGCGAAATTAAAGGCAGTTTGACAATTGGAATTTGCTTCGCCATGAAGCATACTCACTCACTAAGCAAATTAGATGTTCGCTAAGTGAAATGTCACTCATCAGAAAAATATTTAAAGTTGAAGCATTTTCCATTTATAGAGAGTTGCAGACATAGAGAAATAGCCAGGAAATTCAGAGAAACCCACTAGAGAAAGCTTGAAAATCATCATTGAAGACCAATTTCTCTTCTTTTCATCTTGATCTTGTAAAGCTATCATGAAAATGAGTAACTAAATTTCTCTTTGTTGAGTTAGATGTAATTAATCATATTGTTTTGAATCTATTTTAATTTATATATATATATATATATATATATATATTCTAGTTAATCATGAATAATAATGTTTATCCTTGTTCTTAATGCTTGTTATGATATTTGATCTGAAGTTATATTTAAAAATACTCTTTAGATCTTGCTTTAGGATAAACATCTATTGAATCTAAACTCTAGGAATAGATTTAGGTACAATAGTCTCGAATTGTCGATTGTTAATGCAACCATCTTGGTTAACAGACTGAGAGATGGTTGCTTAAGCAAGACAGTTGATCTCTCATCATTATTAAAGAATTAATAACTCGTGAATAGCGGCAGTGATGGTGTTAATGCTAACATGGCTATTTGTAACTGATCAACAAGATACATGAGAAAGTGATTGATGAAATCTAACTCCAACAATTTAATATGACAATTAAATTTACATTACGTTTGTTGTTTTTCTTTTATCTAATTGAATTAATGAACAAAACTCTCACACCACTTCACTTAGAACCATAACTTTGTTGGACGTCTAGATATTGCAAACTCCCTATGGATACCATAACTCATATACTAACTTTTGATAACACCATCAACAACACACATAAAAAGAAGCTAGATGCAAGAACAATCAATGAATATTTCATTGGTTATTTTAAAATGTCTAAAAGGTATAGATTTTGTTTTACTACCCATAGTACAAGAATTGTTGAAATTGGGAATGCAAACATTATTACTCACTATTCATATGGTGAAATCACAGGGCTTGGATGCAGTGATTTTTTAATCTGATTGTCAAACGTGTGAAGGCTATAAACTATCACTCTTTCCCATAGAACTAATTGAATTAATGAAGGCTATAAACTCTCACTTTTTTTAATCTAATTGTTTTTCTTTTATCTAATTGAATTAATGAACAAAACTCTCACACCACTTCACTTAGAATCATAACTTTGTTGGACGGCTAGATATTGCAAACTCCCTATGGATACCATAACTCATTTACTAACTTTTGATACAACCATCAACAACACCCATAAAAAGAATCTAGATGCAAGAACAATCAATGAATATTTCATTGGTTATTCTAAAATGTCTAAAGGGTATAGATTTTATTTTACTACCCATAGTACAAGAATTGTTGAAATTGGGAATGCAAACATTATTACTCACTATTCATATGGTGAAATCATAGGGCTTGGATGCAGTGATTTTTTAATCAGATTGTCAAACGTGTGAAGGCTATAAACTCTCACTCTTTCCCATAGAACTATCGACGAGGCATTGCAAAGAACATTGTTATTGTTAGTTTTGAATTTTGAAAAACTTTGAAAAAACAATTTATGTCACCGAAAATATTACTGGGTTGAGTCACAGACTAGGTCGCTCTCTTTAAGACATTTCGAGGAACTGCCCAAAATGTGCAAGACAGACTATCAACCACGAAGTCCCCATGATAAAACATCCTAGATCACTGTATCGAAGTTCTACTGCACCGTAGAAAACCGTTCTAGAATTACACCATCAATATGGCAGTCGAATGACTACAACTTGTAATATGGCACTAAGACCACTCGAAAGAAAAAGAAGAAAGAGTAAGAAAGGGGGAGAAGAGAGAAAAGCCTCAGATACGGAGAGCTTTTGGTGTGTTTTTCCAACTGAGGAGAACATCTATTTATAGAGGAAATCCGCAACTGGATCAGAGAAAAAGTCGTGATCCATTTGATCTGATACGTGCGCTCCAATTGACCACGAAACGTGTGCTCTAATCTAGTTGACTACCAAAACGTGCGCTCCAAACTTAGGGTTTTGACTATGAGTTTTGACCGGGCAACAGATGATACGTGAGACCAAAGATTAGGATTTTGACCGGGCAAAAACAGACGCATGAATTCAAGAAGGGAAGACTAGATCAGATTATTCAATGTAGACTCGGTGGAGGGCAATTACGTAATTAATGTAACGCACACATTCTTTTAAAATTAAATAAATAAATAATTTATTAATTTTTCATATAATAAAAAATAATATACCACTTAGCCAAAGTCAAGGCCATGGGCCCAAGCCCGGCCTGGCGCGCGCGTGTGTGGTGGTCAACTTTGCATGCGTTCTTGCTCCTTCACAAAATTGGGGTACCCCTTGGAGCACACCCAAGGTCATACCTCCACCTTATATACCCTACTAGTGTGTGATATCCCTCATATGTGGGAGTTCTTATTTTTTTCAATTCACAACAACACTACCTCTCTCATTAATGTTATCATTATTTCCAACAATCTTCCATTAATATCATCATCATTTCCAACTGTTACTAATTTAGGATTAATGAACAACACTAGATGTAATTTTGTGAACCGGATCGGACGTTAGGTTGTGCAGCGTATGACCCATTCTGCTCTAATTAATCGATCTGCTATGGCTGACAACCTATCTGGGCCAAACCTAATAATATTGAGTTTTCTAATTTTACTTCTTTTATTATATAAAAATAGAAAGTTTTCGAAAAAGAAAAATTCAGGAATTTAGATTTTTTTTTAAATAGAATAGGAAATTTTTTAAAAAATAATGTCATTATTTTGAAACAAAATTTACATTACGAAAATTTGAGTAAAATTCTAAATTTTCTAAACTTTCATCTTCTTCGAAAGTTTCAAAATTTAAAATTACGTTTCAAAAATTTGATTTTCGAAACTTTCAAAAAAATTATGTTTCAAAATTTTGAAAGTTCTAAAACTTTTGTTAAAGGTAGCTTCGAAAATTTCAAATTAATTCAAACTTTTGAAATTTTTTGATTAATTTGAAACATCAAAAACGTAAATTGTTGTTTTTAAAAAAAAATCGAAAGTTTCAAACAATATGTAATAGGAAATTCCAGAAATAGAAAAATTAATTAATATTTTCGAAATAAGAAATTCCAAAAACAAATAATGTAACTTTTTTGAAACAAAATTTACATTTCCAAAATTTGGTTAAAATTCTAGTTTTTTGAAACTTTCATTTTCTTTGAAAGTTTTGAAATATAAAATTACGTTTCTAAAAATTGGTTTCCGAAAAAAATTATGTTTTGAATTTTTGAATGTTCTCAAACTTTTGTTAAAGGTAACTTTGAAAATTTCAAATTAATTCAACTTTCGATTTTTTTTATTAATTTGAAATATTAAAAACGTAATGTCCTGTTTTTAAAAATAAAAAATTGAAAGTTTCAAACAATACAAAATTTCCGAAATAGGAAATTCCATAAATAGGAAAATTAATTAATAGTTTCAAAAAAGGAAATTTCATAAATTCCAAAATAGAAATAGAAAATTCCAAAAAAATTAATTTAACTATTTTGAAACAAAATTGACATTTCGAAAATATGAGAAACATTTCAAATTTTCGAAATGTAAAATCACATTTCAAAAATTTAGTTTTCGAAAAAATCCATGTTTTGAAATTTTGAAAGTTCCGAAACTTTGCATTTCGAAATTTTTATTAAAGACGAAAACTTCAAAAATATTTTATAAATACAATAAGTTGAAGGTTTAAATATGTTTTTGGTTCTTGCAAATATGTTTCATTTTGATTTTAGTCCCTGTATTTTTTTTTTTTGAGTTATACCCTTGCAAATTCTAACAAGTTTTAAAAAAGTCATTTATAATCTTTTTTAGTAAAAAAATGGTGACATGACTAATTTTGAATGAAGTGGCACATGATGATTGTGCAATTGTTGTTAACTAGACAATATTTGATATTTAAAATTAAAATTTGTTTTATTAACTCATTTGATTATTTAATTAAAAACTTAAAACTAATTAATTAAATATTAAACCAATTAAATAATAAAAACTCAATAATTTTCATCTCCAACCCCAAATTTTTTAATAAAAACTCAACAACCTTCATTTTCAACCCTCATTTCTTCATCTTCAAATCACAAATTCTCATATTTAGATCCAAATTCTCATCTTCAACCCTAATAATACTTTTGATTTGCAAAAATGATAGATAGACGTATGTTTACTTTTATGCAACAAAAGTATAAAAAAAGACATTATTTTAGGTGTAAGAGGTAAAAGGAAATATATTAATTTATCTTTTTATGACAAGATGTTTGTCATTTTTTTATTAGTAATTTTAATGATAAATAAATGTAAACAAACATTATTAGTAAAAGGAGAAAGTGAACAGCTCATAAATTTATCATGCATGAATAAAGACAAATTATTATTGGTTTTAATCAATTTGGTAAGACGATTTGTTTGCTTGCTTCATTGATCAAAAGAGAGTGCTCAAAGTGGTAGTTTTATAAGGAATTGTTGGTGACTTAGCCATTACTATCATACATGTATACTATTCACATATATAGAGTTTTTACTTGGTAGCTAGAAAATTCAAGGGGTAGATTATAACGAGAGTTACTCTCAAATTTTATTTTTGCTTTATAATAATTTTAAATTCTTTAGTTTATAAATTGGTTTGACGAGTAAATATGATTCTCAATAAGATAAAAATTGCATATTGTCTTTTAATAGAGTAAAATGTATTTTTAGTTTTTAAAAAATATCGACTTTTTAAATTTAATCTCTATAAAAAAAATAGCCACACATAATAATCTTACACATAGTTATGTTGTTGAGTCAACATATATATATATATATATATATATTTTAAAACAATAACAAAAATTACAAATGTTCTCTAGCATTATTTTTGCATATTGATCTATATTAGAAAATGGACAAACCATGAGATAGTTGGCATTAACTGAGGTTGACCCTATTTTGTGGTTTGATTATTTATTTTAGTCAATTTTGTAAGAATGTTTCATTGATAAAAGAGAGTGTTTAAAGTGGTAGTTTGATAAAGACTTGTTGGTGTGTATCAAATTTTGGCATAATCCTAAGGGATCACTTTTTGTCATTGTTTATAGATCGAATCTATATCAAAATATGTCTTCATTATTTAATGCTTAATTTCAATTTTGTTTAGTTCTTTATTTTTTTTGACAAATATATTACCCTACTTATATCAAAATATTGATTAGAAGTACAACTCATTGAGAGGACTTTAAAAATTGAAAAGTAAAGTAAAAAGACTATGATAAAAAATAGGAAAAAAATAATAAGAATGTGACTTGGATAAGTACCTTCTAATTTTTTTTGGGAAGATAAAATATTTGAATTACCTTTTTGATGCTATAGCCATGCTATTGGTTTTAATTAAATGAAGAAACGAATAAGTATGGATAAATTCAATTTCACTAATAATGTTACAGTGTAGTTATGTCATTTTGTGAATTGCATGGTCATATAAAGAAAAATAATTTGAACCATTTATACCGTCTATGCTTTACTTTTCATTTTAAGTGTAGCTTTTGCATGTGGTAGTAGCTAATAAGAATGAGAAGAATAATACTTATATGAAAAAATGAGAAACCTAAATAGAGTGGTTAAAAAATATTTATTTTCATTTGAATTGAAAGTTGAAGAAATACTTTTTAGGCACAAGCATAAATAAATAATATTTTGATACACTTACAAAAAAATATTTATATCATTTAATTATTTTAAAAATACACGTCATTTTATTCTTTTATCTTTATTTATTTGAGTGTGTCTAAACACTATTTATTTATTCTTGTGTTCAAGCAAGTATTCATCGAAAGTTGTATATTTTACCATTTTTGTCTCTTATGTAATTGCATTTTATGAATTTTCTGATTGGTTGATCAGTTTGTAAGGTGTTTGATTCATACTTTACAAGGATACATGTTTAATTGTCGTTATTAATTAGTGCAAGGACATTTTTAGTTGATTATCAATAAATAACGATGTCAGTGCTATTTGATTGAATCTAGATGTCTGCCCTAACTCTGATGAACCTCTGAAACCAACTCATCTTAACTTTTTGTTATAAAAAATGACATCTTATGAATTTTTGTACAATTGAAGTAAAAATATACATCTCGTACTTCATCATGAGATAACTTTTATTTTTTTGTAGCATACTAGTATAGTACTATTAGTATTCTCCACTAATATTTGTAACTTGTATATATTACTAGAAGAGGCCGAGCTTCCAACATATTGATTTAATAGTAGTATTGCATTAATTATTTCTTCTTTTTAATAGGCAAATTGATATTAAAAAGAGTCCATGATGGGATATTCCAACTCTTTCCAGTTAGTCAAAAGAGTCAATGCAAGCTAATGGGTTAATACACCAGTCCTAAAAAGAAAAGTTAAATTTGCCTATTAAAAAGAAGTTAGTACAACACTATAATACAGATTTAATGTGACTAAGTACCTCAATGTTGCAAAATATAAGAAATTTAAATAAAGGTAGAGTAAACAAAACGAATGAAATGGATGATTTCAAGCCTAAAATAACCTTAAACCGTCTCTCTAATAAAGGAAGAAAAAAATAGGCTAAGGAAAATAAAAAATGTACGGTGCTTCACTAAAATGTTGATTTTGTTTTTGTTCTCAATTATATTATAAAATAATATAAGGACAAAATGTATTATAAAAACTAGGGGTGGACAATCGATCAGGTGCAGACGATTTTGGACCGTAAACCTTCATTCGAAGAAAACCATCGGTTTGAAAAACTCCATCCATCTCCAACAGCTTAGGAGCTCGATTTGCTCGGGTGACGGATTGGACAGGTCGGGTGAAAGATATAGAGCTGTTAGATTTCTTGCATACAATCATGGCAAAGGTTAGGTCTAAGTTGAAATGGATGATAGAAAAAGAAGACGACGTATTAACTCATGTATCGACTATCAATCCCATCGCATTTCACCATGTGAAAGTCTTGTTGATGTCCGTTCAAAGCCTTCACGGCATCATATGAAGGAGAAGAATAAAATAGAAGAAAGCTATGGAGAGCAAAAACTAGTAACATTTATGAATCTCCAATGTTAGTGAAGGTTGGGAAGAGAAGTAAAGTTAAAAAAACAAAACAAAAACAAGATTCACGAAAGTAGTAATAATAATAATAAAATTACTTCACTATGTGTTACTTTTCCATGAGATGTAGTGTAATAATTGTTACTTTTTTTCCAACTTTTTAGGAGCAATTACACTTTCGATGAGATGTAATAATTATTAGGCAACAGAAACTGTGGATCTCAAGACTAGTATTGTTGTCTTGTCACGTCCCTGATTACCTTTATTAAATTTTGAGAATACTATTATTATTATATATAAGTAACATTAGTTAAAATTAGTTTTTTCAAATTATCTTTGAAGTGATGAGAACTCAGTTCCAATTTTCAAATTAAAATTCATACTCATTTCATCTTTTTCATTGAACGTCACTGTTAGAGGTCTACTTTCACCATCAATGTCATTTTTGGATGAATTGTCTAGTTCATATGTTAAATACTCATTATCTATGACATGCTTTTCCATGTCTAGTGTAATGAAACTACGAGTTGGTTGCCCATCAAATAATTTTCTTGACAAGGGTGATCTTTGAGGAGTTGTTTGAATCATTAAGTTCTTGATACCACTAGGTGTACCACCATCAACTACAAGGTCCACATCAGTATAGTTTTCATTAAAAGTATCATCAAAACCATCATCCATTCTAGCAATCGTCTCTTCTTCGCTATCAACAAAGTAAATACCTCTAACTGAATTATCACTGGTATCTTCTATGGAAGCACTTAATTCATCATCATCAACTATAACATTTCCCTTACTCTTCCTTTTTCCCTGACTTTGCCCATCAAGTTGCTTAATACATACAGAAAGACTGATAACATCTCTTGCACTCACATTGTGTTCCACATAAATTTCAACATCACACTTGTTGTCCTCAATATATGTTGACATTTTAATAACATCTACATCATCCAATGACCCACTATCATGTCTCCACCATAGTCTAACTGAAGTTTCATTAAAAGTGAGGTCCATTTGCTTTATAGTATCACATGCTTTAAAGAAAGACCACATATCCACATCTATTCCCTTATATGCATAAATGTCACACCCCCCCTTTATACCTTAGCTTTGGGTCTTTGACAAAAAATATCGTTAGTAAAGAATACAACTTGAAATAAACCCAAAAGCAGCAAAAACTGAAAACAAATAGAGTAAGATGCAAAACCATGCCAATACATTAATAATCAATATCTATCATGTGGAGCAATATATGTAATTGTTTACAAATTGATTGATTATCACATGCATATTCAATGTTTAATTCATGGTCCTTTTCTAGGAAAAACATGAAACTCACTATTAATCAAACATAAAAGAACAAAACAAAAGTGAACTTTGTACTTATAGTTATTGGACTAGCTTATGAAAGTAGCATCATATTAATGGAACAAAAACACAAAAATACCATATAAGACAAGATTCATACTATAAAAATTTCTACAAACTCAACATACATACAATACGATACAATACATACACTTACACATACATACTATACTATTACACACACCTATAATACAAACAAATAAAAGTTATTACAAATTGAACAAACTCAACATACATACAATACAATCCAATACGGTACTATACACACACTTACACATACATACGATATACATTACATACACCTACAATACAAACAAATAAAAATTGCTAGAAACAAAACAAACTTAGCATAACAATCAGAACAAACAAAACCCTACCCTACCCACATGTTTTACAATCTCGAAAAAGGGAAAATTAAGCATCTAACCTTACTCCACCACAACACATGAAAAGTTGTTTAAATCTAAGATGAGGGATCGACCTTTTCAGTCGAAGACAAACTTCACATACCTTGTCGTTAGGACCACCAAACATCAATTTTATTCTACTAATAGACCACACACTATCGTTTTCCTTTCGCAACCCAGAGCAAATTTTCATAAATTGTCACAAATCGTGGATTTCAATAGAGCATTGGTCCTTCACTCATTGTGCGAGAGAGAGGATAAAGAGAGTTAAGATTTCCATTAAGGAATTTGGGAACAAGTTACTAACTTTTTCTTTTGATTTTTGATTTGTTTTAATTGATAAACTAGATACTAATTTAATATATTACTGAATATAAAATAGATTAAATATCAACTCGTGGTCCTTAACTTAATTTCAGTTAACGATTTAGTCCTTTATTTTTATTTTTTTCGATATGGTCCTTTATATTTTTAACTAATTTCAGCATTACCTTTAAGTGGGATTTCGTTAAGAAAAAGTTAAAAAAATTCATCCTCAAGTTTGTTCTAAGTTTGGTAGTATGATTGATTCGTTAAAACTGAAATTATGGGTATTTATACTCCATAAACATCACTTTAGATCGGTGACAATTTAGATCAGAGATTTTTTAATTTTTTCTTAACGGAATTCCACTTAAAGGGTAACGCTGAAATTATTTAAAAACGACCAAATCGAAAAAAAAAAATAAAGGACTAAATCGTTAACCGAAATTAAGTTAAGGGACCACATGTGGTATTTAGTCTATAAAATAACAATAATATTTAATTTAAAAGTAATGTTAATTTTGTTTTACAATTGAATATACTTAAGTGTTTATGTACTTAAAGGTAAATATATTTTTGAATAATTATATATAAGCTAGGTTTGCTTTAGTAAAAGAAAAAGTAAAACATTGTTGACTAATACAATTCATGCAAAATATATTTAAATGTGGAATTGGTTTATTCAAGCTTTTTGATTTCATTGAAGTGGTTCTTCTAATATTATATTTGTTAAATAGTTATGTATTTCTGTATTGATAAAGTTATACATTTAAGTATAATATTTCTTCATTTTATATAATTTATATTATTTTTGAAATATTAGATTTATAAATTTATGTACTTTTTCACGTTTTCAATTTTATATGTATATCTTAGTTCTGTCAATCTCACCGTCGATCTAAGCATGTACTAAATAATATTATATGCTTTGTGATATATTATAACATTCATTCATGAGTGATAATTTGTTAAATCCAAAATATTGAAACAATTCATTCGTGTGTGCCTTGAAATTTTCAAATAATTATTTGACACGGTCAAGAAACTTCAAGAGTGGTTGAAAAAAATTATAGGTAAGAAAAGTTTGTAATTAATGTTTAAGACATAGAAAATTTCGAGTAAATAATGAAATAGTTAGAAATTATTTATTTCTAAATATTTAATATTATTCATTTTTTTTTTCTTGTTTCAATTATGATTTGTGTTTTTTTAATTATAAAAAGCAAAAATGTTACGGGAGACAAAAAAAACTTATTTCCTATGCAATGATATTGATATATGAACTTTAACATCTATTATAATAATTAAAACCCAAAAATTCTTCATATCGATGATTTGAAGATATTGGATGGTTTGTATTTGTTTTGTATGATGAGTTATTGAAATAAAAGTTTTGATGAGTAATTAGAGCTTTTTAAGTGTATTGATGAGTCGTTGAATGATAAATTAAAACTGAAATTATATAATGTATGAAATAATTGTACTTGGGCAAGTGAAAAATGTTTGCATTATATATTGAAGAAACAAAACATAATGGAATAGAAGATGAATTTGGAATGTGCCACATCAGAATTTTAGTGAGTTGACAAATATTGGAGGATGTTGCATAGATGAAGAATTTTAGGGTTCAGTTTTAATTCAAATAATCATTTGACACGGTCAAGAAACTTCAAGAGTGGTTGAAAAAAATTATAGGTAAGAAAAGTTTGTAATTAATGTTTAAGACATAGAAAATTTCGAGTAAATAATGAAATAGTTAGAAATTATTTATTTCTAAATATTTAATATTATTCATTTTTTTTTCTTGTTTCAATTATGATTTGTGTTTTTTTAATTATAAAAAGAAAAAATGTTATGGGAGACACAAAAAAACTTATTTCCTATGCAATGATATTGATATATGAACTTGAACATCTATTATAATACCATTACTAATTATATGCCTGCCATTTGTGACTTCCAATCAACAAACTGCTGATATCTTGACAAAAAGTTTGGCAAGACCCAATTTTGAGCGACTTATAGCCAAGTTGGGCATGACAGATATCTATGCACCAACTTGAGGGGGGTGTTGAAGAATCAAGAGAAAACATATTTGATTCTCTTTTATTTTATATTATTATGTTTATTTTAATTTTATGATTCTGTCATTATTACTCAGTATTACTATTGTAATTTCTTTTCCTATATAAACAGTTTAAGGCTGTAGTAATAATATATGAAAGTATTATATTATTTTGTCTTCTACTTTCTTCAGTTTCACACTTTTGAAATGTTATCCTTCTCCACCTAACCTTGAGATATACTGAAGACACCTCAAGTCGGTGGTTGTTGTTCACCCTGGAGGGGTACAAGTGATATGTCTGCTTAAGTCGTCGTAATTAAGAGTAGTGTCCATTTCAGGACATCTCTTAGTTTTCAGGATACATTAGAGCTTTCCAATGATGAATGCTTACTTATTAGAGAAGTTGTTGTGCATGTGGTAGGCATTCTCCAATCTCATTGTGATTAGGCTGGTGTGGTGAAATATCTACTAGGAAGATGGACAACTAATAGATGCGGTATGCAGATCATGTTGTTGATAAAGTTGCTTGAGGATCTCGTGTGACATATCCAAGGAAGTGACTTGATGGATACATCAGATGCTTCCAAGATTTTGAACTATTGCCTCATCTCCCTTCGTGAGGGAGTCCTTCCGAAGATGTTAGTGAGGACGCCTGTTAGAATATCAGACTCTAGATTTGTGGCACTTATCCTTTTGTGTTTAGTTTAAATACATTCATATTATGAGATATTGTATTATCTATTTCATAATGTGATGGACACTTAATATGTTATATTGTTATTTGTAGACTCTACTTAAGTTGATGCTTGACACAAGGATGGTAACAAAAGGGATTAAGGTTTAGGAAATCATACTTAAAGCAATTGTCAAAATATGTTTCTGCTTTATTATTAAAAATATCCCTCAAGTACAAGGATTCGGTTGTATAGGGTTACTAGTAGAGATTTAGTTATATATTAGTACTAATAGGGATTCGGCCTATTTACACGTGCCTTCCAGTTCGGCACATGACACCCACTTGGCGACGTCATCTCCGGTGCGTGGTGCCCATGTGCTGCTTTTGAGACCTTCGTTCACCGCCATTTTCAACCAGATTATAGATTGACTGTTTCTCGTTTCTTTTTGGTGGTTTACTCTTTGGTCGGAGCACTTTTGTTTGTGGGTCATTTGAAGCTCACACGGTTTTTGCTCAAACTTTTATATTGCAACATTATAGCACACTTATAGTTTGTGGATATTTGTTGGAAGTTTGAAGTTTGTTTTGTTTGATAGATCAATCTTTCGTCTTTAATATTGTTTTTCTGCTGATTTTATGGATATGACAGTTAAAGAAAGCATTGGTCCGATTCAATGAAGATGAAGTAGAGAAGATTAGATCACTTTTTAGTAAGTTGGAGAAACCAACATGTACTAGTTATCTGGTATATTCAAGTACACTTCCTCTTGGTAAGTTTCAATTTTCTTTTGGACTTAATGCTTCAAATACAACCTATAATCAATATTCGATACTTGATCTGGAGCCACTGACCACATGACACCTTTACCTACACACTTCTCCACTTATTCACCTTGCCCTAGCAACAAGAAAATATTCACAGCAAATGGTACCCTTCTAATTGTAGCAGGTCAAGGAGATGTCCAAATAAACTCATTCATAACTATAAGAAATGTCCTTCATATTCCTAAGTTGTCAACTAGCTTAATTTTCATACAAAAACTAACACAAGTCCTATCATGTAATGTTGTTTTTTATAACAAATCTTGTGTCTTCCAGGATAAGAATTCAAGGAGAACAATTGGTAATGCTAGGGAATGGAATGGTCTTTATTACTTGGATAATCAAAATCTTTCTCCAAATCTACTCAGCAATACCAATTTTTTTCTTTCTAAATCAATAAAGACCAATAGGGACAAGGTCATTTTGTACCATTGTCGTCGGGGTCATCCTTCATTTAGAGTCAAAACAATTGTTTTCTTCCCTTTTCAAAAAATTAGAGGTAGAAAGTCTTCACTGTGAGGTGTGTGAGCTTCCTTAACACAAACGTGTACATTTTTCAGTTAGCAACCAAATGAGTACTTCTCCATTCCGTTTAGTTCATACTGATGTACGGGGTCCCTCTAATGCTCTAAATATATTAGGAGCCCATTGGTTTGTTACCTTATTGATGATTGTACTCAGGTTACTTGCTAAAACAAAAATCTGAAGTCAGTTATGTGTTTGTATAGTTCTTCTCCATGATAAAAAAAAAACTATTTTGGAGTGAGTAGTAAGAGGATTAGGTCTGATAATGCTAAAGATTACTTTAATCACGGACTTAATTCTTTCTGTCAAAAGAAGATCATTATTCATGAGTCCTCATGTGTTAAAACACCCCAATAAAATGGGATTGTGGAAAGGAGGGCACTTGTTAGATTAAATTCGAGTGATGTTATTTCAAAATAAAGTTCCCAATAAATTTTGAGGAGATGCAGTTTTAACTACATCATATCTCATTAACCGATTACCTTCTAGTGTCCTAGCCTTCAAAACTCCCATGGAGGCCATGTCCTCGTTCTACCCTAATGTTTCCACCTATAGTAATCTTACTCCTAGAATATTTGGGTGTGCGTCGTTTGTCCATATCCCAAGTGATAGTAGAGGAAAACTTGATCCTAGAGCCGTAAAATATGTCTTTATCAGGTACTCTTCCACCCAAAAGGGCTACAAATGTTATCATCCACTATCCAAAAAATTCCTCATCTCACGAGATGTTACCTTCCATGAACAAGAAAGCTTCTTTGGTCAAGCTCATCTTCAGGGGGAGAATACAAGTAAGGAAGATGAGTCTCTTCTACTTTCTAAGTTGACTCTTGAACCAGAAATTGAGACTGAAATTGATTTTGAAAAAGATGGACTGAACTTGATGTAAAAAATGTCTTCCTCCATGGAGATCTAGAAAAAGAGATTTATATGGACTTACCTCAGGGATACAGTGAACATATTGCTGCCAACACCATTTGTAAGCTAAAAAATGTTCTATATGGTCTTAAATAATCGCCACGAACGTGGTTTGGGAGGTTTGCTAGAGTCATGGTGGGTATAGACTTCAAACAAGCCAAGGAGATCATACCCTGTTTATCAAACACTCTAAGTCAGAGGGAGTAACAATGCTATTAGTATATGTGGACATTATAGTGATCGGTGATGATGAAAAGGAGCAACAACTGTTATGACAATACCTAGCCAAAGAATTTGAGATTAAAACTTTGGGAAAAATGAAGTATTTCTTATGAATTGAAGTGGCTCACTCTAAGAAAGGGATTTTCATATCCCAACAAAAATACATCACAGATCTTCTACAAGAAATGAGCAAGACAACATACAAGCTAGCGAGTATACCAATCGATCCAAATTTAAAGTTGAGAAATGCAGAATAAGACATTGTCGTTGACAAGGAAATGTATCAAATATTAGTTGGAAGACTCATATATTTTTCACATACTAGACTTGATGTCGCCTTCGTTGTAAGCCTAGTTATAGTTAGTCAATTCATGCACCAACTATAGGAGGTACACTTGCAAGTTGTACACAGAATCGTGCAATATTTGAGAGGAACTCCAAGAAGATGAATTTTGTTCTGACGAAATGGAAATGTGGGTCTTGAAGCATATTTTGATGCTAACTATGTAGAGTCAATTATAGATAGAAGGTCAACTACATGATATTGCACTTTTCTATATGGAAATCTTGTGACTTGGAAAGAAATAAATTGTGGTATCTAGATTCAGTGATGAAGCATAATTTAGGACAGTAGCACAAGGGATATTACCATTACTAATATAATACTAATTAATCCATATCAATACTAAATCTTAGTAACATAACCTTAGCTAACCATTTTTATGTCTACAATTATTATCTAAATGATTATCTAATAAACTTAATTAATTATAATTAACTTTTATCTACTTTTCAATTTTTAACTATTCTCTAATCAATTAGCTAAACATCCTAATTGATTATCTTTCTCCTAATCGCTTAGTTTACAAATTATTTTCAAATTTTATTCACCTAATCGAGTAGCTCACATTACCTAATCGATTGACAATCTTAAGACAATCAAAATAATATATTTCATATACACGAAAACTAAACCTAATCAACATTCAATTGTAATCAACAATTACAATCATGAAAACATAATAAGTAACCACCATCATAGCAATTAAACACTTAGTGTGAGTGCAACCCTACTTAGGTTAAACTTAGTGTTTTGATGTATTTCAAAACTAGGTTTAGTATAGATGATTTTGTATGCTTTTGTTGATCTCCTAATTCTTAATATCAATTAAAGGTCTTGAATCAGAAAACATTGGGTTATCTCAATATCATTTTATCATGCATAACTTTAGGTGTCTGTTAGAACTATTTTTGAAAGTCATCAAATGCAGTGAAAACCAATTTCAAGTGATTTTTGAAAGCATGAATCAATTCATAGGTTATATGAATCGACTTATATATGCCTTGAACCTGACTTAGGATTTTGATGCAAGTGAGTCGACTCTCTTGATGTGTGAATCAACTTGCCAAACTCCTAGTAACTTGAATGAATCCACTTATGTCGTTTAGGGTTAAAATCTTGGACTTTTCAATCACTTATGGATCAACTTACAGCTTGTGTGAGTCAACTTATGCGTGTTTCAAACTTCAACTTCGGTTTTTTAGTTAAAAATCAGTTATTTCAGTTGCATTGTATTGTCCTTTTCATAACTGAACCATGTCTTATAAATACCATTTTGTTCCATCATTTATAAGTGAACACTTTTATTCATTCTTCGCCATTCATCTCTTCAAAAAAAAAAAACAATCTATATCAATTTCTTTTTATTCCCTTTCTTGGTGAGAATGAATTTTTAAGAGATAAACATGAAACGTGTGTTGTAATGATTGTTCCAGTTGTCAGAAACTGAAGGTTCAATTGGCTACACATTAATAGGATTGAAAATAAGGTTCTTTTCAAGGTACTAGAGTTGGCAGTCACACTAGATTTTAGAGGTTTTTAAGATTGAAGAAGTGTCTTCAATTTGATGATGTTGGTTCAAATTTGTTGAAGGGTGTTTCAAAAATATGGTTCTTAAACGTTTAGAATAGAAGGGGATGTGTTGTACAAACTTTGTAACTTAATTGCCAATGAATCTTTGTAAATATTCATATTGCAAATTAAAAAAATAAACTCTCATTCATATTGAATGATGATAAAATGTACTCTACGTAACAAAGACGGGTAGATGAACCAATATAAAACAATGTTTTTTCCCTTATCTTTTTAATTATGCGGTTTAATTACGCTTTACACCATTCTTGGTATTTGGAGGTTATAAAATAATTTTCTGTTTTTGATACATGTTTTTGATACAAAACTTGTTCATTTAAATAAATTCAATGATCAAAAGTGGTGTTGAAAACTGATTATTCATTATACAAGTCTTTATATCATAATTGACATTTAGATTGTATTGCTTCATAAGCAAAATTGATTGATTGAATTACAACTTGAACTTAGGTTCTACCATTAATTCTATTAATCAATCTTGTTGAATTTGTCATAGCAAATTTTCTACGCATTTCTTCTAATTCGAATAGCTATGTTCACTATTTTTATAGAAACACGATTTCGCACAAAACTCTGACAAATGGTACGACTTTATTCAATTCTCCTTTTAGAGTGTTAGTGTCATCTTGATTAACACTTGGCACACAAGATATATTTTTAGTACATTAATAGTATAGTAATTCCCTAAATATCATACACAATTCTACAAACACTATATGCAAAAGGTCATCCCATCGTACTTGGATATATTACCCACGTTACCACGAAATCAACCTTGCAATCAAATATTCCTACTTTGATTCCTAAGCTCCAAGGGTAGAAATTGACATGTAATCAACGGAAGAAAGAGGGATTATTGATCAAAAAAAGTGAATTTTGAATTGACAAAAGAAGGAATGAGACTTCCTGAATTGGATCGTGTATAATTTTGGATAAGGATTGGGTCGCTTTAAAATTGATTTATTGACTATGCTTAACTTGCTAATTGATTAGCCAAAGGTCACTAATTTATTAGATATCATCTAATCAATTAGATAACACACTGAATCAATTAGTTTGCCAAGTTTTGTAAACATAATTAACTAGCCATTATAGTCTAGTCCATAAGTATGTTAAAAAATTGAATATAATAGTGTTCTAAATGGAAGTTTAAGAGTGATTAGTTTGGTTATTCAATTTACTACACAAATTAGGGCGTTATACTCTATTGCCCAAACCACCACCACAAGATTGCTATTAGTCGCATACTATCAGTCATAGCCCAAACTTCTCAATGATTTTTTTAAAACAATAGCATACTATCGAAGGCCTAAGTCACCAATTGTGTTTGATAACTTTCGCTGGCCATAAGTCCCAAGTAATTTTCGCGTGGCTATAAGCTTCGAGTAATTTTCGCGTGGCTATAAGCTTCGAGTAATTTTTGGCAGCCACAAGCCTCAGAAAATATATACATGTATAATACTTGTAAAGAAAAAGATATTAATCATTCATCTATAAATATAGTGAATCCAAATTAAAATAATAATTGTGATCAAAATATAAATTGTATAGTTTTCATTTAAATCATAACATATCCTCACCTTTATTTTAGGATGTAAACAAAAACATCATTAGAAAGAAATCAAGAAAAGTTTTGGCTCTTTGCAATAGACAACGGTTGAAAAGTATTTTTAATAATTATTATCCAATACAAACTCATTTAGTCTCTTCTCTCCCGTCATCTATAAAATTTATGGCTTCTAAATCTAGTTCATAATTAGATAATTTTACCAATACAAGAAATTCAACACTATTTTCAAGGGGTGATGTACATCTCTATTGATGTCCACAATATTGTCTCACATTTTTTTTATACTCTTTATCTTTTCTAATATACACAACCGATAAAATATTTTTTTTTAAATAACTTTTTTGCAACTTATAGGATATATATCTGATATAGTTACTTTCTTAATTTTAGAATACTCAGACACCATATGGAGAGAGTCATATTCATGATGGTAATATATCTATATCTATATGTAGATAATTATGATTGACATTATCATGTGATTTTGTTTTTGCTTCAGTTTTTGTAGTTAATATGGTATAATATTGTATACTAGCTATACAAATGACAATAGTTTTATTTCCTCTATTAGTCATAACATTCGTGAGGAAATTATTCTTCTTGATTCTTAGGTACCTAACATTTGTGTAGACGATCAACAACCTCTTTATTTATGACTTTTCTTATATCATTTAGAATCATCAAAGTGAAATAAAAAAGTATTCACTTTTCCGCATGATATCAGAGCAATCTCTCAACCATCTGTAAGTCCATGTGTCGACCATAAACATGGAGCAAGAGAAAAAGTCTTCTTCCATGGTGGAGAGTGGTACAATCATCACCAATCCCATCGAAGGAACAACAAACACTCTTTCAATCATAGGCCATTAGTTACATGGGCAAAATTTCATCAAATGGGAGAGATCGGTGTGCATTTTCCTCGACGGAAAAGGAAAAGAGGGATATATTAATGGAAAATCTACAATGCCTAAGGAGGGAAATTCTGGCTTGGAAAAATTGCAACTGGAGAACAACTTGGTCATGTCATGACTCTTAAATACACAAATGAAATTGGAGAAAACTTCATGTATTATTATACAACCCTAGAAATATGGGGGAAGCTGTGAAAAAAACCTACTCAAATATGGATAACACCTCTGCCATTTTTGAAATCAAAAGTGCTCTTCATGGTCTTAAGCAAGGTGAATGCTTAGTCACTAAATATTTCAGTAAGCTTTGGCAGTAGCTGGACATTTATGAAGTTATTTAGTGGAAATGTTCAAAAGATAAAAAACAAAAAAAGACAAGATCTACATGTTCTTCCTTGACCACAACAAAGACCTTGATGAACTACGTGGAAGAATTCTTGAAATCAAACCTCTTCCAAACTTAAGTGAAGTGTATTCAACTATGAGAAGAGAAGAAAGTAGAAGGAAATTCATGATAGGGGAATCTAATTTTGTCTCTGTTGCAAAAATTTCAGCGATGGCAGCAAAACGACCTTAGGCTCGTCCTATGCCAAGGAAGAGTCGTCCATCGTGTGAGCACTGTAAGAAACCAGGAAACACCAAAGAAACTCTTTGGGTTCTTCGCGGGAAACCTACTAATGCAAAGCCTAACAAGTTCAACGACACTAGGGATTCTAGAGGCTACACTTATAGCAACACTACTCAAAATGGAGAAATCACTTCAGCCTCATTCAACCAAGTGCAAATGGAGGCTTTGCAACAACTTCTTCAACAAACCTTGATGGGTGCAGGGCATAATGTTGGTACAATAACTATGGTTTAAACAAGTAATTATTTACATGCTTTGAAAACTTGTCAAGGAAAATCAAAGTCATGGATTGTGGACTCAGCAGCGTCAAACCACACGACTAGAGATAAAACTGTCTTTGATATTTATTTTCCATATCAAAATAACTTGACAGTTCGAATAACAAATGATTCCCTATTAAAGGTTATGGGTAAAGGTTCATTCATTCTTTTTAAAATTATTACTCTAGAATCAATACTCTATGTACCAAATCTTGATTGTAACTTATTGTCAAGTAGTAGATTAACAAGAGACCTAAAGTATGCAACTAACTTTTATCCAAACCTATATGAATTTCAGGTT
Source organism: Cicer chorassanicum (assembly GCA_037974735.1). Lineage (NCBI taxonomy): Eukaryota > Viridiplantae > Streptophyta > Magnoliopsida > Fabales > Fabaceae > Cicer > Cicer chorassanicum. Next base: position 65,610,264 of record JBBPBP010009779.1, on the reverse strand, counting down.
TTGAAGTCGGGGAAAACGATTGACAATGTTAAGGAAAGTGTTGAGCTCTATCTCCTTCACGTTGAAGATCACAAAACATGACCAACAACTGCAACAATCAGACCAATAGCAAACCAAAGTGATGTAATACTCTCAAATGTTGAGGAATCAATGCGTTATGGCATTTTCATTTGGGTCATCCTAACCTTGTGTTCTTGGAAAAGTTATTTCCCACATTATTCAATAAAACACCTTACAAACCATCCCAACCATTTTCCTTAATTCATAGTGATGTATAAGGTTCTTCTAGGATCAATTCCATAACAGGACATAGATGGTTCGTCACTTTCATAAATGATCATACAAGAGTCACATAGATATACCTTATGAAAGAAAAATCAGAAGTGGTAAAAATATTTGAGGTTTTCCATAAGATGACAAACTCAATTCCAAACTAATATTAAGGTACTTAGATTAGACAATGGTCGGGAGTAGTACCACACTATTCTTAATTCAACCTTCAAAACCATGGAATTTTCTACCAAAGCTCATTATTGTACACTCCACAACAAAATGGGGCAGCGGAGTGGAAAAATCGTCACTTATTAAAAGTGACAAGATCCTTTATGATGGCCTCAAATGTACTAAATCAATATTGGGGCGAAGCTGTCTTATATGCTACTTCTCTCATCAATCAAATGTCCTTTCGTGTCCTTAACCTTAACACCCCTCAGTCAACTCTACAAACAACAACCCAACTAGCAAAATCTTAACCTTCATTCCTCTAAATGTATTTGGATGTTCAACCGTTATCCATAACCTTAACATTTATGGAAGCATACTTGACCTAAGAGCCATTAAATGTATTTGCCTTGGTTATTCTCCCCATCAAAAGGGATACAAGTGTTACTTTTCCTCAACTAGAAAGTTCTACAGTACTATGGATATGACATTCTTTGAACATACACCATACTTCCCCAAAGTTGGTCTATAAGGGGAGCAAAACATATGTAAAGAATCCCAACCTATGTGGGCAGAATCCCAGCATTTGTTTGAATTCTTTACCCCCAGTTGTGCCTAAACCTGTTGCATCAGATGTTGTCCAACCAAAAACTGTATCTGAATCTGCCATACCAGATGTTGTCCAACCAGAAATTGAGCTTGAATCTGTAGCACCATATGCTATCCAACCTTAAACTATCCTAGCCCAATTAGAAATGGCCACAACAACATCAAAGAACCAAGGAACAACTCAAGAAAAAGATAAAGTCTGTAAGGTTTATCATAGAAAGAGAAGAAGCCAAAAAGAAGTAGAGCTAAACACTTCCCCAATGCAGAGCTACGAGTCCAACCAAACTCTAAGAAATGAAACTCCCTCAAGTAATCCTACTCTCATATCTGAATCTATTCGTGAAAGTATTTATGCTATTGGAATTCCTATTGCCTTTCGCAAAAGGGTGAGAACTTGTATTAAACACCCAATTCAAAGATATGTGGGCCTTGCAAAGTTGTCACGAGAATACATGTCATTTTTAGCATCTCTAGACAAAAATGTTATACCCAGGAATATTCAGGAAGCTTTCCAACAACTAGAGTGAGCTAAAGCTGTGAATGATGAAGCCTAAGCTTTGACAAAGAATGGAACTTGGGAGAATACTACATTACCTCAAGGTAACAAATCAATTGGATGCAAGTGGGCATTTTCTATCAAATACAATGCTGATGGCAACATCAATCAATATAAAACAAGGTTGGTGGGGAAGGGGTTCACTCAATCATATAGTATGGATTATGAAGAAACGTTCCCTCCAGTGGCTAAACTTAATTTTGTTTGAGTAATTCTATCATTGGATGCCAATTTAGAGTGGCCACTACACCAATTGGATATGAAAAAAGCTTTTTTGAATGATGAACTAGAAGAGGAAATGTATATGCAAATCTCACCAGGAGTTGAATCAACCAACACTATAAACAAGATATGCAAACTCTGAAAATCGTTGTATGACCTTAAACAATCTCCAAGAACACAATTTGACAGACTTACCCAAGGAGTCAAGAAAAATGGGTTCACTCAATTTCATACTGATCATACAATGTTTGTGAAGCACTCACTATAAGGGAAGGTAATCTTGTTTATTGTATATGTTGATGATATTTTCATAATTAGAGATGATTACAAGCAAATTGAACATCTAAAGAAGTTATTGGCAAGAGAATTTGAAGTCAAAGACTTGGAAAAACTTAAGTATTTCTTAGGAATGGAGGTAACTCAAGGATGAAATCTATGTCTCCCAAAGGAAGTACACATTTGACTTACTACAGGAGACAATAATGCATGTATGCAAGGCAGCCAATACACCCATAGAAGTAACGAAAAATGGTCAAGTCTGGAGAGGAAAATCCTCCAACTGATGACATCATCACTATTAATTATGTACCATCATGCAACCAAACAACAAACATATTAATCAAAGCTCTTTCAAGGCATACATGCGATTCTGTTTTTGTGATTAATAATGTATAATACTACACAACTAGCATTATGAATGACAATTGTTTTATTTCCTTTATTAGTAATAGAATTCATGAGGAAATTATTCGTCCTCATTCTTAGTTACCTAACATTTATGTAACATCCTCTCTATTCATTCTCTCTCTTGTATCATTTAGAATTATCAAAGTGAAATAAAAATTATTCACATTTCTGCACTGTACATATATAAAACGATATTAAATTTACCGACAAGAGTTGAATTTAGCGGAAGAGACTAGACTCCCATAACATAGTGAATATGAGTTCAAATCTCGTTAGAAAGTACCCATATTTAGTGTTGTGGAAACCTATATATATATATATATATAAAAGATATTAAATTTTTATATAACTTTTTTTCTTCTAATTTTACCCTTACATAAACTCTTTTAAGAATTTGTTTTTTGAAATAACAAATATTAATAATTAGTCTTTAATTTTATTATAAGAGAAAAGACCTACTTATCACTCTAACTTCTCAAACCACCTTATAACTCCTATTCTTTTAGAACTTAAACTCTACAACATTATATTTTATATTTAAACATATTAATATTAATATGCACACATTATCTATCTCTTATTATTAATAAAAGGAATATGTTTTTTGGTTAATCTATTTTACTACCATTTATATTTAGAAGTTTTTTCTTTTAAAACTATCTAATTACATGTTTGACTTTTTTGTAAATTCCACCAAAATTACTCGTTGACAATAAAAATTAATAAAATTTTACAACAAATTTATATCCACATTTTATCCCAATAAGAAATTGGACAAACACACTTGAGAGTGCCCATAGACACAAACGATAATTATTATAGAAATAATATTGCTTAAACCCTACAAAATAATATTGGAGGAGGGATTTTGGGTATGAATGTGAGTTTAAATCCAAAAGGCATGTGGGCAGCAGTAACAACAACAAAGACATTATTCAACAATTTTCATTTCCATTTCCACAAACAGAATCATAAGCATTGGAACTTCACTCTTCCAATTCTTCTTCTAATGTCTAATCCAACAACTGCTAGGGTTTCTGCTTCCTTCTCTTCTTCACCTTCTCCCGCGTCTCCTATTCACGCGTCTCTCAAGCGCGTTGGTACTCACAATGGAAGCTTCCATTGCGATGAAGCTCTTGGCTGCTTCATGATTCGTCTCACTCGCAAGTTCTTCGATGCTGAAATTGTTCGTACTCGTGACGCTCAGGTGGGTCCCTTCTCGATCCTAATCCTTTTTCCTTTTTGCTTTGCTTTGCTTTGTTAGGTTTATGAGATAATTTGTTTTGTTTTTGGTTTTGTTGTTGAGGGAGTGTTTATTTTTATTTTCAATTACTTTTGTTTGGTTTTATTTATTTATTTTTTTTTATTTCTGAAAAGGTTCTTGTGTTAATGTTGTTGGTTATTGAGAAAATATTAATATAATATGATTTATTTGTTTGCTTGATGAGAAAATATTGTTTTTAATTTTTTTTTTGATAAAATGTGGTTTTTATTGGTTATTGTTAATTGTTGAAAATATGATTTTTTTTGTGTTTGGTTGATGAAAAAGTGTGGTTTTATTGAGGTTTGGTTGATGATGAGAAAATAGGGCTTATTTCAGTTTTATTGCTGTGCAATTACAACACTTTTGTTTTTGTAAGGTCGCTGAAAAAATATGATATTTTTTGTTTGGTTGATGGGAAAAATGATGCATTTTTTGACTTTTGTTTGATTGATGTGCAGTTGTGATACTTTGGTTTTTGTTATGTTGAGAAAATGTGAATTTTTTTCATGACTTATGAGTGACCCAGTGAGATGGTTGTTTGGTTGAGAGGTAATTAACTGAGAAATTCTACTCAGTGACCGAAAAATGTAGTAGCTTTCATGATTTTGTGCATGTGTTGTATGGTCGCTGAGAAATTGTGGACAAGGATGATTTTTTTTAATGTTATATTGTTGGGAGGGGAAGCTGAAATTTAGTTGGTGTGTTTCATTTTGGTTGTCGTACTATGCGTTTAGCTATTGAATGAAATGGAACATTGTGAATATGTAGGTGTTGGAGAGTCTTGATGCTGTTCTTGATGTTGGGGGGGTGTATGACCCTTCCCGAGATCGGTATGATCATCATCAGAAAGGATTTGAGGAGGTTTTTGGGCATGGTTTCTCCACTAAGTTGAGTAGTGCTGGTCTTGTTTACAAGGTAAATTTCTCATGTACACAAACATTTATACAGTGATTGGTTGAAGCGAAATGAAGGGAGGGAGTGATTATTTTCACCTATCTTGTTTGGTTCAATACTATGAAAGGGAGGGGAAAATAGGGGAAAATAGTTCATCTTGCTTGTGGTAATTTTTTATTTTGAATATGATTCAACCTTAATTGTTATATATTATGCCTTCTTTTTTCTGTGTAGCATTTTGGAAAGGAGATTATAGCCAATGAACTTAAGGTAGATGAAGAGCACCAAGATGTGCATTACATATATTTGGCGGTTTACAGGAGCTTCATGGAGGTAATTAATTTTAAATTGTAGTCTATTCTACATTTCATTTTTATATACATTGTAGGACCCTGCTTGGTTAAATTTTAATTTGTTGAATGGCATGTAAATCCTTTGTGGGTTCTGAGTGTTTCTGATTTGGTGGAGAAAGAGGACTGGAAAATTTTGAGGATTAGGGTTTATGATTTGATGGAGGAAGGAAATAACACTAATTAGATTTTTTTTAGTAAATAAATATGCATACATTAATAAAACTAATTAATATTGCTAATGGCCCATTAAAATTATTATTCTTTAGTCCACGCTAGATCTTATTTTTGCCACGTCTACCAAATTTAATAGTAAATTGACGGAAAGGACCAATTTGAGCTAACAGTGAAATTAAAGGACCAAAGCGACGCAATTAAAAGATAAGTGACCAACTTAAACCTCAAAAGTCAATGGACCTAAAAGATAATTAAGCCAAAAATTTATCACGGTCCTGTTCATTCTATTCATCCAAACCTAATGAATATCCGAATTTTATCCATTTCTCCTCACAACCCTTGAAGAGTTCCTTTGTATATTCCAACTCCTTCAAATGAGGACTGTAGTTTCCAACATCAATTTGAAGCTTCCTTTCTATTACACGTTTAAATCATTTTTTTATAACAAGGGCGGGGGAGGTGTGCCACATGAAGACTTCGCAGAAGGTCACCATGTTTAAATCATTTTTAAGAGTGATCCCCACTGCTAATACCAATTAATAGGAACAGGATCAGAATCAAGGAAGAGTGATATTTATTAAGAAATTAGTAATTCCCAATATGCATTAGTGTGGGTCACAGAACTAGGATAGGTAGAATATACGCCAAACCAAAGCCAGCCTAACTACTCTAGCTTTCCTCTTATTTATATCCTACCATCCTACACTTCCTAATTAACTATGGCTCGCTCACCCACTCACTAACTAACTAAGGGGTTTCAGCTGACATATTGTGTATTTATACTATGAATTAGTCCTTCATTCTTTTTATATTCTTTACTGACTGGCTTGGTTGCAAGATAACCTTGGCTTATGTTGTGGGGCATTTAACTGAGAACCACATGTTCTTCGATTTAATTTGATAAATGTCCACAGAATGGCTTATGGGAGTACTGGTGGAGTTTGTTAGTCCTCCTAATCCTAAAGTGGCTTCACTGAAATGAAGCATGTTTCTGATGGTATGGGACAAATGATAAATGATGTTCTTGTTTAATTATTTCAGGCAATTGATGCCGTAGACAATGGAATCAATCAATACGACACAGACCAGCCTCCAAAATATGTGAATAATACTCACTTATCATCAAGAGTAGGAAGGTTTAATTTGGATTGGACAGATCCTGATCAGTCATCTGAGAAAGAAAACGAGGCCTTTCATCGTGCCATGGCTCTTGCTGGCAGTGAGTTTATGGATGTGAGTATTCACTGTTCATAATCATACTCTTTATCATTATATCCTAACTTCCTAAGATGAGTAAGGGACTTGAAATTTGTTTTTTGCCTGTTTTATCTTTTGCTTTGGTTTCTGAACAAGCCACCCTCTTCCCTTGCAGAGTGTTCGATTTCATGTAAACTCATGGTTACCGGCAAGGTCAATTGTCATGGAGACTGTTGCGGCTAGACAAACTGTTGATCCTTCTGGAGAAATTTTAGTTTTGAATAAATTCTGTCCTGTGAGTTGATTATTCTTGTCTACCATTTTGTATGATATTTTTGAACTTGATTTGTTTGAAATTTTGAATTATGTCTAGTAACTGTCAGATGTTCCGAAATCATGACTTAAAGCTTGATTATGTATTTTGACTAACATCTTGAACAGTTATGTTGAAAAACATTCTAGTGCTTTCTCTTGCAAATTTTCATGGAAACATTAAGAAACATTAATTTTTCCGAAACAATATTTTGAATCCATTTATACAGCAATGGAATCATGAAATCATCATTTGAAGCTGGAATGAGTATTCATACTGTTGTCTTAATATTTCTTTTGCTGAAAAAGAAATTTCTTTTATCCTTTTTGTACTAGTTTTCCATTCAAGCTGGTGGGAACAGGATTTTATAATTTGTTTCTTGATTATGTTTTCCGACTAGCTGGTGACTATTACTGTATCTGGCTGGTTGTTCTTGATTTATACTGCCCTGCAGTGTTCTGTAATTAATTTGTTGTTGTGTGACTTGTAACCTCACAACGCAACTAATACTCTGGTAACAAAATAACATGCTGGATGCTATGTGGTCTTAATCTTTTCTGTAATAGCTATGTTAGTGTGTGGATCTGAATCTTCTGATTATTTTTTATACTTCCCTGTTTAAATTAACATTATAAATCTAAATATATATAGTACAAAAATGATTATCATAAGGCTTCTGCCATTGTTACTGGCGTAAAAGGGTCATCACTAAACTAAAGTTATTTTATATATAGGAAATGTTCTTTAAAATTTTTCTTGCTTATACTAAACTTCTTCAATTCTTTATTTTCCTTTGGTATTAGTGGCATTGTACTACATACTGCATCAGAAGATATCAACTTGTTTTTGTTTTCTGCAGTGGAAGCTTCACTTATTCGAGATTGAGGGGCAGATGAAAATTGACCCTCCCATCAAATATGTTCTGTATCAGGTATGTACTTCGTTTTCATTTTCTTCAAGTTCCCTTCTATGCTGTAGTTCTGCCTATTTGTTATGTTTTAGAGTGGCTGGTAAGTTGTGCATTTATTGGTTTTGTGTTGTTCCAATGACAATCATAATCAAATTGTTGTCATTAACATTATTTATTTGCATCAGAACTTCAATGATGAAAAATTCCAAAATAATTAGACAATGAGTTGTTTAGTATGTTCCAAGTTCAAACCTTTAGCCAAAAGTATGGTCCTTTTCTTCAATATAAGTCGGAGATCTGGACAAAAAATTAATAGGATTCTTGGGGTCTAAATCAACACTTAGAATTAGGACATGGCTGCATTATCAGGGTAATGCTGCTTCTTGTTATGGAGGGGTGATAATTATGTTTAAAGTAAGCAAAACATGAAAAACCTCTTTGTTTTGCATAATAAGTCTGTTTTGTTTGTTGCTTGAGAATTATGTTTCATGAGAATGTGTAAAACATTGCTGCTTTTTTCACGCGCACCTTTCCCAATGCCCTTTACAGGATGAGAGAAGCAAACAGTGGCGAGTGCAGGCCGTTTCAGTATCTCCCGATAGATTTGAGAGCCGAAAGGCTCTACCCTCGCAGTGGAGAGGTTTAAGGGATGACGTACTGTCAAAGGAAGCTGGCATTCCTGGTTGTGTTTTTGTTCATATGAGCGGATTCATTGGTGGAAACCAAACTTTTGAAGGTGCCTTGGCCATGGCAAAAGCTGCTTTGAAGATATAGGCAAAGAAAGGATTGTGATGAGTTAAACACTGTCATCCATTAATTTTGTAGAATCTTTGAACAGTGGCTTAAAGATAATTTTAACAATGAGTTATTAACTTTTTTTTACTTATGTGGGTCTATCATATCCACAATTTCATTCTATAGGTGAACCTTGTATCTATGATGTATTCCCGATACTCGTCATTGATATTTTGTTTTGATTAGATATCATTGATTTTTGTTTAATCAGGATGTTTCCCTATTACACGAGTTTCTTGTGTCTATTTTGTTTACTTGAGAGAACACTAGAGCTTCAGAGTATGAAAATTCTTCCAAAATCGAATTATTCATGTGAACACATTTTGTTGGGCAACTTTATTAGTCTCATAAAGTTGTTAATGTCCTTTTAAAGAGTTAAAAAGAGAATTAGTTCAAACTTGAAAGCTCCAACCCAACAACATATAAGGATTGGTTATTGGGTTTGTAAGAGGATGCATAAAGTCACACTGATAACAATTTGAGCAAAATCATAATCAACCCAAGCTAGAATCGGTTTCCCACTTTTGAGATTGATATGTTGTTTGGTTGAGATATTCAACATACAAAAGCTGATCAGGCTGAGACGAAACTAGGAGGATCAAACCATGAATATGGAAAGAGGATGTGAAAATATAAAGAAAGTCACTTTGGGTAACAGGGGACTTTAATCTACCATAATAGACCATCTTAAGGTTGGTGAAGAAAAATTGAGTTTGGAGAAGTAATATTGATAGGACCCTATATAGGAAAGAACCAAAGATAGCAATTATATTTTTACATGGATCAGCATTAAAGTGAAAGATGCATACGAATATGATGTTGGAACTTTTGTTAGTGGCATGCTGCAAATCTTGAACAAGAAGATGATGAACTTGATGATGATGAAGCTTGCACAAGTAAATTCCAAAGCGTGTGTATCACACTAAGTTTTAGGTTCGATTCGCCCCCACCAATCTATATATATTGGATGCAAACGTGTTAACCGGCGAATCCCCTTCAGGATACTTTGGAATCCTTGAAGTGAATTGCACATTCACATCAAGCGTATCTTTCAATAGTATGTTACAAAATAATGTTTCTTATTCTTCACTCATGCATTAGAGAAGAATAAGATGACTTAGAATATAAGAATGGATGAGAAAAGTAGATGACAATCACTCAAATTTCGTGTTTTCATTCTGTCCAAAATGACACTATTTATAGAAAAATAATGTCACTTGGGAAAGAGGTACAATTCTTGGTTCTGCCATTCTGTTTTGCGAAATGGTGTATATACATATAACGTTCAACAATTGGATGAATTGTTATGATGGCCCAGTGGTGAAGCAGCGCCTGTTCCACGCAGGGATTTGAGTTCGAATTCAACCAATCCACTTTTTCATTTTAAATCAACCATTGCGACTTTTCAAGGCAGAATTTATTCAAAAAGTATGCACTTTTTCATTTTAAATCAACCATTGCGACTTTTCAAGGCGGAATTTATTTAAAAAGTAAAACTCAGGCACGGATTCAAACTCAAGTCTTCATTGTGACACACAAGGAACACAACCACCAAACCAAGAACAATATCATGTCAATTGTAACCAATTATGGATACATACATTATCCAATATTTTGGAAATATCTCACATATGATGCATGAAAGAGGAGCAGTTCTCTCCCTCTTATCCTATATATTTTTTATTTTAACTGGTCGACGGTAATTAGAGTTTTGACTCTTTAGTAAGACTTGAGTTATTCCCAAAGGTGAATCCAACAATTGAATATTAGTCTTTTATCATTGATTTATGACAAGTATTTTAAAATTCAACTCTAGGCGCGTGTATCTAGTTTAACTTTAACTTTGATTATTGTTTTTCTTCAATGTTGTTAATTCGGTCGGTGTTACTTTAGCATAACTCTCTTGAAAGTTCATGGAGGTCTATTCTAAGATACCAAGGGAAACAAATTATACATATTGGACTGAATTATTTTTTCCTATGACCTACTTGTTTCTTGGTTCTTTTCAAGTAGTTCCAAAAAATGCAACAAAAAATAAAAAATAAATGAAACTAAGCTATTATGATTAAAGAATGAATAACACAATATTTGATGGTAAGGTTTAAAGGTAATATGTTTTATGTAATTGTTGATCCATATAATTTGTTGTGTTAATTGTTAGCTTGTCTTATATCATCCAAATCAGCTAGCTCTCATCAACACCAATTTTTCAAGATGATTCTGCAAAATTTTGGAAAGGATCTTGCAAATATTGCTATCTATAAGATGTCACTCATAAAACTCATCCATAGGATACACTAACAATAACACAAAATATACAACCTAAAGAGTTCAGATTAATGCACCTTACAGAAACACAGTAACACTTTCCTTTACAAATCTCTATATTTATGTACTGACTTAAGAATTAGTTAAAAATTGTTGGATCATAGTTTTCTGCAGAAGGGTCAGCACAACCTTCAGTGATAGGAACATGAACTTATTGAGCTCCTTGTCCTGCATTCAATTAATAAGGTAACATTTACTTTGTCATGTTTTGCTCTAAATTTTTGTCAGGGCCGACCTGACATATTTTTAGGTCTAAAGTAAGCTTTGAAGTGAAGTCTTTTAGTTCCTATGAAATTTTAATATTTTGTTTTTAATTCTAATAAAAAATGCAATTTTTATCTATTTTAAGTTAAACTCTTTTGTACTCTTTAACTTTTTAAATATTTTTTTTTGCAAGCGTGTTTATAGAAATTATGATATCTTCCCTAAAATAAGGAATTGTATAAAGAAAGAATAGATCACTCCAAGAAATGGTCAGAACCATGTTAAATGAGATGAATGTTGCAAAACACTTTTAGGCTGAAACAATTAACACTGCATGTTATACTCAAAATAAAGTCTTAATTAGGTCTATATTGAATAAAATACTATTTGAATTGTGGAAAGGTAAAAATCCTAACATCTCTTATTTTAAACAAGTTGGTTGTACTTGTTATATGTTGAACACTATAGGTAACCTTGGTAAATTTGATTATAGATCTCAAAAGTGTACCTTCTTTGGATACTCTAAAAGATCTAAGGCTTGTAGAGTGTTTAATAGGAAACTCAAATTGTGCAAGAATCCATACATGTTAAATTTGATGACAAACATCAACATACACTTGTGATCTTCAACCAAGCAGTAATACGAACATCAACATAGTCATTTATGTGATAACATTTGATACATCATTACAAAGTCACCGTCAAGTAAAGTGTTTCAACAACTACAACAAAAGATCTATCTTCATTATTTCAAAGATTATTGTGTTAATGGATGCCATTCATTGGTTATCCATATTCCCATAATTTTCATTCCCTTAACTCCCATTAGTGATTGAATTAATCGGTAGTTTTTAATCTTATTTTTTCACTTTCTATTTGTGTCTTAAAATAAGACTTACCTTATTTAGTAAACACACTTGAGAACAGAATAATACAAGAATTTCCAATCTCTTCTATCTTTATCTTGTTTTCTTTTAGTTTATTTCGTAACATTTCACACTTTTTTGGGAATCCACCCGTGCTCAAAATAAAATAGAAATTTAAATGTGACTTTTTTTTTCTTCCAATTTTACCGTCATTTTAAACTATTTTATTTATAATTTTATATTAATTTTTTTAATTAAATAATTGAATTTTCAAATATTTATGTCCTTGATTTTGTATTAAATAGTCTAGTGGAGAGACTCACACACACTGTAAGAACCATCACCATGTATCTAGAATATGGTAATAAATTTATATATTTCAATATTTTAGAAGCAATCATATAAAATATCATGAGTACAAACTTAAAATGTCATTGTAACTATATATATAATACATAGTATACAAGCATCCTCTATTGTACACAATAAAAAAAAATCAGATTAAAAACTCTACTAACATCACTACAAAGCTCTATCATTTGCTGCCTAAACTCCCACCCTCAATCCCTCTTATATGCTATAATACATAAAAAGAGGGGATGAGATAATAATCTTAGTGAGTTGTATAAAAGGGGAGGGGTAGTTAGAAATATTTTTCCTTAAATGTAATGAAAAACATGACATGAATATGCAATGTATTTTTCTTTAAACTTTACTTTTTTTTTTTAAAGTATGAAAAATAACATATTTCCCTTTTTTTTCCTCAAAGTATGGAAAATAACATATTCCTCTTTTCCTTTAAAGTATCAAAATGCATGTCCTCTTTCTTTTCCTTAGAGTATGGAAATTTTTTCAATTATCTTGTCGTGGGTCGCCAAGATAATTGAGACCTCTTGGTAAAGTGGGTCTCGAAATGACCCCAAACTGGTGTCTCGATTTGTTCTTCCTTTACCCATTGTTTCATGCCTGAAACAATCCTCAAATGTCCCATCGTTTACTTGGACTATGAATGCCATGGCTTAATGAATGCAATCCATATGTAATATTATGTATGCAATCCACATGTCATCAATAGGATTAATGCAACCATTTAATACTCTCAACAAGGTAATAGAATTTAAATGTAACTCTTCAATTATCCATTAAGTAAATCTTATTCATATGGAGTTCTGCCTTTTAAATTTCGCATTATGATCAAGAAGCGTGGACCAGAAGTAGACTTTGAACAAAGGCAACATGATTAGAGGAAGCTTGGATCAGAGGCAATACGACCAGAAGCAAATTTTGACCAGATGCAACATGATCAGAGAAACTTGGATTAGAGGCAGCATGACCAGAAATAGATTTTAACAACAGGCAAGATGATCATAGGAACTTGGATTAGAAGCAATATGACCAAAAGCATAATCTGACCAGAGGCAGCGTGAGCAAACTCTAATCCGAGGCAGTATGATCACAGGTAGATTCTGAGGAAGCTTGATTAGAGACAAAGTCAAAGGGAGCATGATCAGAGGAAGAGTTAGAGGAAGCATGATTAGAGGCTGAGTTAGAGGAAGCATGATTAAAGGCAGATTAAGAGGAAACATGATCAGAGACAACCAAAATAAAGGAAAATCAAAGGCAACCAGAATAAAGGAAAATCAGAGGCAACCAGAATGAAGGAGAATTAGAGGTAAGATAGAAGAAGGAAATCAGAGACGAAAGATAATAAAATCAGAGGCAAAATAACAAAAAGAATTTAGAGGCAAAACGACATGTGTTTGAATTCTAGGAATGCATTAATTATGTATTCCACCCATCAAAATTAATTCTATTTCTTGGGATTCCTAACACATCAGAATCATCACACCACAAATGCAAAATGCATGATTTAAAGAGCAGTCAAATGTAGATTTCACAACTATTTCCTGAATACTAAATTTATAATTTTTCTCTCTCTTCTATCACATTTAAATGAACCCAAAATCAACCCAGAAGATCACTTCCACAATAACATAAACTGAATTGAACCCAGAAAAACCCGTATGTGAAAATAAATTTTGTTCTAAAAAGAACTATCAGTTTGCTAATAATAATCTTATTCAATCTGAGCTGGATATTAGAAGATGCTTACCTTATCAGCTCTCTGTTCTTTATCTTTTATGTTCTGTTTCAGATTCAGAGATTTCCCAATTTGCTCCTTATCTTCCTTCAGTATTGTTTTGGTTGATTAATGGGTTTTAGAGAGGAAGAAAGGGACATGCAAGAAGTCAGGACAAGTTTGGAGAACTTCAGTGAGTTACTGTGTTTGGAAGATTTTTGAAAGAAAGAGAATTTTGATGGATGAAAGGGACGATGAACAATAGCATTGTTGGGTTTTCTCCAAAATGTTTTTGAGAGTGTGTACTGGAAAATGAAAGAAATGAAGGTGGAAGAGGGGTTAGTACCTCTGAGTGAAGGAGAAATAGAGAGAAATGAAGGTGACATGCTCTCTCTTTGCCACTTGGACTTGTCAACACTACCACTTTTCTATTCTACCATTGATCCTAAATTAATATTACTAAAAACACATTAATCAATTACAAAATTCTAAAAATTCTAAGTAATACTTAAATCTTATAAATATTTATAAGATAGTGAGAGAGTTGTTACACACACTAAATATAGAGAAGTAGAATGTTAATTGTGGATTCAAATATGGATCCCAACAAATCAAATGTCTTCACAATATTTTACCACCTAAATTGCACTAACCGAACAAATATTTATATCTTTATATAAAAGAATACTAACTTTTGGTATACTTGTTTTCTTCTAATTTTATTCTTCATTTTAATTATTTACTTGCCATTTTATACTTCCTTATTATTCAATTAGCTTGATTCTTTTAAAAATCATTTAAAATTTTGTAACTACAACTATTATTTTGTAACTACAACTATTATTTTTATCAATAAATTTTGTAACTACTACTACTTTAGGTTTGCAACAAAGTTCATATATTAACTACCTTCGAAATATACTCTCAGTGGTTACAACAAAGTTCATATATTAACTACCTTCGATAAAAAAAAATAAAAAAACTTTCGCTACACAATGTCAGTCTTATTTTTTCATTCGATAATCCTATTACTCATTGCCCTTTATTTATTTATTTTTACTATTTTTCTAACAAATATTTCACACTCTCTCCATTTAGCGCAATAAAAAAAAAAAGCA
>JBBPBP010009779.1:65569677-65595109 GCA_037974735.1 Cicer chorassanicum | reverse complement strand
TGTTTCTCAAAATTTTCCTCAACAAAAAAAAAATCTTATTTGAGATGTGTCAGACATTAAATATAAAGACTTATGAAAAAATTTGTGTTATGAAAAATATAAATTTTAGTTTTTTAAAATACATTTGAAATCTTAAAATAGTAGAATTTTTCAATTGTTTTTAAAGGTCGAGGATTTAAATTTTTGAAAGATTTATAGGGATAAATGTATAATTAAAATTTCCCAATTTCTTTTGTCAACTTTTTGGTTTCGTTACCTTAAAATTTCCCAATCATATATCTAGTGTTTTCTTTTACTCAATGGTAAATTTTATAAGTCAACACTCAATGGTAATTTTTTTTACTACTTTTACATCCCATGTATTTGGAGTTGTCAATTAAGCATTAAAGTCCAAAGTTTATCTCAAAAAGTCCCTTAATATTAAGTTTTCTATTGAAATTATTATGTAAGGCCTAGTCTATTATTTCATTATTTTTTATAGACTTGTGTGATAAGTGAGTTACCACAAGGTAAAAAGCCCATTGGTTCCAAATGGATATCTAAAATCAAACACACCTCTGATGGAAGCAATGAAAGGCATAAGGCCATATTAATTTTCAAGAGTTTTAATCAAATTGAAGGTATAAACTACTTTGACACTTATTCTTCAGTTGCCAAACTAACCACTGTAAGACTACTACTTGTCTTAGCCTCTTCCAATAATTATTTTTACATCAATTGGATGTGCAAAATGCTTTCTTACATGGAGACTTGGATGGGGAGGTTTATATGAACCTACCCCTGAGTATGTCCATTGCTCATCCAAACCTTGTATGTAAACTTCTAAAATAGCTTTATTGACTTAAACAATCTAGTAGACAATAGTTTGCTAAATTGTCCATTGCCTTACTTTCTAAAGGCTATATTCAATCTTCATCTGATAACTTTTTATTCATTAAAAGAGTTCATCAATCTTTTACTACTCTCCTTATTTATGTTGATGATGTTATTGTTGCAGGTAATGATATCAAAGAGTGAACAAAAATTAAATCATTCATCTACTCCAAATTCAAGATAAAGGACCTAGGGAACTTGAAGTATTTCCTTGGCTTGGAAGTATCTAGATCAAAGCTAGGAACCAACATTTCCCAACATAAATATGTTTTGGATCTGTTGCACGATGTTGGTCTGCTTGCCTTTAAACCAACATCCACACCTATTTTAAAGGGCACTAGACTTACTTCCAATATTGGAACCACCCTTTCAGACCCTTCTCTGTACCGACGACTAGTGGAACAACTCATATACCTTACAAATACAAGACTAGATATTAGTTTTTCAGTTCAACAATTAAGCCAACACATGAGTTTCCCAACTGACACTCACTTTGAAGCTTCCATACGTGTACTCAAATATCTCAAATCATCACCTATAAATGGTTTTTTTTTTGTCTGCCTTTTCTTCATTCATTCTTTGATTCTAACTGGGACACTTGCCTAGAAAACCTGTAAATCTATCAGTGAATATTGTGTATTTCTTGGTCATTCTTTAATATCCTGGAAATCCAAGAAACAAGCCACAATTTCCTGAAGTTCTTCGGAAGTAGAGTACTGGGCAATGGCATCTGCCGTATGTGAAACACAGTGCCTGACTAATCTTTTTCAAGATCTTCAAACTAATATCATTGCACCAGCTCTGTTATACTATGACAGTTAATCTGCTAGACACATTGTAGCTAATTCTTCATTTCACGAACGCACCAAGCATATAGAACTTGATTGCCACCTTGTTCACGAGAAACTCAAGAAAAATTTGTTTCATCTTCTGCCTGTCATTTATGTCCAACAGTTGGCATATGTCTTCACCAAATGTTTAGATACCAAATCATTTTGGAATTTCTACTCTGAGCTGGGTTTAATGAATTTTTGCTCAAGCTTGAGGAAGACCATGGGATATATGTCACAACTCGAAAACTAAACGTTGTGACCAGCGCACAAGCTATACTCATAGCCTAACAAGCCTACCAACTAACTTAATAATTAAGCGACTTAATAGTTCTCATTAACCATTTCAAAAATATATATAACTTTTCTCGAAATTTCGACAGAGTATCCTTTGTAACTTCAACGTTTCCAAATTTATAAAACTCTTGTTTGAACTTTCAATTCAGTCATAATCCAAAGAGCATAATCTAATATTCAATACATCTCCCAAAAGACTTTCTAGACTCAAAATAGCTGTAAATTAGATAACGATTCAATAGACTTTACAAAAAAAAAGGGTCCTCGATCAAAGAGGCCTACCAAAAAAATATGACTGAGACTTGAGTCTACTAACAGCTTGTTACTCAGCTGCCTGTGAATCTGAAAAAAAAAATAAACAACATGAAGGGGTAAGTCACAAAGACTTAGTGAGGTGACAACAACCACCACCAACAAGAAGGGAAACACAAAAAGACACGAATAACTGTTTTACAATCTTGTGGGAATTATGTTAAGCAATGCTATCTCAAATATAGATAATTCTCAAGTAAAATATACACATATACAATCATTAAACTTATAATTTAGTCGTCCAGGTAGAAATATTTAAAATCATCATAGAAAATCAAACAAGTAAAAATACAAATTCTTGAGAACCAAGAGGCAGCTTCATCTCATTGATAGCCTTTTCCTCCTAAGTGTGGCCTTTCCTTTAGGGGTGGCTTCATCTAACGGATAACCCTCTCCTCTCAATCCCACAATGCATCATCACACATCAATTATAGAGCCTACATCTCGTTGTTTGCCCTCTCCTCCTACAGATGACATATCTCATAGGGGCGACTCCATCTAACGGGTAACTCTCTCTAATCAAAACGAGGTAACTAGGTGCACCTAACGCCGTTAACGATTTAATAATTATAACAGCGATTTCCAAAACACGTATTTAAAAATCATCTCTCATTTCATCGTAGCTCATGGAAAACATGTTCAACCGTATAATAATTCAATATTGAAATACTCTATAACTAATAACTAATCGAACTACTAACATATTATATAACAAAGACCATGAAAATAAATAAATGACGAAATCGAGATAACTTCAAAGGTTGTATTCCCCAATTTTTTTTAAATAAATACTTTAACATAAAAACGGGTAAAATAATAATTATAGCATAATAAATCCATAGCGATGTCTTCCCACTTCCATTCAGGTATTTCAACAGGTTGAAGTAACCACATAGGCTTTTGGTGCTCATCGTTTACTTGTTGACACACTAAGCACTTAGTGACAAAATATGCTACGTCTCTCTTAATCCCTTCCCACCAATACAATTCTCTCAAGTCTTGTTACATCTTATTAGAACCTGGGTGAATAGTATAAGAAGAATGATGAGTCTCCTCTAAAATTTTCCTCATTAAGCCACCAATATTTGGAACACACAATCGAGACTTCAACCTCAGCACACCATCAGAATCAACTGAATAGTCTGAAATTTTACCATTCTGAACATTATTTACCATATTCACCTAGTATGGGTCTTGAACTTGAGCTTCTTTGATATCATCAACTATGGTTGGACGAATTTGTACATGGGCTAAAAATAACCTCGAATGATCAAGTTCAAATTTCTTGAAATTCTTTAACTATTGGCCTCTTTACTTCTGCTATATGAGAGAGACTACCCATGGATTTTCAACTCAAAGCATCTACAACAACATTTGACTTTCTTGGGTGGTATAAGATTGTGAAAGCTTTCCTCACATGCATCAGTCCATCGGAACTCAACTTTCTTCTGGGTCAACCTAGTCAACGAAGATGCGATTTTAGAGAAATCCTTCACAAAACGTCGATAATAACCAGCTAAACCAAGGAAACTTCAAATCTTCTTTACTGTGGTAGGTCTGGGATAATTCTGCACTGCTTCCACCTTACTTGGATAAACACTTATTCCATTCTTAGACACAACATGACCTAAAAATGGCACACTATCCAGCCAAAACTAACATTTAGAGAATTTGGCATATAATTGTTTATCTCTTAAGGTTTGCAAAATCAACCTCAATTGTCGCTCGTGTTCTTCTTTACTCTTGGAATAAACAAGAATATCATCAATAAACACAATCACAAATTAATTCATAAAAGTTGTCGGGGCATTAGTAAGCCCAAAGGGCATAACCTGAAATTCATAATGTCCATAACGCGTGCGGTAAGTTGTCTTCGTTATATCATCCCTCTTAATCTTCAACTGGTGATACCCCGATCATAATTCGATCTTAGAAAAACATTGAGCTCCTTGAAGTTGATCAAACAATTCATTAATGTGTGGCAAAAAGTATTTATTCTTTACAGTTACTTTATTCAACTGCCTATAGTCTACACACAACCGCATGGATCCATCTTTCTTCTTTACAAATAATACCGGTGTTCCTCAAGGAGAAGAACTTGAGCGAATAAAACCTTTATCAAGAAGATCTTGAAGTTGCTCCCTTAACTCCTTAAGTTCTGCTGGGGCAATAAGATAATGAGGTATGGATATAGGATAAGTGTTAGGAACCAAGTCTATAGAGAACTAAATCTCCTTATTAGGTGGCAACCCAGGAAGTTCTTCATGAAAAACATCTGAAAATTCACATACTATCGAAATTTTTTTTCCAATTTCTCCTTAGCCACTTGTGTATCCCTTACCAAGGCTAAGTACGCTTGACAACTTCTTCTCATTAACTTGCTTGGTTATGTGGTACCCAACAACATGCTCCTTGAAACGAGAAGACTGATTGCCCCGATATCTCTAATTTCACCACTTTGTTATGACAATCCAAAGTGGCATGATGAAAAGCCAACCAATCCATACCAAAAATCACATCAAAATCTATCAAGTCAATAACTACTAAATCTATTAGCAACACCTTGCCCTCAATAGTTATATCACAAGAACGATACACCGACATAGCAAGCAAATTTCCTCCAACAGGTGTAGCTACAACTAAAGCCTCTTCTAAAGAAGATGAATATTTACCAAGTCGAGTAGCAAACCACGAGGATACAAAAAGAATGAGTAGTTCTAGGATCAAACAAAACATGACCATTTCTTGAACAAATAGAAAGTATGCATGTAACTACTGCATTGGATGTCTAAGCATCATGAAGAGTCAAAGCAAACACTCGAGCATGACCTCTTCCTGCTGGTATCTGGCCTCTACCACCAAATCCTCTACCTCCCTGCTGAGATGTTCCTAAACCTCTGATAGAAGAATTTCCACTTTGTCGCATAGATGCAGAATGAGCTTGAGAAGATGTCAAAGCTGTTGGTGCTAATGCATAACTAGAGGATAAATGTGTCGTATCTACACGACAATCGCTCCTGATGTGACCTACTTGGCCACATTGATAGCACACCTTACTGTTACCAACTATAGAGCAATTTCCAAAGTGAAACCTACCACAAATAGAACATTGTGTAGCTGAAACACTGGAATGTCTTTAAGGGAAAATGGACTGTGATGCTGCTCCAGAATCTGATCTTTAACTCTGCACTGTCCCAGAAGACTGTCCACTATGACCACCTCTTTGAGACATGAGTCATTGTTGCCCTTGATAACCAAATATAGATCCACCACCGCGATTCTGATAGTTACTGTAAGATCATTCAACCCTTTGTTTCTTTCGTGAATCTTGTCTATTGCCTTCTTTTTTCTTCTGTCGTTGTTCAATCTAAAGGGCCAAACTCAAAACCTCAGCAAAAGTAGAACAATTTGACCCAACCACAGATCTAAATAAGTAATCCTTCAATCCTTCGTTGAACCTCTTGACACACATCTCCTTAGTGATAGGGTAAGAAGCGTGACTAGAGAGCTGTGTAAAACGAGCACTATACTCCGAAACTGTCATACCCTCCGTTTGCTCCAATTGCTCAAAGTCATGAGCTAATCCATCTCTAACACTATCCGGAAGAAAACGAGCCATGAACGACTAAGAGAACTCTCTCCATGCTAACGGAGGTGACCCAACTTGTCTACCACATGACACTATATCAAACCAATCATGTGCCGCACCTATTAGCTGAAATGATATCAATTCTACTGTTCTTACCCCAAAACAACCCAATGCTCTCAAAAGTCGCTCTACACTATCAATGAATTGTTGTGGGTCCTCAGTTACGCTAGACCCAAAAAAAAGTAAGGGGTTTAAGCTTCATGAAATCTGGTAAAGTAACCTCAACCCCCCTCGTTGCAGCCGTCGTTTGATGCTTAACTTGTCTAGCCTCTTGTTGAACATTGGGATTTTTATGTCTTTGATCACCCTCTTGTTGTTGTCCAACGACAACCCCAACAAGTTGTTGCACAACCTGTTGTAATCCCTTTAGACCAGCAGCAACCTCTTCCATGACCGGATTTCCGTGCCTCCTCCTAGGTACCTCAACATCGGCATTCAAGCCACGTCCGCCAACAATAGCTCTACGCCTATTTCGAGCACGAATTGAAACACGACCTCGTTGATGAGCGCCTTGGGTTTGGGAAATTGACTCATCAGCAATTTCACTTACAGTAGGATTCCTAGTCTTGGGTGGCATTCTCGCCTAATCAAAGAACATTGATCAAAAATTGAACAAGACGACAAGAAAATGTGGAAAGATATTGATGATAAATTTAAACACATATGAAACTCTCATAGAGTGCTAATAGCCCTTGCAAGTAAGTTGTGCCCGGGTACACAATTTACTAACAAGAATCTATTATCACCCTATGTTTGCAGCTATTAGGACGTACGACCGAGCTCTAATACCAACTTTGTCACAACCCGAAAACTAAACATCGTGACTGGCGCACAAGCTATACTCATAGCCTGGCAAGCCTACCAACTAACTTAATAATTAAGCGACTAAATAGTTCTCAATAATCATTTCAAAAAAATATATAACTTTTCTCGAAATTTCGACAGAGTATCCTCTGTAACTTCAACGTTTCCAAATTTATAAAATTCTTGTTTGAACTTTCCATTCAGTCATAATCCAAAGAGCATAATCTAATATTTAATACATCTCTCAAAAGACTTTCTAGACTAAAAATAGCTGCAAATTACATCACGATTCAGCATAATTTACAAAAAAAAGGGTCCTCGATCAAAGAGGCCTACCAAAAAAATATGATCGAGACTTGAGTCTACTAACAGCTTGCTACTCAATTGCTTGTGAATCATAAAAAAAAGTAAACAACATGAAGGGGTAAGTTACAAAGACTTAGTGAGGTGACAACAACCACCACCAGTAAAAGGGAAACACAAAAAGGCACGAATAATTGTTTTACAATCTTGTGTGAATTATGTTAAACAATGCTATCCCAAATATAGATAATTCTCAAGAAAAGTATACATATATAAAATCATTAAACTTATAATTTAGTAGTTCAGGTAGAAATATTTAAAATCATCATAGAAAATCAAACAAGTAAAAATTCTTGAGAACCAAGAGGCAGCTTCATCTCATTGATAGCCCTTTCCTCCTAAGTGTGGCCTTTCCCTTAGGGGTGGCTTCATCTAACGGATAGCCATCTCTTCTAAATCCCACAACGCATCATCACGCATCAATTAGAGAGCTTACATCTCGTTGATAGCCCTCTCCTCCTACGGATGACATATCTCATAGGGGCGGCTCCATCTAACGGGTAACTCTCTCTAATCAAAACGAGGTAACTAGGTGCACCCCTGTCGTTAACGATTCAACCGTATAACAATTCAGTATTTAAATACTTTATAACTCATAAATAAATCGAACTACTAACATATTATATAACAAAGACCATGAGAATAAATAAATGACGAAATCGAGATAACTTCAAAGGTTGTGTTATCCAATTTTTTTTAAATAAATACTTTAACATAAAAACGGGTAAAATAATAATTATAGCATAATAAAAATATGAAAATGATCGTCGTCTACTCACACTACGGAGAATCAACTAAGTTTGTTCTCCAACAACTCTGAAAGTAGGCGGTAGGACCTCAGTTGACAAATCTGAGTATCAAAAATATTCTCAAGACTTTAGAAAAATTGTTCTAAAGTCTAACTAACTTTAAGAAACCATAAAAATTCTTTAAATCTACTCTAAGTACAAAAATAAGATTTTTAACCAAAACTACATTTTTCTAGAGATTCGTTATTAGCATAAGAGTTGTGTATTTACCTAAAAAAGTCTCAATAAACAACTTTCAAGAAATGGGTACCCTTATCCTTTTTTGACTTACTAACCCTAACCCCCAACAATCATAACCAAGAGTATTTGTAGGAGTATGAGAAGTTATGCTCTTGAGGATATTAAATTGATTATAAGGGTTGAGGGTTTAGGTGTGCCATAGATGTTGTGGAGTGAGAAGGAGCAGGGAGAAAGAAAGAAAGAAAGAAAGAAAAAACAAAAAAAAAAATGGGGGAAAGGGTTGTGTTTTGTGTCGAGAGGGAGAGAGAAAAAAGAGGGAAAGTGAAATAGAAAATGAGGTGAGGTGGAGGTGGTTTGGTTTTAATTTATTATTATTATTAATTAATTATTATTTTTATTTTTAATAAATGAAACATAGCGTTTCAATATACTTACGTTAGTAGACTTAGTCAAGATCATTTGTTGACTCAGTCTTCTCATTTTGTTAGTAAGAGTAACTAATTCAGTAAGATTAGTTACATCAATTACATCCCTTTCTCTTTTGTATTTTCCCATATATAAATAATTTGTATTGAATCATTATCCCTAAAATTGTAAAATAGTAATCAAAACATTTCATATTTAAACTTTTATTGTTAGAGATTATATATTTTGATCTCATATCAATGCCATCACAACCCGAACTAATTTTCCTAGATTAATTTGTCCATAATTAATCAATGCACAATTATAATTACTCACAAATTTATCTCTGAAATGAAAAAATTTCATCAGAAAATTTGTCAAAAATATGACTTTGAAGCGAGATCAATGTAGATAAACCATATATCCAACTATAGTATCACATCTAATTGATATTTTACAATGTGTCAATTCACAAAATTTAAAAATTAATTTTATGGACATTTAATGTTCCAATAATCAATTTATATATTCACGAAAAAAAAAAATAGAGTAAGCAGAACAACACAGTATCATAACTTGTAAGGAGAGGTGTACACGGGTTGAGTTGAATCGTTTTTGACCAAATCCGATATCCAAACCAATCAATTTTATTTGAACTCTCAATCCATGATTTTTCCATCAAACCCAAATAAAACCAACCCGATTACGAGCGAATTGACTTGGGTTGGGTTCACGGGTAATAAGAAAAAAAAATTATTTTAAAAAAATGTAATTAAATTTAAATACTTAAACACCTAAAAAATAATAAAAATATATCGCAACATATCATTTAATGCTTAAAATACATTTACAAACACAACAAAACATTTAAATTAATTAAATTAACAACAAATTCTCAATCATAGTACAACAACTAAATTTTAACCGTATATAATTAGTAAATAAATATATAAAAATATATATGCCACGTCAATGGGTTGGTTTCGCGGATTCAAAAGGTTAAATCTGATACCCGAGTCGAACATAGTTGAGTTTGAATTGATTGATTGTATCGGTTACGTCCAAACTTAAGTGAGTCAAAATGTGAGTAGGATTCTATTGCACCACAAGATTCCTAGGTTTACATTTTGTATTGAAAGCTTCTTTTTCCGAACAACGGGTTACAGACCCGACCCGTGAACACACTAACACCGGCGCGCGACAAGATTTTAACTTTAACAACTTATTTTGGTTTTGATGAAACCTAATTTGTTTCATTTGATTTGGTTTTCATGTTTGCAGAAGAATATTTTGGTGAAAGTTCACATCTTTCAAAAGTACAAGTAAAATCTCTCACCAGGTGTGCACTCTTTCTCTTTCACATTGCTCACACAAACCATTGAATCAATCTTCAACCACAATTTCACAAAACCCCAATGACCCACTTTGTAAAAATTCGATTTTTTTCGTGTTTACATACACTCAAAATGGTTCCTTTCTCAACTCAACAAATGGGTTTTGCTTCAATTGCTGATACCCTTTATACCCATTTGCATGAAAACAATGGAATCAACATTGAGAATTCATTGTCTAAGAAAAAGCCCAAATTGGACTCTCAATGTGTTATTCAAGTTCTTAGTAAGTGTTGTCCTAAACAATCTCAATTGGGTGTTAGGTTTTTCATTTGGGCTGGATTTCAATCTGGTTATAGGCATAGTGGTTTCGTGTATAAGAAAGCTTGTAACTTGCTTGGGATTGATAAGAATCCTGAGGTTATTTGTAATTTGATTAAGTCTTATGAGTCTGAAGGGTGTGTTGTTAATGTTAACATGTTTAGGGAGGTTTTGAAGTTGTGTAAAGAGGCTCAACTTGCTGATTTGGGTTTGTGGGTGTTGAGGAAAATAGTGGATTTTAACTTGCAACCGGATACAGTTATGTATAATGTAGTTATAAGGTTGTTTTGTAAGAAGGGTGATGTTGAAATGGCTGAGAAGTTGATGAGGG
This sequence comes from Cicer chorassanicum, assembly GCA_037974735.1. NCBI lineage: Eukaryota > Viridiplantae > Streptophyta > Magnoliopsida > Fabales > Fabaceae > Cicer > Cicer chorassanicum. Next base: position 65,584,604 of record JBBPBP010009779.1, on the reverse strand, counting down.
AGATGAATTTGAATGATATTTGTCCTGATTTGATTACGTATATGACTATGATTGAGGGGTTTTGTAATGCGGGTCGATTGGAGGATGCTTATAACATGCTCAAGGTTATGAGAGTTCACGGTTGTTCGCCAAATTTGGTTGTTTTATCGGCTATTTTGGATGGGTTTTGTAGGTGTGGATCAATGGAAAAGGCATTTGAATTGTTGGATGAAATGGAGAAAGGCGGCGATTGTTGTCCTAATGTTGTTACTTATACGTCTTTGATTCAAGGTTTCTGTAAGAGTGGTAAGTGGACGGAAGCATTGAGTATTCTTGACAGAATGAGAGCTTTTGGGTGTTTTGCTAATCATGTTACTGTTTTTACTTTGATTGAGAGCCTTTGTATCGAAGGTCGTGTAGAAGAAGCTTACAAGTTGGTTGATAAATTTGTGGTGGAGCATGGTGTCTCCCGAGGTGATTCTTACAGTTCACTAGTGATTTCTTTGATAAGGATTAAGAAACTTGAGGAAGCAGAGAAACTCTTCAAGGAAATGCTTGCTGGTGAAATCAAACCCGATACTTTGGCGTCTAGCCTTTTGCTAAAGGAGTTTTGTTTGGAGGATAGGGTACTTGATGGATTCTACTTGCTTGATGCAATTGAGAATAAAGGATTCTTGTCTTCCATTGACTCTGATATTTATTCTATTCTTTTAATTGGCCTTTGTCGAGAAAACCACTTGACGGAAGCCACAAAGCTTGCCAAAATAATGCTCAAGAAAGGAGTTTCTCTTCGGTCTCTGTACCGAGATAGTGCAATTGATCTCCTAAATAAATACGGAGAAAAAGATATCGTGAACCAGTTGACTGGCATACATCAGGGACTTTGATGATAGTTTTATGAAAGAGGTCACATTCATTCTTTATCAGCTACATCTGTGCATTAAGTTATCTTTGTGCAACCTCGGTTTATTTCATCATGAGTAGTTTTGTTCTGCTTCTTGAGAACAGTGTGCTTGCACTTGTCTCTTTTGCTAAGTCTTTTCTTAGCTGTAGAAACATTAGATTTGGGTTAATTATGATAACTTCTAGAATTTATACAAATTGATGAAATCTTTGTAGCAATATAAATTTCGATTGAAGAATAAAATAGTTGAAATATTTTTGTACTTTTTTCGTCTTGTGTGCTTTTGTTTGCCTACCAGTGTTGTTAAATAACCACTATAGGGGCGCTATAGCGCTATTGCATAGTGGGATTTGGGAAAAACGCTACATCCAATACCCAATGACTGCTCCGCTACCACCGCAATAGCGACCGCTATTCCCATAGCGGCGATAGCGGAGAAGCACATGACCACTTCAAAAAAACTTAAAAAGAATAACTGAAGAGAAGAGTTGTTATGGATTGACTCTAGTGAGTTCCTTCTCATGTTACAGAGCTATGTTTTTTTCAGTTTCTTTTTTCTTCTATTCCTCAGTTTTTTTATTTCTCCCTTTCTTTCACCTCTTTTTCTCTGTTTTATTTTGGTTTATGTCATTTCTTTTATTTTTTTCTTTCTTCTCTTCTAATTGTTTTTGGTTTCTTTCATCTATCTACTTATATTTTTTTTCCTAATTATTTCCTGTCCATTCTCTTCCCCAATTTAATTTATTTCTTCTGTTCCTCTGATTTTTTCAGCCCTGTGTTTTTTTTTATTATTTCATCCCTTCTAGTTAGTATTATGTCACTTTTCCTTTTAATTTATGTTTATGCAGCTTTTTTATCTGTATGCATCTTTAATTTATTTATATATAATTGATTTATTTCAACTGCTAAATGGCTTCCGCTATTTTCCCGCAACGCTATCTGCTATTTCTCATAGCAGATTTTTGGTTTTTCCTTATTTTCTGCAATCTGCCATTGATAACACTGTTGCCTACTGACAATTCATTTTGTAATTATGTTTAGTTAGCCTTTGTCACTTGATCTGATACTTCAACAGGTTGTGTGTGAAAGCTTCGTCTCAAAGGTTTCTGTTAAGAGATATTTTTTATGAGACTTCCTTATAAGTTATAACACTGTAAACATGGAAATTTTTATTTTTTTTATAGCTTTAAGTGAAACTGATCCATAATATTGCTATCTACTCTCCATTGAATATCATAACTATATAAAATCATGTCTCTATTTAGCTAGTACTAGAAGTGATACTTGATTAAGAACCCTAAAGATTATTAGGATGCAATTTTGGAGTTTTAACATGAGACAGGGCTACCAAATTATGCATGTTGGAATATATGCTCTAAGGATCCACTTTCTGCATAAACTCGTCTATCTATACTTGTTATGTAAATATAAATATTTATTCCTTATATTCCAAGTAGGACAAACTTCATGCCATTTAAATTCTAGAACTATAGAACTGTTTAGTTTGGAATGTCCAACATTGCATAAAATCTAAATCAAGTATTTTTGGTTTCACATCTCTTCTACTGCCTCTGTTATTTCCAGGTCAGCTATTTTCCATTTTTGTGCTGCTAACAAACAAGTGAAAGATATCTTATGTGTGTATACTGAAAATCAAGTTTTTTTTTCCTTTCTAAACTCTGCTATTTATATCATATTGTGCAATTAGGAACCTTAAACTTGTCACACTTGAGGTTGAGTACTTGTCTAAATTCCCTTGTGGGATAAGTCCATTGTTGCTTGACCTCTAAATTTTGCAAATTAACAAATTCAAAGCACACACTAAGAAACTTTATGTTATGACTCAAACACGAGAAGAAGATAGTGTCAATGTTTTATTCAAATAGCAGAATGTTCACTCTTAGTACAAGCACTAAGGAGGAAGTTATGACCTTACAATGGAAGTACTAATATTAGAATAGCAGTACTCAGAAATAGAATCTAGGGAGAAGAAGGTTCATAATACTTTTCACACCCAAATCATTAATATCTCAATTGGTTATATAACCCCTCATCCTAGTGCTAGCAGTTTCCTTTATCACTTTCCTTCTTTGCTTTGCGGATCCTCCCTAACATAATTAATTCCCTCTTGATTGGTATCATCCTTGGTTGCTGCCTGTTGTGGGTCCCTCCCAATCATTGGGGTCCTTACATTACTCCCCCCATTAACAGTAACCTTGTCCTCTAGGTTAAAATTAGGATAATCCTCTTTCAAGTCATGAAGGTTCTCCCAAGTGGCATGTTGTGCATCCAAGTTTCACCATTTGACAAGAACCTGGTGTATAGTGTTGGCTCCTTGGACCACATAGTGACTATCCAAAACAGATTCAGGGTAGAGAACAAGGCCCAATTTTAAAGTTGTAAGAGGAAGAAGGACATACAGAATATTGACAGAGCCATGAAAGGTTTCAGCAGTGAAATATGAAAAACAATTGAACACGATACACCACTATGCCAATGCGACTAACAATGGTACAAGGACCAAAGTAACGTAGTCCCAATTTCTAATGCTTACGGAGAGTGACAGAAGACTGACGATACAACTGCAATTTAACCAAAACATGATCACCCACTTGTAATTCGAGAGGTCTCCGACTCTTGTCCGCATAAGTCTTCATATATTGCTGTGCTTTGTGCAAATTGGCTTGCAGTTGCTGCAGAAGTTCCTCACGGTGGCTAAGCACTGCCTGTAAATCAGGAGGGTCATTAATGCTGCCTTTGTCGTGGACTAAGGTAGGTGGATCACGACCATATAAGGCCTTGAACGGGGTCATTCCTGCACTAGTGTGGTGAGATGTATTATACCAAAATTCAGCCAACGGAAGTGCTGAGGACCATTTCGAAGGAGTGTGAAATGTCAAGCAGCACAAATACATCTCAAGGCGTTTATTTAAAGCCTAAGATTGCCCATCCGTTTGAGGATGATAAGCCGAGCTCATTGCCAACGTCGTACCCTGCAACTTAAATAAGTGTTTCCAAAAAGCACCGGTGAACACCTTGTCCCAATCTGACACAATGGATGCAGGCATACCATGAAGCTTAACCACATGATTCATAATTTTTTTTGCCACTTTTCTGTTGTCATAAATTAGTTTTCAAAGGAAAGAAATGACCATATTTGATGAGGTGATCAACCACTAACATGATCATTATGAAACCACTAGAGTTCGGAGACTTGTAATGAAGTCCATCGCAATATCTTCCCAAACTTGCGTTGGAATGGGCAGTGGAGACAACAGCCCTGCAGGTAAAGCTGCTGTGGTTTTGGCCTGCTGACTAACATCACATTGCTGAATAAATTGGTGAACATCTTTGCGCAAATTAGGCTAGAAAAATTGAGCTGCGATCCGAGCAATTGTACGTGTGATTCCTGAGTGTCCACCTATCGGGGAAGCATGGAATTCAGTCAAAACATATTGTACAAGAGAGCTGTCTGCAGGTAACACAATCCATTTTTTCAAAACAATAAGCCATCCGAAGAGGAGTAAAGTGGGTCAGGACATGAATGGGATGCACATTGTTGTAGCAAAGCATTAAGTTGACATTGTTGCGTAATTCTTATTTCAAAGCAGTCAGAAAGTCACATTGGTGTTCAGACCAAGACAAAGCCATCATACGGGATAAGGCATCAGAAGCTTGATTTTCCTTTCCCAGTTTATACTCAACAGTGAAGTCAAACCAAATGAACTTATGTAACCAAGCTTGTTGTTCTGGAGTTTGAAGGGTTTGATCAAGTAAAGCTTTGAAGCTCTTTTGGTCGATGCGAATAATAAATTTATGACTCAAGAGATAATGACGGAACTTTGTTAATGTTGAATGAGAGAAATAAGAGGGACATATGGTGAAACTGCACGTTGAACTACACAACAGAGTCAATTTTATATAGGCTCAAGGCAATAAATACAAAAGTAAATATTGGAGATACTATCCTTATTTACATGATATGGTATGCAATAAATACAGAGATTATAAATATATTTTCAACACTTCCCGTCAAGCTAAAGCATATAAATCATATGCACCAAGCTTGTTGTTACATATATAACTAATTCGAGGACCTCTCAAGGATTAGTGAAGACACCTGCCAATTGATAATTGGAATTAACAAAGCTAGTGGTGATGTTGCCTGATTCAATCTTCTCCCTCACAAAGTGACTTTATATCTCAATACGCTTAGTCCTCTCATGAAAAACTGGATTAGAGGAAATATGCAATGCTTCTTGATTATCACAAATTAATGTCATCTGTGTTGCGTCTTCAAACTGAAGCTCTTTGAGTAGCTGTTTCAACCAAATGAGCTCACAAGTCATTAATGTCATAACCTTGTATTCAGCTTAAACGTCGGATCTTGCAACCACACTCTGTCTCTTACTCCTCTAGGATATTAAGTTTCCTCCAACAAGTACACAATACCCAAAAGTGGACCGCCTATCAATGGGTGAGTATGTCCAATCGACATATGAATAACCAAATATTTGAGTATGTCCTTTGTTTTCATAAATTAGACCTTTTCCTGGAGCACCTTTAATGTATTTCGAGATATGTATCACAATATCCCAATGTTCTTGACAATAAGAGTTTAAGAATTGGATCACCACACTGACTGCAAAAGAAACGCTAGACGAGTGACTGTGAGGTAGTTTAATTTACCATCCAATCTTCTGTATCTCCCTAAATCTAAAAATGGCTCTCCCTAATTAGGTATAAGTTTGACATTTGGATCCATAAGAGTATCAACTGGCTTGACATTCAATAAATTTGTCTCTTCAAGGATAACCACGACATATTTCCTTTGTGAAATTACTAAGCCATCCATAGATTGGGCTACGTCAATAGCCAAGAAGTAGCAGACCTTGCCAAGAGCTTTAGTTTGAAACTGACGAGATAAATATTGTTTCAACTGGAGTATACTTTGCTGATCACTACCAGTTATGACAATATCATCTACATAGACAATCAAGTAAATGCACCTTTAGGTTGAGTGGTGATAAAACGTCATGATCGACTTTGCTTTGAATAACACCAAATTGTTGCGCTATTGTGCTAAATTTGCCAAACAAGCTCGAAGAGACTGCTTAAGACCATAAAGAGACCTGTGAAGTCGACAAACTATGGTAGAGGACCCCCAAGCAACAAACCCAAATGGTTGCTCCATATAAACTTCCTTTTCAAGGTCACCATCCAAAACTGCATTTTTCATTCAAGTTGGTGTAGAGACCAATGTCTGATGGTTGCAATCGACTGGAGCCTAACAGAGAGCATCTTAGCCACATGGAAAAAAGTATCACTGTAATCGAGGCCAAAGATTTGAGTGTACCCCTTTGCCACCAAACGAGCTTTAAACTGATCGGTCTTACCATAAAGACCAACATTCACCGTATAAAGCTAACGACATCCTACTAAAGACTTTCCAAACGGTAAAGAAACTAGATCCCATGTACCACTACTCTGAAGTGTGCATATGTCATCAATCATTGCTTGCCTGCACTATGGGTGGGATAAAGCTTCACCTGGAGATTTAGGAATAGAAACTGAAGACAAGGAAGACAAACAAGTATAATCAAAGGATAAAGACAATGGTAATTCAAACCAATGTAATGAGGGGATGGGTTGTGAGTAGGACATATATTAAGGGTCAGATCTGGTAAAGGAGGTGGCGGTGAAGGAGTGTATGGAATGACTTCAGTATTAGGAATAGGTGTAAGGACATGTACAACTGATGGTGGTTAACAACAGCGGTATGTTTGAAAAGGTTGTATAGTTAAAGGATCCATAGGAGGAGTCTTAGGTGGGTCAATAAGAGGGGGCCATTAGAGGTGTCTCAGGTGAGACATACGTAATAAGCTCTAGCGGTAAAAAAATAGGTGAAACAGGCTTTGGTGGGTCCACAAGAATGGTTGCAGATAGAAGGTCAGGTAGCAACTCATAATATGTAGCATGCTTAAAAAATGTGACACTAGCTGATATGAGATATCGTCGAAGAGTAGAAGAATATAACAAGGATAACATTTTTGGGACCGATGATAACCAAGAAAGACACATTTTAAGGATCGAGTTGAATGTTTGTCAAGATCAGAAGTGACATTGTGAACAAAACATATAGACCTAAAAACACGAGACGAAGTGAGTGAAGATGAATATGAGGGAAGAGGATCTAGTGAGGGACTTTGTTATCAAGGATATATGGAGGCATGCGATTTACAGATAGCACGTTGTTAGAACATCGTCCCAAAAACGAGATGGTACATTACCGTGAAAAATGAGAGTACGAGTAGTTTCAATAAGATGCTGATTTTTGTGTTCGGCTACCCCATTTTATTGAGGTGTATGAGCACAAGATGTTTGATGAAGAATGTTGTTCGAAGCCATAAAACTTTGAAATTGATGGGATAGATATTCATATGCATTATCACTGCGTAAATTGTGAACGGACACACCAAATTGAGTTTTAATTTTCTTATAAAATTGCTCTAAAATAGAAAATATTTCAAAACTATTTTGCATTAAAAATAACCACGTACAACAGGAAAAATCATCAATAAATATAATAAAATATATAGACTCAATAATGGAAATTGTTCAAGAAGGACCCAAAACATCTGAGTTAACTAAAGCAAACGGAGACGAAGCTCGTTTATTGGCTCGATTAGGGAAATGATTACAAATGTGTTTCTATAACTAACACGACTCACAATGTAAGCTAGATAATTTGGAAATACTAGATACTAACCGTTGAAGTTTGGGAAGACTCGAATGACCTAATTGAGCATGTATAGTGTAAGACCCATTGCCAATTAACTAGAATATGACAACTGGATCCATACACCTTAATAAAAACAGAGACAAATAATAATGAATAATAAAATAGAATCATCAAACATGAAAACTACATTCATGAATATAGTTTACAACTTGTTTAATAGATTCAAAAACTATTACATGAATAGAAATTACAAACGTTTGATTACATCATAGAATTAAAAAACATCAAATTCTAATTCCAACAAATCTGGAATTGATCTTTTGATGCAAAATCCGTATCTCATGTTCCTCTAACTGCTAATAAAAAATAATGGGGTAAGATGAAAAATCTTACTAAGCTCTACAAATACAAGGGGGGTAGTTTCAAAACATTTCTTTCATAAATAGACAAATATCATGAAAACATTATGCATCTCATGCTAAAGCTCTCAGCTTCAATTTTCATAAAATCTAACTTAAACATTCTTTCTTAATAATTATGAAAAATATATGACCTCAAATCTTTACCTTTGAATATGGAAAAGTCGCCTAATTATCTTAATGTAGGTCAAAAAGATAAGTAATTTCCTCCTCCTCATCAGCTATAGAGGGATCAGTCTCCTTAAAAGTCAGGTACACCCACGAGATAGGTGGCTTCGGCGGCGCTGGAATCTTATAACAACTCACTACCTTAGTGATAGTCAGTTGAGGATCATTCACCGGAAGTGGAAGCTCTGGCTCGACCCGCCTAGACGGTCCTGCAATATCTCTGCCCGCTGGCATCAGCCCCTTATCCTTCCCGCCAGTCCCCGGTACAACCACTGTATCCCCAGCTCCTACAGTGGCCATTGTCTCAACTCTAATGGAGGCATCCTCTACATCTTCCCATGCTCCATTCACCTTGAGCACCAATCCTGAGGTTACCGGATAGTCGATCCTCTCGTGAGTAAGCCCTACGAGATATATTGCCCAACTCTCCTACTTGTCCTCACCACCCTCCTCGTATAAGTAGTCCTACTTGAGATGGGGTCGTATGCCCAAGCAGTTGGCGAATGTCTGTCAGGGAAGTCTAACGACGTTTGCGTCGTCAGGGTAACAGTCAGTGGAACGAACTCGGGTATCATCTGAGGGCAAAGTCCAATTTCCACAATAATATAAAGGATCATCAACCGAAATTAACAAATAACATTTAACAATTATGTCATAAAGACAAACAATAGCACTTAGCAATTACAACATGATAACAAACACTAACAGAGTATGTATATACAAATATCATATTATAACAAACATGACTCACGTGCCAAAGACCTTAATGCAATGCTTATATGCCAATGCACATGATTCTAGAATTTCCAAACCCTTCTCGAGGGGCGTAAATCATAAATGTACCGCCTCTCACAGACCAGTACTAATTATCGAGGTGCAACCTATCACAGATGAACACGATTTACTAGAGTGCAGTCTATCACATACCTACACGACTAAAAATCATCGTAAGGATAAGATGGACCAATCAACTCATGGAACCATCCTGTGGCCCATCACGGTCACCACTAACACCGTGGCCCATCACGGTCACCACTAATTATGAAATGCATGAGACTATTTCACAACAATCATTATGTAAATGTAGCTATTAAAAGACTTCCCTTTTAATACTCATTACACTCTAATAATTTTTCATACTTTTCACGGAACACACTCAAGACATATTCTCCTCAATAAAATTCATAACATGTAGCAACACGTATTATCACTCAAGAATGCATAATCACATCAATATTAATCATCACATATTCACACATCAATCATACATCAATAACACATATAAGGTCCCTATGTGCAAGCTAAAAATTTGGAAGGAGACATTACCTTAGTTATAGCTTTTTCAACAGTTATCACTACCACAATCAAACGCAGCGAAAAATCTCGTTCGTGCCGACACCTTTAATCCAATAGTGTTTGACTTAGTCAAATTAATCCCTGAAACTTTAACTACCTTACAAACCCTTTCTTACTCCTAACCCCTGTATAGTATATTTTACTAAAAAAGTTTACAATGAGTAAGGACTAATAGTATTATTAAGCACAACACACTTTCAATATATAAAACATATTTTTAGAAATTAACATCCTTTAATTTTTTAGTGAATTCACTAACAATTTTTCGAAACGTTTTAAATTATTATTCTCAAAATTTTTCACAAACCACAAATTTTTCTCAAATTTGCCATAACTCATTGTTTTTTTTTTTTTGTTGAAAGGGCCAAGGTTTCAAAATCAAGAATTAAATCACAAAATTTTAAAATCTCATAGTTCCAAAATCAATTTTAAGAACAACAAATTCAAATTTGTTTCCAAAATATTAACTTTGCTCAAACTCTTAACTTAGTAAAAATTTGAACTTTTTCACAACTTTAACAACTCTAAATTTTCTTTTGTAAAATTTTAACTTCAGTTCAAACTCATTTATTTGAAAATAACTCCTTACGTAACTCAAACACATCAAAAATCATTTCTTTTAACCATTACTAACAAAATCAACAACAACACAACAACAAAAGATTTGTTAAGAACTAAAAAATTTCACTCATCTCCTCACCGTATAAAATTTACGAATTTAGAAAATAAGGAGGAGGAAGTAAGTTTCTCACCTCAATTAAATTAGCTCACAAGCACCACCTTGTAGAGAGGAGCAACTTTCCTTCCTAACACTTCTTGAATGGAAGCTTAGATCTAGTAGAAAATAGAGATTTGTGTTTGTTGTTGTTTTTTTTTAAACACCAACACCAATTCTTTTTTTAGAAAACAAAGAGAAATAAGAAAGGGAGGGGGACGAGAAAGCTGAACGGGAATGGCCTGGCATATGTTGGTTTCATGTATATACATATATATTTTAACTTACAACTAAAACAAACAATATATATATATATATATATATATATATATATATATATATATATATATATATATATATATAGTTAGATATATTATAAAATCATCATTATAGCATCTAATTACTCTTCCACATATCACATCACTCACTTCTCAATATAATTTAATAAAAAAATCTACTCTTGTCGCAACTCAATTGACATGTGAATTTATAGTAACTAGTGACATTTTAAAATTTTGATCGGTAATAAATTTTTTTGTAACTTAATTAAATTATACTCTAATAAAGAATTTTAATCGGTCCTCCAAAAATATATTACTAACTCTAACAAAATTATACTTTAGTATTTAATTCATAAAATAATAGTTGGACTAAAAGTTTCAGCAATTCAACACACAAAAAAACAATAAAATTGCATAAATTAGAGTTTAGAAAATTCAAGGTCTTAAAAGAAGTATCCGAAAGTTAGTGTTCATTAGAAGCATCCTACAGTTACTATTCATCAGAAGCATGCTAAAATTACTGTTCATTAGAGGTATGGAAACTCCAAAAACATGCAGAATTTTCAGAGGCACGCTATTAGAGGCAGATGCGGGAACTTTTCCAGCGCGTGAATTTGACTAATTTGATTTCGTTTCCTCTTACCTTTATACTTCCTCTGGTGATATCCTCTGGTCGTATCCTCTAGTCGTATCCTCGGGTGATATCCCCTGGTGGTATCCTCTGGTTGTTTCCTTTGATTTTCCTGTTCTAGTTTCTGCATATTTAATGAAGTCAGTAGTGCAATAAATTTTTCTCATAAAATACCTTTGTTAACATCAAAACACACAAGGAATTGTTCGAGGGACCAATTTGGTTCAAACACCATATTGTCTCCAAATTGAACTAAAATATAGTACTTCTAGACCAATTAATTCTTCATCATTTTCTCATGTTTTAAAACCAAACTTTGTTCATATCTATAGAACCATTGGACTATACAACAAATGTATTTATTCATATAGAACCACAAATCACAAATCATTCTTTGAGCAATCCTTTTGATATGCTTTAATTTTTTTTTTAGCTCTTTGGAAACTATATCACATATGATATTAAATTCTTCCGAAATTTAACGAGAATAAACAAGTAAAAATGTGATAATTATAAAAGGCAAAGAAATTTCTCAACAAAATTTATATACAAAAATAAAAATAATTTACATGAAATAATTAATATGAGAACAAACGTAGTAACAAGATTAGAATTAAATTAATATAAAGATATTGAGGAAGAAGTATTTTTCCAATGTAATAGAGAACACCAGTCCAATTTATATGACATACAATTAAATGAATGACCCATCATAATAATGCATTTGTAATCCACTATTATTAAGGATTCCACTAACATTAAGGATTAAAACTTTAATTTATGGCAATTAAAAGGGACATCCACCAAATGTTCATAATAACATTGCAATTCTTTTTGTACTTCTTTTTATAAAGACTCTCGTGTTGGGTCTGTTAGAAGACAAACGAATGAGATTGCTCATGTTCTTTATAAATACATTTAAAACTATTTCTAACTATTTATGATAAATGCAAATTTCATTTTAAGTGTAATTTGATCTCTCTCTCTCTATATATATATATATATATGAAGTATATCAAATTAGAGGAGTTTTTTAAGTGATCATGTGTCATTTAAATAACTTTTAATCATAATCATTGATGTATGATTATAAGATCAAAATTTAACTCTGTCACTATCTCATTATAAAACTCATCTCATTTGATATGTTCCTATATATATATATATATATGAGTGCGAGGATTGGTACTAATATATTTGTACCCACACCTCTCTATATATATATATATATATATAAATAAGGGTACTAATATATTTGTACTTGCACCCCTTTCTATTCTATTTTGTAGCTAATTACAAGTGTCTATGTTTCAACCTATAGTGTAGGTATTTACCCTAAACTAGTTAGAATATTCCTCATTAACATCTTTTCACTTTCTTTCACATAAAATAGTGTGATTTGAGGTCTTCTTTTTCCTTCATAAAATCACTCATTTAATTTATTTATTTATTTCTATTTTTTTATTTAAAATAAATGATTTTCATATATATTTGGTTTGTTTTCATTTTGTTTATAGTTTCGTCGTTTTAGTGCGATATTATTTTGTTCGTCGTCTTCGTATGGCATTTTAGTTTCATGTTTTGTTGTGGTGTTCATTTAGTTCAAATTGACAGATCAACTTCGATCCAATGCATATTCAATCAATAATTGTGGCGTCGTCGACATTACATCTTCGAACAAGAGTACTTTTAACACTTCAATTTTATTGTATTTGTATATTTTTTCACATTTGTAAATTTTTGCAGTCTTATGCTATTAATTTAGATAATGTGAGTTTGTTTGTATATCAATTCATTTTTATTTTAACAACTTTGAATAATATATTTCTCTAATGATATAAACAAATATCATTTTTAGTATAAAACAAAAATCTAATTTTAATAAAAAAAACTTCTTTTCCGTGTCCATGTGGCCAACAAAAAAAAATCTCTTATAACAATAAATCTTGATATATACATATTTCTACTAAAAATTCAGAAATCGTTAACATTTCAATGTGTCTTGCACGTACACTACATAAAAAATGTTTAAAATACAAAAGATTAAGACGTCTTCTCTTAAAAATATATGTTGATGGTCATTTTTATTTTTATGATTGAGAAAGAAACTTAAATTATATCGGTTTGATAAAAATAAATAAAAACAAATATATCGTGTATTAAATCGATATAAATTAAGTCATAATATTATTCATAAATATTAAAAAATTACAAATTATTATTTCTGAAAAATATTGTGAATCATCTTTAAAACTATTAATAATTTTTAAATAGTTATCAACAATATATAGAACATTTATCTTATAAACTAGTAGAAAAATGAAATGTAGCAATTTTTTCAGTGTGAAAGTGAACTAGATAGATTGGATATAACTTTCACTAGCAAAGACAAAATAGATTGAGTTTGAGACGCTACGTTGACAGGACCGTGTGAGGTGTGACCGTGAGTCCACACGACCATATATATTGACTAGAAATCAATTATGTGACCCAAAAAACACAAAAGATTATAGACAAATACAATTACAATCCAATCCAACAAAAAGGTGACAAATGATTGGAGACTATACCAACGACATATTTGGTATACATCACATCGAGTTGCTTAGGCGAGCAACCGGTTTACGTTTTGATATGTTTGATTTTATTCGAAAAACTATCATTTTGTATCAGTCTTATTGGGGACACAGTTATTTCAGTATTCTACAAAAAATTTAAATAATATAAAAAATTCAAATTAGTTTAGCCAAATATGTTACAATCAATTCTACACATATGGAGTTTATTTTGACACATCTAAAAGTAGACAATGTTGAAGAGTTTGGAAGAGTAAGAGCAACATGTCAAATGCTTCAGGACTGTCGCGGCCTAAAATTTCGAGTATTCCTCGAATTCAATAGAATCGCCACCAAAGTTTATTTTAAAATAGAGAAAATATTGGAAAAAAACCCTTAAAAATACAAATAAAATAAAAAATGGTATTTGAAACCAAATTTTGAGTTCGGGAGTCGATTATGCGTAGGGAAGGTATTAGCACCCTACGACATCCGTAAAAAAACGGTTACCTATAATTAATTGTGCAAAATTAATATTAACTTAAATATATTTATTTCTCCTTTTAAAATGCAAATATAATATTTTTTACGAAAATAATCTAATGATAAATATACATTTAAAATATAGAGAGAAAAAAAAGGTTTTGTTATTATGCTTGACAAGAGTGCGATCTTGCTCCTACGTATCTCCCGGTGCGATGGAGAAATCAAAGCTACGTAGTTCTTGGGTAGAAAATGCGAATGTGTTATTATTTTTAAAGAAATATTTGTTTTGTGGTTGATAAAAAAAATTGTTTTGAAAAAAAAAGAATTTGTTTATTTTAAATATTAATTTAAAATGCAAGCTTTAAGACTATTTAGTCGTACAGCTTGTGTCTCAAACAATTTAAAGAATAAAAAGATGTCACATCTAATTTAGTCATTTTAAGAATATTTATATCATTTTTATTTTAAATATTAAATTTTAAAATTGTTAAGTAATACAACTTGTGTATCAAAAAAATTTAAGGAGTAAAAATATGTCACATCTAATTTAATCCTTTTAAGAATATTTTTTTATTATTTTTTTATTTTAAATATTAAGTTTTTAAAATATCAAGTAGTATAACTTGTGTATCAAAAAAATTTAAGGAGTAAAAAGATGTCACATCTAATTTAATCCTTTTAAGAATATTTT
>JBBPBP010009779.1:65479284-65562074 GCA_037974735.1 Cicer chorassanicum | reverse complement strand
ATTTAACAATTATTAAATAGTAATTATATAAAAAAAAAAAAGAGACTTATTAAAAACAAAAAATAAAAGAAATGGCTAAAACACCTAAAGCATGAAAATGATAAAATGAAACGTGAAGGCCAAGCTGTAGGCTAAATGTTAGTATATAAAAATAAAACATGAAGGCCAGGCTGTAAGTTAATGTTAGCATATAAAAAAAATAAAACGTGAGAAACAAAGCATACTCGATCCACTCTTGCTCCCCTGCCAAGTCAAACCAAACTACTCATACTCGATGTTGGAAAAATAAATAAACAGAGAAATTTAATTACAATCAAAATACAAGAAAATAACGTGGAAACTCCAAACCGAAGAAAAAACCACAACTGTAGAATAACACTTTGTGAAAACTATTACAACACATTGACTTATCTCATACTCCCCATGTCTCCAAGTACAACCACACTCTCCAAAGATATTATCTAACTACATCACAAAACTCTAAAATAAAAGAGAGAGAGAGAGAGAGAGAAATAGGTAAATATAAATTTAAAGTATTTCTGATTGGGGCGAATATTAATGAAAAGTTAGAGTCATATATATAATCTTGAGTTTTCTCTTCGGTTACGATTCCAAGCAATGTGAGACTATTTCAACATAAAAGATTTTAAACAAATCTAACGGGCCAAAGATACTTTTAACTTGAAGCTAGAATTTGTATATGTTTGATTCAACAATGACAAAAATTGATTTTGAATTAATTTAAATTGTAAAATTAATTGTGGTTAAAAATGTGTTCAAAGTAAAATAATTTATATTTTGATAGATATATTTAAAAGTGAGTGGAATAATTTTACTGTATTCAAACATAAATACTTTTACTTTAAACTATCTTTTAAACAAAATCAATTTTACATAATAAATTGATCTGAATTTTCTCTCTCTTTTTTTTTTTTTAATTTGTAAATGAGATGATAAATATTACCATAAACTTATACACACAATTACGAGGTCTCGGATTCAAATCCGAACACGATGTTCAATTTAATAATTTCGACATTTCTCAGTAGAGTTAGAAATTAGGACGATCTAAAATCAATTTTTATCATTAGAGAACCAAACACACTAATTTTACAATTGCGTTCAAGAATATATAACCAATGTCAATTTTCACTAAAATTGCTTTTGATACAAAGTAGACTGACGTTTGATGCACTTCAAGGTGCAACCAAACAGCACTAATTTGATTCCAAATCAATTCCTGAATGTCACTCCGTCAAGGTCACAAATAATTTCATCAAAATCAAGTACTTCTTACTCAGTCAAGGTCGCAATTTAAATCCACGTAAACTAGTCATGTTCTTGTGTTCATATCCTGTGTAGTAGTACCTAGAGTCAAGAATAAAGAAATTTGATTCTATCAAAAATAATAATAATTTGATGGAGCACACGCTAAAGGATTTCATCAAATCAATTTAGGAATGTGAATTTCATTTAATTTATTTAACTATAAAAATATTCAATTCATCCACTACACAATCAAAATATTAATGAATTGGATTTCATTTAAAAATATAGATGGATCCAAATCATTCATTTTTTTTTTCAAAATCTAATAGATCACATTTTTTTTATTGCAATTCAATGAAATATATTTATTTATTTCAAAATTATATGTTTTTAATACAAACAGTTTTTCTAATAGAAAATGCTGTTATTTTTATTATTTCAAAAATAATTGATTCTAAAAATATTTTTAATAATTATTTTATAAAAATTGATTTTATTTTATTATTTTCAGAAACTGATATTAAAAAACATAATTTTTATTATTGTAAAAGTAATTAATATTCTTTTAAAAATAAAAATATTATATAAATTATTAATTATTAATTTAATAATAGGAGGTGGTTGGTAATGGTCGGTCACAGGATCTCCGCTGCCAACAACCGTGAATTCTTGAAACATTGTCTTCCACAATTGCGATGGTCATCGGAGCTTCCTTCACTACTAGATATCACGCTAATTTCTAGTAGTGTTTGTACGCCATCGTGGTGGTCGTTGGAGCCGTCTTCCGCCGGCCACCCCCAACCACTACCCCTATTATTATATTATTAATAATAAATAAACTACTTATTTTTAAAATAATATAAAAAAGCTATTCTTTTAGGTAAATAAATAAAATATTTTCTTACCAAAACAAAAAACTGTTTTTAAAATTAAAAAATTATTTTAAAATTTATTTACTTTTAATATAATAATTTTTAAAACAATATAAAAATGGTTTTTTAAAAATAATATACTTTTCTTACTTAATGCTAAGAGTTTAACTTTATAATATGAAAGAGACGGAGTTGAAATCCCGTACGTGTTAGTTGTAAAATGGTCATCGATGCCTATGATTAATAATAATACTCTTGTTCTCCAATTTTTATTTTAACGCTAAATAATTTTTTTTAAAAAAACAGTTTTTTAAAATAATAAACAAAGCCAATTTTGAGTCAAAAAATAGATAATATATTTTTTAGAAATAATAAAGAAAATGTTATTACTGTAAGTATATATAATTTGTTAAAATGGTAAAAAAAAAAAAAATTAGGTGCATTGGATGAATATCCATCCATTAAAATATGATAATGGATAAAGTGAATTATGTTTTATGTTTAACGAATAAATTGGATTGAATGATTTTTTACTAACTTTTAGTGGATGTCGATGGAATTATGGATTAATGGATTGTTTCAATTCATCCATTATCATTTGATTTCATCTATTTCGCCACTTCTATATCAATCTACCGAAATTGAAAAACAACACAAAATTGATTTTATGAGATGTTTCAGAATATTATTTAATGAAAGTAGAAAGATTAGATCAAATTTTGCATTTAAAGTAAACAACATATTTTTTATTTTATTTTTAATATCTTTGCATATTTTTATTTTTATTTAGTAGACTATGAAATGTTTTATAAATTTTGTATTTGTTGTTTCACATAATATTAAAATATAATTATGCTTTGATAAAATTAAACGAACCAATCTATTCTAAAGCTCACAATCTTATTGCTGCGAATCATTATAATTTTTTATGAAAAATTGTTCAATGTTACGACGAAAGGTAGTAACGAAACACAAGAAATCCTATGTCATTATATATTCTCTTTTAATTGATTCGATTATTTCACCACACAATCTTACATCTATGATTAGTTTTTTTTTACTTAAATTTAGTCTTTGAAATATTTCGTGAAAAGACTTCTCGTACTACATTACACCACTGTTTTTATAAGCCATCTACTAAATAAAACTATATCGCATCTTATTTTAATTTTTGAAATTGTTGACTATTCAAGACTCACTTCAAAATTGATCTCAACTGAAACATGAAGACCATACTCACTATAAAGAAAATCAAACTTATTTAGACGATGGATCTACTACATTCTTTACGATATCTTTTGATATCTATATAAACCATAAAATAAATGAACTGAAATACAAGGAATAAAATTACAATTTATTACTAATAAGAATTATTTCTCTTTGATAGTTGGTGCAAATTTAATGGAGATTTAATTTTTCATTTTAAATTCCATTGATATTGAGAAAAAAAAGTTAATGTATTCTATTAGCGTATCTGAGGGTGAAGTGATAAAAATACTTAACTATATATTGATTTTCTAAAAATCTAAAATTTTGAGACAAATAAATAAACTTAAATAATTGAAATCGAGGAATAGTGGACTATGGAGTACCTGGTACGAGAGAAGTAAAATTTAAAAGCTATATTGAAAATTATAACTACAACTCTCCAACTCATCAATTACTCAGCTAACAAAATAGGTCATCTCCAAAGAAGAGCCTTGAGCAATATACCTAACACCTAACACCTAATTTGACCAAAAAATATCAAGAGTAGTACCCTCTCCCAATTGGGTATGACTTGCACAGAAACCCAAATGCTTTGTAGATTCTAAGACTATTTGTTCCTTCAACACCAAAGCTTCCACAAAATAATAGCAATAATGACTTTATGCTTATCAATAAGAGAATGCAACGAGTTCTTCACTACCAAGCCACCGAGAGGAGAAATCCCCAAATTAGGACAACGGTGGGACCAAAACACCTTGGTTCTCCCACATTTAAATAGATAATGAGAAAGGTCTTCACTCTTAGTCTCACAAACGAGACAGATACTAGAAGATAACAATCTTCAATGCTTCATGGCAAAGCTAAATGGAAGAAAGGCAAACCATATGCCAAAGTAATAATTGAATATTAGAAGGAACCTTCAAATGCCAAATTCAACTCCAACTAGAATGAGCTAGTTGGGACATTGAAAGGTCTAGCAACCAATGATATGCATCCATCATCGAATAGACTGGAAAATAAATTTAGACTAAACCCATACATAAAAAAACTCTTCATCATTAGCCATCAATAGATGAGTGATCACTTGCACCACATCTGAGGGAAACACAATATAGAAAAAATAGAGTTTCCAAACACCAATTACTATAAAGATCCTTGATGCATATTTTAATATCACGAAAATGGACAACCTGAATCTTCTCAAACAAAAGCTATTTATTCACCCATGGTCTAAACCAAAGACTAGAATAACCATTCCCAATATTAAAATAAAATCAACCTTTCGGAGAATGTATCACATGAACTAAGGAATTCCAAGTCGAAGAACCTTTAGGACCCGTTTGATGGACATGATAACGAGACAGGATAGGATACACGTATCCTATTCCTCCCTAATCCTTTGTTTGATACATCAATCAGATATGATAAAGTAATCAAAAACTTTAAATAATCAGGTTGCAGTCGGATATTCTTATCCTTATGCATGGCAACGGGGCGGGGCGGGGCGGTTTTTGCCTCCCGCACCCGCCCCCGTTTCATAGCGGGGGTAGAATTTAGGCACCCATCCCCGCCCGCAACGGGGTTCGGGTTTCCCCGCCCGCACCCGCACCCATTCATATATATATAAAATTAAAAATTTAAAAATTATATCTATTATAATTAATATAATAAAATAGTTTTTATTAGACAATTATAAAATAAAATCATATTTTCTATAGAGATAAGTTTATAATTTTTAATATTTAAAAAAATATTAAGTATATTCAATATGTATACGTACATAAAATTTAAAATTTACATTAATATTACTTGCGGGGCGGGTTCGGGTGTGGGTGCGGGGTGGATATCACCACCCCAAACCCGTCCCCGCCCACAAATTTTAATTGCGGGGAAAATCCGCACCCGCACCCAATTAAAGCGGATTTTCCCCGCCCAACTCAAGCGGGTTTGGGTGGGTACCCGCGGGTGCTGGTTATATTGCCATCCATGCTTATCCTTAATTTGAGGTGGGTTAAAATAATTTGTTGGATATCATTCTAAGTGTTTCTCTCTTCCTCTAGCCTCACGATTCGTGTTCGAGTCTACCTGTGGCACACTTCCATTTTTTTTATTTTTTATTTTTTTCTTCTTCATATTTTCACTAATTTATTATCGGTAAATTTAGGTTGATTTTCTTTTTTTCATATATGATATTTTTGGTTGATTTCTTATTTATTTTATTTTATAACAATATAAAAAAAATTGATGAAAAATAATAATTATTTTCCTTTCAAGATAATGTTATGACAGTAAAGGCCTGTTTGATTGTGTTTTACTTTTTAGTTTTTGAAAACAATTTTATAAATAAATTTTTAAAAATTGTTTTTAAAAAGAAAATTTAAAAAAATTTGTTTGCTAACTTTAATTTTTTAAAACAGTCATTGATTAGAGAATTAAAAAAACTGAAAAATAAAAAGTAAAACTCCATTTATCTGTTTTGCTTTTTTAGTTTTAAAAAGTATAATATTAAAAATAGTTTTACAAAATAGTTTTTAAAAACAAGTAATCCAAACAAATTGTTTAGTTTTTAAATTTTAAAATACTAAAATAGAGTTTTTGGGATTTGAATCAAACAAACTCTAAGTCATTCTTCAATTGTGATGGATAGAGAAATCACAATTTTTCAAGTATATAAAATTACTTCATAAATTATTTACATTTTTTTAGCATTTTTGTTTATTTATAAATATATGAATGTTATTTTGAAAGAAAAAAAAATTAAATAGATTATAAGGACAAATTTGTCATTTTATCAAAATATAAATCATATCATCTTGTTATCTGTTGTGTATCAAACACTGAATAGGATAAACTAATTTTATCAAGTTTGTTATCATGTGCACATCAAACACAGGACATGATAACTCTTTATCCTACCCATATCCTATGCTGTCTCTATCCTGCTCCTTATCCTATCCTGTGCCTATCCTATTTGGTCCATCAAACGGACCCTTAGGGAAGAGAAGCGTTGAAAAGTGTCATTTATGAAATATAAACCCACGTCAACTCAATCCAAAGCTTGTTTCTTAATGTAATACGTGCCAAATAAGCTTATCTAAAAAGAGATAATCTTACGGCGAGCAACACGAACACCCAAGCCACCATGTTTTTTATGTCTTGAGATTTTATCCCAATGAAGCCCTTTATCATCAAACCCCTTTCAAATAAAACGAGTAGTTATGTACAAATAATCACAGATAGACTGTGAATACCACTAAATCTACATGTTATATGAACAGGGTCATCTCAAATATTTTGGAGGCTCTGTTCTAACTTTAAAAGTTGGATCCCTAATAAAAAAATTCAAAAACTCAAACTATTTTATTTAAATTGTAAATGATATCTCAAAATAACCTCCAACTAATATTAACCTTCTACCTACTTAAAAAGAGTCATCCTTTTAAAAAATTTCGGCCCTAAAAAAATTTAAGGCCCTGTGCAGTTGGGTTGAGAGTCCCCACTCATGGTCGGCCCTGCGTGTAAAGGCAATTAGTTGATAATAAAATTAGCCAAGATCATACATTTAGGCTTCTTAAGGAGATGTCATTTCTAAGGCACCAACTTGGTCTCCACTCTCTAAATCATCCCAGTAAAATCATACCTGGTTATCATACCCAAAAACAATTTAAACCTAAGATACTTACCAAGGTTAGTAATAAAATGCATTTAAGTGATACATGAAATTTTCTCCTCCTTTTTGAGCAAAACATTCGTTGAGGTAAAAATAGTTGACTTTTCTATTAGCGTATCTGAGGGTGAAGTGATAAAAATACTTAACTATATATTGATTTTCTAAAAATCTAAAATTTTGAGACAAATAAATAAACTTAAATAATTGAAATCGAGGAATAGTGGACTATGGAGTACCTGGTACGAGAGAAGTAAAATTTAAAAGCTATATTGAAAATTATAACTACAACTCTCCAACTCATCAATTACTCAGCTAACAAAATAGGTCATCTCCAAAGAAGAGCCTTGAGCAATATACCTAACACCTAACACGTAATTTGACCCAAAAATATCAAGAGTAGTACCTTCCCCCAATTGGGTATGAGACAATAAACTCTCCAATCCAATGGGGTGGTGAACATTCAAAGGCTCATCAACAAGTTGGACAACATGAAGAGGGTCTGAAACCCAAAGACCAACACAAGAGTAACCCGATAAAGAGCAAGATTTCGTGAAATACTTTGACAAATGTATCAAATTGTTCAAATAATAATAATGATAAGTAAAAATTGTTTACATGGATAACAATGTTAGGAACACCGAGCTAACAAAAAGAATATAAGTGAGTTTATAATATCGAACAAATATAAAATTTAGTAGAGAAAATCAATACGAGAAAAAGAATTAGGGTTGAATCACATTCTTTTCGATATGTAATTATTGATCCACTATTTTAACAATCTAACTTATTTGATTACGTCAAATTAACAAACTAGACTAAGACCAATACGTTGGCTCTAAATCCCTTTTTATAACAACAAACCATAATTCCTTAGGTGATCAGACTTGTTACTCAAAACATGTACGAACATTAATTTCTTAAACACATGTTAAAAATTTTATATTCATATAACAATATTGAAACAGAAACATATATTTTGGTTCCTGTTATTATAGTTTATTTCTCAATAATGAAAGAATCCCTAAGTTCAATTATATGGTGATTAGGCATAGGTAAAAATAGTTGACTTTTCTAGAATAACTTTAAAGCATGAGCAAGCACAAAAATTCTTCAACACTCTCTTGAAGTAATCTTATTAGTAATCTTATCACCAAGACATTCCATACATAAGACAAATATATAAGGTGGAAAAGGATTTCTTTGAATAATGTCTCAAAGTAGTATACTCATGAGTAGCTTAAGATCAGTACCTGTCATTATTTATTCTTGAAGTATAATGGCATTATCCTTCGTAATCTTCCCCAAGATGACACTGTTTTGCCAACGGCACACAATGTGATTTAAAATGGGACGAAGCTTATTAACAAGAACCTTGGTGCCAAGTTTATATATCACTTTATAGGGACAAAAGGAGGATGAATGTTCCTATTTTTGGATCAACATTGTTAGGGTCTTGGTATTACTTGTATCAAAGGATCCAAGAGAGAAAGCCTATTTCCCAAATTTCCACACATTATACCCCCACTTCAAGCCACAACATCTTGAAGAATATGGGTTGAAACCTATTAGCATTGAGATATTTGCAAGACTTCATTGACATGAGGGCTTTGTAGACCTCTCCTTTGGAAACCGTATTAGTCAGATCACTCGTATCTGAAGGTGCAAACACGAGAAGGGGGGGTTGAATTGTGTTTGACAAAGTTGTTAACTTTTTGCTAATTTGATGACGACTTGTTGGTTTTTATGAATTACTTGGATAAGAAGCAATCAAATTCAGTGGTAGCAAACAATGAAAGCATAAATAATTTGACACGTAGATTTATTCTAGTTCACCATTAACTTGGCTACATCCAGTCCCCTCATTCAGAAAGTTTTAATCCACTAATTCAATTACCTTGAATTACAAAGTACCTGACCCTACAAGTCAGTCTTCCCAAACAGCCTGACAACCCTTAACTTTTGAGGAACTAACCACCTTGACTCTATAAGGCAAGTCTTCTCCTAACAACCTAACAACCCCAGATTGAAGAAGGAACTAAATCACTATTGGGTGGGATTCAAAATATTGGAACTTGAGTAGTTGCTTCTAATAAAGATGATAATCATAATAACTCTCACACTCTAAGAAAAGAACACTCAGAAAATATTTCTAACTTAAACAAGTGTTTCTCTCTTTAAACTCTAAAATGAATTTGGAATTTTGAGCTTGAGTTATTCTACCCTTTTCTGCTTTTCGATGATTTTCTTCTTTAGCCTTGAGTGTCTATTTATAGTTAAAATTCGGACTTCAATTTAGTCCTTGTTTAATTCTGAATTGTATTTTGTTCAGATTATGTTTGTAAATTCTTCAAATTGATTCTATTCCTTTTTTGTTTAGATTGAGATTGTAAATTCTTGAGATTGATTATGATCGTATTTTGTTCAGATTGCATTTTGTAAATTCTTCAGATTGATTCTGTTCATATTTTATCTTGATCAAATCTTCTACAAATCTTGACCTTATCTTCTTTCATACTCTTTGAAGTTAAATATATTGTTCTCATAAAATACTTTTGTTATCATAAAAACTCTAAGTATAAAATGAACTTGGTTCCAACAGTATCTTCCACAAAAGAATACGTTCATGGGTACAACAACTATCCATGAACATATCCTATATGGATCCAAAAAGCCATCTAAAGTACTTAATCACCTTCTGCTTCAAGATACGTAGGTCAATACACTGAAAAACAAGAGAGATATGAAGCCCGTGAATTTTTCCTCTTATGCCAAATACTCTCTTGGGCATGAAAGAAAGAGGTATTATTGCTCCCTAACTTAATGCAATTCTTCCTGGACTTTTTGGAACCACAAAATATCTTTCAAGAGGAATAGCTTCATAATCCTGGAGAAGATCCTTCTAAAGAGTAAAAAGTATAGAAGAATCAATATTCTCTAAGGATTGCTAAATACCCAATAGCCTACTGTCCAACCTTTTCTTACAAGCAAAAATATTCCCAAAATGTTCCATATTGAAAGAAATAGAATCCTTTCGAATTTGTCAAAGGGCTCTTGTCACACTACATTTACACCCGCCCCATTCTCCTATTTAAACACTTATAGATAGACCCCCCCACCCCGAAATCATTTACCAAGTAAACTTAGTACCCAAAAAAACTCCAAATCAAGCAAAGAACATTGATCTAGCATACCACCAAATCTAACTACCCTAGAAGAAGAAAAACACCACCTCATTGCTATAAGGAAAAAAAATCATTAAAGTCACCAATAAGACTCGAATGCAACAAAATCATTCTCCTAAAAGTAATCAAGTAATCCCATAATTGGCTATAAAGAGAATAATTAGGGCTCACGTAAACACGTTAACAAACCCTAGAGTTTTTCCCCGCATAAACCTCAACACTCAAACTTTGAGCCATGGAGTCAACCATAATATAAGAAAACTTGTTAGTAGGAACCACAACAAACACCACACCAAAATGACCGTTGGCCTTTTCAACACTCACACACACATTACCATGACGATCCCAAAAAAACTTAGAAAACGGAAAACCAGTACGAGTTTCAAACACAAACACCAAATTCGGTCTAAATCTCGAAATAAGTTCTCTCATGGGAGAAAAATCTTATTAATAGAAAACTCCCTCACATTCCAAGCTATGAAAGAAAAATCCTTAAACATATTCATCATAAAACAAAAACAAAAAAATTAATTTCATCATAAAAGCGACCGAAGAGCAACACACTACCATTATAGAAAATACCTTAATCAATTATTTTTGTTATTTTTTATAAAATTAATGTCCTTTTTCTATGTTACTCTTGAGCGTTTATTATTTTACCGCACATATTTGTCTCTTAATAATGAATAGTTAAAAATATAATTGACAAAGTAGTACTTACTTTAAGCAAAAAAAGAAATCCCAAAATAAATATTAACCCTTTCAATTTTCAATATAATATTAATTACTTTTTTCAATATTACCCTCTAATTTATACTAAATGAATCACTCTACCTTTACTATCTTATACTATGCATTAATGATAATGAAGATGGACTAATATCTGATAAAAGTAATTTAGTAAATTTTATTCTCACTTTTTTGTCTTAGAAGAGATGATAAATACCACCAGACTCAAGGACATTTTCACTTTTATTTATATATTTTTTAATGTGTAAAATGATCAAATAAATTACGTATTAGAGATATAAGGAACAATAGTTAATCTTTTAAAATTTAAAAACAACAAATAAATGAAAATGAAATTCTTTCAGAAAAACCATTTAAAAAGAACTAATGAAGCATATATTATAGATTGAGAAAAGTGACAAAACATCGTCGGAGTTGATGGAGCTAAATATCACTAGAAGGGGGGTTGAATAGGGATTTTGGCGTTTAAAAATTATTTTAACAAGCTTATGAATTTCTGTCCTCTCTAAGAGGATGCGAACTGGAGGATGGAAATTCAAGCTTTTTAATCAAGAACAGAATAAATGCAGGAAGAGTATAAAGAGATAGACACACAACTTTTATACTGGTTCACCCAAAGATGGCTACGTCCAGTCCTCACACTCTTGTGAGATTTCACTAACGATCAATCAGATCAACCTCTCACCGAGGATGATTACACTTTGTGTATTCCCAAGCTTCACCAAGCTTACAATCAAGTTTCAAATATTTTCAAGTACAACTTACTTGAAAATTATAGAATGATATGAGTATGATTGCTCTCTCTTTTCTTAAACACTTTCTAAAAAGATATTTCAAAGATCTAGTGTATGAATGTAGAAAGTATGAAGAGAGGATGAATATTGCTTTTGATAAACTTAAGATTCTTGATCTTTTTCTGCAATATTGTTGTGTGTTTGATTATGAAGAGCTTGCTGCCTTTTATAGAGTTCTTGTACAGCTCTTCCATGTGTTAAACACTTCATGACCGTTGAGGAGGATGCATCAAAGAGTCCAATGGTCTTTGAGCTGAAGTTACAACACTACCATTCAGCTGTCTAGAACAGTGCCGGTCTATCCTCAGCCTTGAGGTTCAAACCTCCTAGGTACTTAGTCCTTTGTAGCCTTTTTTTTTTCCTTTCTTCAAGACATGAAAAGGCTATTTCTTTGACTATGTGAGCTATAGCAGTCTGAATTCGTGTAGTACCAGGTTTGAATTCAACTTTTGAAGAATGATGTGACAAATTGTTCAACCTTTTACCTAGTACTAGCCATCCTCTACCTAGAACAGCCTATCCTCGTACTAGTCTCAATGTGCTTTCTGACCTCTTTAGATAATATGCTTTATTGGGTCATTCCTGATTACAATTTTGACATCTTAACCTGATTAAGAATCATGGTTACGTTGCTGGATGTTTGCTAAGCTTTTACGAGGCCATCCTCACGTAGGGTCAGCCCACACTCTAGCTTGCAAATATGATGGTTTTGAGTCATATGTTCATCCTTTTAGTCTTTATGATTAATAACATGTTCTCTACTATAAATCCACTCAAGAGCACATATTAGTCCTTAATCACAATCATAATCTCTTAAGTAATTTTGTTATCATTAAAATCAATTGAGAGAGATTTTGCCTCAACGGGAGTAAACTAATTTTACATGGGTAAACTAATTTTA
Source organism: Cicer chorassanicum (assembly GCA_037974735.1). NCBI lineage: Eukaryota > Viridiplantae > Streptophyta > Magnoliopsida > Fabales > Fabaceae > Cicer > Cicer chorassanicum. The sequence goes on along the minus strand of JBBPBP010009779.1, from coordinate 65,549,424 downwards.
CATAAATACTTAATAAATATTATTAGTTTTGTTATCGCACCACAAAATTGTAACTATTTCATTAAATAATTCATCAATCAATTATTTGTATTCATTGTGAATATAAAAGTATTTATAATGTCCATTAAACCCTTATATATAGATTGAGAAAAAGGACCATGTAGTATCAAAGTAAACTAATTTTACATGAATATGAATAGTTAATAAACACTACTAATTTTGTCATCACACCATGAATATAAAAGTATTTATAATATCCATTAAACCGACATATAGATTTGGGATTATGTCATTTTGCAAACAAATTTAAGTACAAGTCTCAATCCACAAGTGGCAACACTTCATATCTGAATCTACGTAGAAACGGGATTTAAGTCCCACACGGTCTTTGATTCATTATTAAATCACTTGATCGCTCGTGACTATTTTATTGACTATTTTTTTTTTTTCAAGAATTAATGAAAACGAAACCAACGGAAAACACCAAAAAAGAAAAATAGCAAGAGTACTCTCGGAATGTACTACTATATATTCATAAAATATTAAACGTCCTTTTTTTTTATCAAATCCCATAAAATATTAAACGTCCTTTTCTTTATCAAATCCCAAGTAGTGTTCATATTGTGTCAAATAAAAAATAGTAAAATATTGTGTTCATATTTTGTGACTTTTGTGTATGATATGATAAGATTAAAGACTAGCTATACATATTATTATATTTTGGTGTTGTTCTTAATTTCCTTGGGCACTCACTCTACTACGTGAAGCTTTCTTTCTACGTTGGTTCCTAATTCTTAATAAGCCGTAAAACAAGTTGTATATGGAAAGCCAAATAATAAGTTAGAATTTCTTAGTGATTAATATTAATATTTAATTACTTATAAAAATATTAATATTTAATAATCATTCAATATTTTATTCTGATTATTCACTTATGACCGACAAAAATACAATTCAACGCCAGGCACCTAATTGTGTTTTACACGCCACTAATGGAACATTTTTCTTTTCTTAATTATTATTATTATTATAATTATTACCTGAAAACAGTACACAATTTTTATTTTATGGTACACTTAAAAAAAGAGCGTATGATATTTTAAATTTTTTAATCAATAAATGTGTTATTTTTTCAACATTAATATTTATATATTATATATTAAGTGACCAAATTATTTGCAGTAGTATATTTATCATTTTAATTTATTCTCCTTAAATTTAATAAATTATTTTTTAAAATTTTTTATTTTAATTAAAATTAAAATCAGTATTAATCCAAAAGATCATAACTTTTTTCCTTCTTATCGTGAAACAACTCCACTACCAAAGAAAATCAATCTCCTCTGTCGTCCTTCCACCGGTCGTGAGAAGAACTCTCCACCATTCTTCCACCATCGCGAGAAGATCCCTTCTCTGTGTCACTCCCAATTTGCTCGTGTTTGCGTCGACGTCGTCTTGGTGTCGTCGACTATGCATCGTCATTCTTAATGAACTTACAACAAAGATAGACGATGCAGAACAGATGAGAGAGCGATGAAGAACGAAGGGGGGAGTCGGTGAAGAACGGAGGAGAGACGATGCGATGGAGAGATAACGAAAGGAGAGAAAAAATTTGGTTATTTTTTGTATATAGTTTAATAAATAAATATTAATTAATTTAAATTAGAATAAAAATATAAAACTTTAAAATTTGGTGGTGTTAAATTTAAAATATGGTCAAACTTGCTCATAGATGACATGTCATTAGGCTATTGATGATTAATATTACCATAGAAGTCTCTAATACAATATTATAAGAAAATTATCATTCATTTATAAAGAAAGAGAATCAAGTAGTCTTTTAATTTAATATATTTTGTAATTAGAAGAATTTTATAGAAATGAACTTTATTTTTCAAATGAGTCTTACATATAAGAACAAAGGTAGTATTATTTATTACAATATGCATCAACCAGAAATCCATTAAATTTGTATCTAACTTATTTCCTCTTCTCTTATACTCTTGTCGTAGAGTGTTGTGATATGTAGTTTATGTATTAACTTTGGAGAATGTGAGTGTACTGAGAACGTGACGTGTTTTAGAGAAGTCTAAGTGTTGAAATTTTTTATCATAATATCATTATCTGGTTGTCATTAGACATGAACCATGTTTTTCACCGATTTTGCAATTTGCGTGTTATATTCTTGTATTGGAACTATGTTCCTTATTTTTCTATATCTGTTTTTTCCAACAACTGGTATTAGATTTTTGGTTCGGTGAAAAATTAAATCCTTAATGTCCTCTGTAGATGCAACATTATCTAATTTTCAACATCTGAAAGCAAGAGTGCTATAGTGAAAATGCTTTTTTTTTTTAAAAGATTCTGATCAGGAAAGACTTAGAACTTAAGTGATCTATTATTACTAACCTCTCTTTCTTGGGAATTAACCTATACAGTGCATGGTTTACAATTGATTGACATAGATAAATTTGACGGGATAATCAACTTTTACTTGTTAATACAACACTATTTACATATATAAGGTGTTAAACAACATAAGAGACTTAGTTGTTATTGATGCAAGATGTATGGTGAAATTATATCAATGGTTGAAGAACTTCCTAAAAAATATCCAACATTAAAGTTGTACCATAGTTTTTTATATGTGAAAATTGTTGGAGAGATTTAGCTCCAAATGAAATATACTCTTTATGGTGGAAAATAATAGTTCTTTTGAATTATGATTGACAATGCAAAAATTCTTGATTTGATTTATGGCTTCAAACAAAGCATACTCTTATAATGGAATATGATAGATTTTGGAGGTACGATGTTAGTTTAAATAATGAAAGCCGAAGGTTTGTATCTATTTGAATCAAGGTGAATATTTTTGGAGTTGATTAAAATTGTGTACATCTAAGAGTAAGTCCTACATGGCGAAGATTAAAACAATTGTCTTTAATTCTTCATTACAAAGTTCTCAATTCTGAAACATTTTAAGTTTTTATTTGACTTTTTTTTTTCTCTCTTATACTTTTGTCTTAAAGTGTTGTAAGATTTAGTTCCAGTATTTATTTTAGAGAGCGTAGGTCATGAAGTCTAATATTATAAAACGAAGGTAGTATCAATATTAATTGCGTATCTGATACTGATATTCATAGATTACATATAATAGAAATATTCAATTTTCATAATTTTGTAAAGTATGTTATATAATACTTTTAAAATACTTCTGAATACATATCTTAGAAGTATTAATTTTTTATCGTCCTTTTAAAAATGCGTTATCAAATATATTTGAGATGCTATGTGGATACATATTCATTTGAATGAGATACATACAAGAAACAATGAATGCATTATATTTTTAACTTTAAAAAAAAAAAGTTTTTTTGAAAGATTTTTAAAGTACGTTCGATCCGTTAAAAAATAAAGGATTCAGTAGCACAACTTCAAATCTCATGTGTTTGATTTTAGAACTAGTTTAGAGGCTGAACTAAAGGATAGGTGAAGGATAAGACAAAAGCTAATTTTTTTTGTCTCTCACTAAACAATAGCACAACTGTTTGTCTCAAAAATCTTCTTCAACCCAAAAAGTATTTGTCCCAATCATCTGTCTCTCAATATTTTCTCTCTCCTCTTTTTATTTCACTTCTCTCTCTTATTTCTTTTTTGTTACTCCTCTCTTTTATGAGTATTTATAATCATAAATATTTATATATATCGAAAAAATTATTATAGTAATTTTTGATTATTTTGTTTAAGAATTATTATCCATCAAATAGAATAAGATAAAAAGTTATTTGATATTGTTATATCTAATATCTTTTTTTACATATTAGACACACCTATAGATTTTACATTTTTAAAAGAAAAAAAAAAGACTTTCTTTCTCGTAGACAAAGAGAAACCTTTAAAATCTATTTTTTATAGTCGAAAAATATACAATTTTTGGTTTCATCACAAATCTTGTGAATTATGGTACTATAGTTTTAGACTAATGAAAAATCATTAATATCTTTTCTTTATAACTATTCTTATTTTTTATGATTTTTTTTTATTATACTTCATTAACATATTTAAGTCTTATTATATTTTAAAATTCAAAAATTTATTTTATTTACGTATCGGTGTCTTATCAAACTTGTGTTCGCATGATGTATATAGGTGTCATGGTATGAGGTTATTCCAGCAGCTGCATAATGTTCGAGAAAAATTTATATGTTGTATATATTTTTTTTTATATAATATTATTTTTTGGTTTTTCCGTTAGATAACGGTAATTATATTGTCTCTAGTTTTAGATTTTCTATTTTATATTGTTGTGTTGTAATTTTGTTCCTTAATTTTTCTGTCTAATTTTTCCAAATTTGAATTCCATGTAGCAGCCATTATGTATTGACAACAATTTATTTTCGATTACAAAACCATTCTATTTTCAACCTTTTGTTCAAATTAAATACTAGTATACTTTATTATGGCCAATGTTGCTTTCTTTCTTACATATGTTTTTCTGACAAAATTTGTTCCTTACATGTTACGTGACAATAACGTTGCCATATATAATATCCTCTTGGCGCGTATGAATCATCGCGAACAATGTGTACATAATCTTATCTCACTAAACAATTTTTATGGAGAAATAATTAGATCAAAGTAATTCAATAAAAAAAAGTTAAAAAATATGATAAATTCTTATTAAAAAATGGTTACTATTTTATAGGCTACAAATGGATACTCTGTATCCATGTGACATAATTAACTTATAATTTAAACTTATTTAAAAATAACTAATATAAAAAGTGATGTATCCTCAAATGATTAGATATTAAAAACTATACCATACAAAAGTTGTAAATATGGAGTGTTCACAAAATTATAATTTATTTATATATTATAATTGGTATGATTAAAAAATAAAATTAGATATATTAAACAATTAATTAACTTATTATATCAACTCAGGTGGCGGTAGTGAGAACAATCAAATGAATATTCTCAATAGTTTTTAAAAAACTGATCATTCTCAATTTGTTTGATTAATTAATTAATGATTTGTTTAGCATAATCGGTGAAATCATTACCCAATGAATCCCAACTGTCCAAACGCGTCCTACTAAGGAATGTTCAAAAACATTAATTATAGACAAATTATTTTGTATCTTAGAAAAAAAAATTGTCTATCGTACTATGAATATTTTAATTAATAATATTTTCTTATTTATTTATTTACGTAGACAATAGTTTATCATAGTATCGGTATTATAATATATATTAAAATTAATTAAATTATGGATTTTGATATATCTACTATTTTGACTTCAATAATGAAATAAAATTATTTTAAAATAAAAAATATCATTTTAAAATAAATTCTAAAGATAAAATTTAAAAATTTGGTGGTGTTAAATCTAAAATTTGATTAAAGTTATTAGTAAATGATATATAATTCAAATATAATTTAATTGTAGAAATTTTCAAATATACATTGATTATATGTTCATGATTAAATTCCATTGCATGGTACACAACATTATATATATATACTATACTCCACAACGACCACAACCCCTATAAATACATCTTAAATTAAACACAAACATTATCTAACAAATTTTTCTCATCCTTCAACACAAACAACGTCCACACCAAATAAGGTGACACTCAATAGTCACACACATCACAACCAAAAGAAAAATAGTAAAAAAAAAAAATCAAGAGTGTGAGAGAGAAAATTAAACAATCAAATTAATAGCAATAGCAAAATTAGCAAGTAATTCTAACGGTTAGGAAGGGGATGGTGATGGTCGTGACTACCAAGTCACGGCGTCCCAAGACGATGCCGGCGGCCACAACCCTCGGCATCCTTGCCTTCGACGCCGGTAAGACCATGTGTCGATTGATCTCTCTCTACAACTCTCTCTCACGAGATGAAATCACCAAACTCCACAATGAAGTTATCAAATCCAAAGGAATAACATATTTGAATTCCAACGTAGAAAATTTCCTCCTCAACCTCGCCGCCGCCGAACGCCTCGAGGAGCTCGATAAAAACGCTGCAACCGTCTCCCGTCTTGGACAAAAGTGTTCCGATCTCGGCCTCGCACGGTTCGACCTTGTTTATGCCGATCTTAAACACGGTGTAATTGACCTTGGAAAGCTTCAGTATGGCTCCCGAAGCGCCAACAAGATTGTCGAGAAAACGGAGAGACTTGTCTCCGCAACGGCCAGTCTCCATTCTGCCATGGAACACATGGCAGAGCTGGAAGCTGCGGAGAAAAAAAGACAACAACAACGTTGTTGGAACACAAAATCAATTTGTCAAAAACCAAACATGGAATATTTCAACGAGAAATTAGTTTCCCAAAGAAAGCAAGTGCAACATTTCAAGGAAACATCATTATGGAAACAAACATTTGACAAAACCGTTGGGATCATGGCAAGGCTTGTTTGCATTGTGTATGCAAGAATATGCTCCGTTTTCGGAGCATATATTAATAACAGTCATAATGACAACAATAAATCGACGTTCATCGGTTTTGGGTTGGATAATTATTGCCTTCTGGAACACCGCAAGTTTTATGAGACTAAAATTCGCGGTGTTTCAGAATGGTACGAGGAATCGCTTCTTCAGAAGCGTATGACAAAGTCTGGACCTATTTCAAAAGCAGCAGAAACAGCTAAAACGATGAGGTTTATCAACAATCCTATGCCAATGGATTTTTCTTCTGGTGGTGGTGGTGGAATTAAGAAAATGTTGAATGGTAATAACAATAAGGTTTTGAAGTTAGCGCCGTCGTCCACGGTGGGTGGAGTTGGGCTTTCTTTGAGGTATGCTAATGTGATCCTATTGGCCGAGCGTTGCCTCCACGCGCCGGCGACAGTCGGAGAGGAAGCGCGTGAGGCATTGTACGAGATGTTACCGGGGAAGTTGAGGACGAAGGTGAGGGCAAAGCTGAAGGGACGGCTGGCGAAAGAGGATGATGAGGGACGTGACGGACATTCGCTGGCTGAAGGGTGGCGGGAGGCGGTGGAGGAGCTAATGGAGTGGCTATCTCCGGTGGCGCACGACACGGTTCGGTGGCAGGCGGAACGGCATTTGGAGAAGACAAAATTCGAGATGAAGCCAACGGCTATGCTTCTGCAGACTCTGCATTACTCTGACTTAGAGAAGGCAGAGGCTGCAATTGTGGAAGTGTTAGTTGGATTGAGTTGTATATATTGGTGTGAGAGAAAGTTGTAGTGAAAGAGATGTATAATTGATATAATTAGGAGTAATTACATGGTTTTTGAAATTTTAAATTATGGTGTTACTGTTAATTTTATGAAATTATGATTGTCTTGTGGTTGTTTGTTGCAGTGTGGTTGATAGTTGATATAATATGTAGCAATCATGAGATCATAGTTTCAAACTACAGTTAGTAATTGTAATTGTAATTGGTATGGTGTTTTGGGGCTTAATTGTTGTCTCTTTTGGTTAATAAGGGAAGATGTTCTGTTTTAGGTTTTGGTATATATAATTTATGGTTAGTAGTAGGAACAAATTAGTTTGAGTACTTTTTATAGCTTCTGAATGTGTTCAATTTAAATTTCAATTAATGTACCCTTTGAATTATTGAGGAAATTGTGTTGCTACTTTAGAATATGTTTCTTCAATTTCTTTGCTGTTTAAATATGTGAAAGATTTTGTTGGTTTGATTTTGATGAAATTCTGAAATTGAGTGTCATGAACCAAAATTGTGACAGTTGCTACCTATTTTGTTTTTTGGTTAGTTTTTCTGTTTTAAGATTTTGCTTCATTTATTTTTGTTGTTGAATTAACTTTTTGTGTGTGGTATGGACTTTCATGTGGGTTGGATTAATGAGAACTTTGTGATTGGCTTAAATAAACTCAGCAATACATTGTTTGATAATCTATTGGTTGCATTTCATCCTGATTACTGGAAAAAAGAAAGAAAAAATCTAAGTATTATTTATGTGATTTTTGCAATGTGTTATAAGGTATGAGAGGTAATGTTGAGATAATGTTCAACGAAGAAAGACCCAATTTCTATTTTATTTGTTTTTCAGGCCAACATGATTGTTGTGTAATTCATCGATATGTGTTGAAGAGGGTGTTTTGTTTTTGCTTCATTTGGTTAGTAGCTTGCTATTCAAAGGGGGTTTATTAAGTAGTACAAGAATAGTATGATACACAAGAATAGGAGCTCCGAATTTTATATATAAAATTGATCTATAAACTCATATTTAGTGTCAATATTTGGTGTACATGTTGGATGTGGCACTTGTAAGAACTATCTAATTTAGTGTGAAAAAGTTATATTTATAGATCTAATACTTCACACATTTGAATCATCTTTACCGTTAGAAGATCAAACACGTTTGTTTATGCTCTAATTTGATTCAATACTTCCCAAGAATAACACTGATGGGTGTGTGTGTCTAGGGTTGGGATGACAAACTCATCCATTTATCAACAATTTATCCGATTTATCTATCACATAATAAAAATGTTAATAGATTAATTCAATCCATCTAACTTTTTTTTTTAAATGTAATGGATCTCATACTTATTTTAATACAATCTAATAGATTATATTTATTTATTTTAAAAATATTTTTTTATTATCAATCTAATTTCTTTTTTTAAATGTAATGGATCTCATGCATTCTGAGTGTAAACTAATTTTACATTGATAGTTAATGTGAACTATTGATTTTACTATTTCACCACATAATTGTAACAATTATCATAAAATAACCGTCTAATCAAGGTGTGGTTGTATGGTCAATGTATGCCATATTAAATTATTTTATTTATTATTTTTAAAAAACTGATATTTTATTATTTTAAAAAACTATAAAAAAATTCTGGAAAAATCTGATTCTTTTTTCATTTTTTTGATTAAAAAAAACTGTTTTATAACACAGATTTTCAAAATAAAGAATTTTTTATTTAAAATAAGTTATTTTATTTTAAAATTTAAGATAATAATTTAAATATTATAATTTATTAATAAATTAAGTTAATAATAGAAGCTGGTGGATGGTGGTTGATCATTGGAGCTCCGCCAGTAACTACTGTTGGCCGTTGAAACTCTGCAGTTGGCTCAATAGAAAACCACGTCTGATTCCGTGGACTCCTATAGCCTGCCGCGGGCCACCCCAACCACCACTTTTTATTAAATAAAATATTATTTATTTTAAAAAATGTTAAAAGCTGTTTTTTTTTTAAATACTATAAAAAAAAACTGTTTTTAAATAATTAAAAAGTAGTATTTTCTTTTTAAAACAAAAAAAAATTACAAAATTACTTTTATAAATTAATTATTATAAAAATAATATCAAAAAATGGTTTTTTGAAATATTTTCATTTTATTTTTGTAAGAACCAAGTTTTTACAATAGTAAATAAAATTATTTTAAGAAATCTTAAAACTATTATTATAATTATTATTATTATTATTATTATTTTAGGTTTATAATTTATTAATATATTAAAAAAATTACTAAATAAATTAGATGTATATCTATCTATTAAAATATGATAAAAGATGGATCAAATGATTTTTATTTTTAATTGATAAATTGAATTGAATTTTTTTAAGAACTTTTAATTTTATTGTTTTAATCAATCCATTATCATATAACTCCAAATGCATCCAATCCATTTATTTTGCTACCTTAATCTAAGGTCAACTTTATGTGAATGATCATTCACCAATTGATGAAGTCCCTCTTCATATAGTCTTTACTGGATCATGTAAAGGAGCATTGTTCTAAGTAGGCTACTATTGCACAACTATTTTGGTAATACACTACTCTCAAACGAGTTAATTGTTTATCTTAAAAAAATATCTTTATTCAACAAGGTTAACTTTTATGTGCATGGAAGATATGTTTTTGAGAGATGATAACCTTTTAAAAAAATTGTACTTTACATAATTAGTCTTTAACTTTTAGTTAAAAGATACCTAGAGTAATAGAAATTCAAGAAAGATAAAAAAAATTGTGCTTATTTTGAAGAACATTGTACACTTCGATTTGTTTATACTTTACATAGGTATTTATCTAGTTAATTTATATATTATGTATTAAGAATAATTTATTTATTAAATTATTTTTTCTCGGTGCTTTTGTGCACCTAAATAGCATAGGCCCTGAAATTTTAATTTTTTTAGTTTCTAATTTTGAAGAGATTTTGATATTTATAATTGTTTGCATATTTTAAGAAAAACATGTTTTACTATTTTTACTTTTTATATACTTTTATAAAGTTTTATTCTCTTCTATCTTAAATATCAATAAAAAATCAAATTATATTTGATTCAAATGTGCATTTATTTATATATTGCATGCACTAAATACATTTGATTTTTATTTTTATTGAGAAAAAATACATTTGACGGAGTAGTTGTGAATTTCATTATTTTAAGATATTTATATTTTTTTAGTTAAGTGTTAAAATGAGTTTAATAATGAAAATGATTTGAAAATAAATAATTATAGTGTTTTAAAAGAAATATAAGGTTGGTTTTCTGACTAAAGTTGTGTAATTAAAGAGTGAAGTGATAATGAGGTCGATGATTCGATTTCCACCATCATATTTTCCTTTTGGTCTAGATGAAATGATTAAAAAATTCTCACACAATTGCAAGGTTTCAGATTCGAACCAAAAACATAATATCTAATTAACAATATTGATATTTTTCAGTTGAACTAAATATATTTCTACTCTTATATATATTAACAATATTAATTACTAACTATTTTAAAATATAAATATTTTATGCATCTTTTGTACATTTGTATTTTTATTTGTATACATGCACCTCCTTTCCTTCTACACTCGGCCAGTTTACTTTCTCTTAGCACCCCTTCAATTTGGGCTTTGCAATCCAACTCCTTATTTAGCATATTTACTAATGCACCCCTTTCCCCATTTTACTTTGGCGCACCACTTCTTTCTCTTCCACTTTTCAAAATTTAAGGACTCGTTTGGGGTGATCGTAAGTTTTTGGTTTTGAAAATCAATTTCAAAATCAAAATATATTCAAGCAAAATGAGGTTGAGATGTTGTTTTACTTAATTCCAAAATAATTTTTCTCTATAACTCAAAACAAAAAAAATAAGTTTTATAATTGTTGTTTTGTTTTAAAATTAACATGTCATGTCACCACCATTAGACTAATACACCACTTCGATAAACACCGACCAAAATCTCTAACTATCTACCTCCGACCACCACCATCTCATATCTTCGCCATCATCTCCGACACTGCCATCGACTATCAACCTCTGACCACCGTCATGATCACCAACCACCATCTTAGACTACCACCACCATTGACCACCTATCTCCAACCATCGCCACCATCACTGACCACCCACCTCCGACCACTCATTTCTAACCACCACCACCACCTTCACCAACAACCACCATTGACTACCTACCTCTGACCACCATCACTTACTACTGCCACCACCTTCTCCCACCACCACATCTGACTGTCGACCACCTCTTTTGACCAATGGAGGTACCTTCAACAACTAATCACCACTACGAGCTCCAGTTTCCACAGCTACCAGTATTACTAAAAAATTATAATTTTATAACATTTGAATTATTTTAATATATATTTTTTATTAATTATTTTTATATGTTATTATTTTTTTATATTTGGTGAATTAATAACGAGATGGAGTAATGATAAATTATAATTTATTTGTTTTTAAAGCTTTTTATATAGGGTAATATGATGTTTTAAATCCGATTTTAATTATATGTCACTACATTTTGTTTTGTTTTGGTTGCAAGGAGAAATGAAGGAATAAGTGAAAATTCTTGGTGCAAAGAGCCCTGAAGTCAACTGGTGTAGTCATGGTTTATCTTGATCAAGAAGATAAAAGAAAAGCAAGTTCCAACAAGAATTATGATAATGTGTGAGTACGTCTTCCTTGTATTGGTATTGTAGGATTTTCAATGATGGATCTATAACAATTTCTATATTTTTTTTTGTCATAGATATTGATCTTTTAATCCAATCTTAGTAAGAAACCTATTTGTACTTGGATATCAAATGATGTACTAAAAAGTGAATTTGATATCTGACCTATAAGATCAGACAAGAGAATCAAATCATGAAAAAAAAATTTGGTTATCTTGAAATCATGAAAGGTAAGTTCTTTTATTGGGATTTTGCTAATACACTTACGATCATTGAAAGAAGGCATTAGTTATAATGGTTTGTTGGAACCAAGTTGGTTTTACATATAGAGTTTTGATGTTAACAAAAGTATTTTATGAGAACAATATATTTGACTTCAAAGAGTATGAAAGAAGATTAATGTTTTTGAAGAAAATATAAAATAAGATTTGATTCAAATTTATAATTGAAGAAAAATCTTAAATAAGATTTGATTCAAAATTATAATTGATGAAAATCTAAAATAAGATTTGATTCAAATTTATAATTGAAGAAAATCTTAAATAAGATTTGATTCAAAATTATAATTGATGAAAATCTAAAATAAGATTTGATTCAAATTTATAATTGATGAAAATCTAAAATAAGATTTGATTCATATTTATAATTGAAGAAAATCTTTGACCAAGTTGAAAAGAAGATATGGTCAAGATTTGAAGAATAGTTGAAGAAGATTTGATTAAGATTTGAAGAACATTTGAAGAAGATTTAGTGAAGATTTGATTAACATTTAATGAAGATTTGAAGAATATTTGATCAACATTTAATGAAGATTTGAAGAAGATTTGAAGAATATTTGATCAACATTTTAATGAAGATTCGAAGAATATTTGATCAACATTTAATGAAGATTTGAAGAATATTTGATATGAAGAATTTACAAAGTCAATCTACACAAAATTGGAACAGAATCATTCTGAAGAATTTACAAAGTCAATCTACACAAAATAGGAACAGAATCAATTTGAGGAATTTGCAAACTCAATCTAAACAAGATACAATTCAGAATTAAATAAGGGCTAAGTTGAAGCCCAATTTTTCACTATAAATAGACACTCAAGGCTGAAGGAGAAAAGCATCGAAAAGCAGAAAAGAGGAACTCAAGCTCAAAGTTCTCAATTCATCTTAGAGTTCAAAGAGAGAAACACTTGTTCAAGTTAGAAATATCTTTTGAGTGTTCTTTTCTTAAAGTGTGAGAGTTATTGTTATTATCAGCTTTGTTAGAAGCAACTACTCAAGTTTCAATCTCTTGTATCCAACTCGATAGTGGTTTAGTTCCTTCTTCAATCTGGGGTCGTCAAGTTGTTAGGAGAAGACTTGGCTTGTAGGGTCAAGGTGGTTAGTTCCTCAAAAGTCTGGGGTTGTCAGGTTGTTTGGGAAGACTGGCTTGGAGGGTCAGGTGCTTTGTAATTCAAGGTTTTTGAATTAGTGGATTAAAGCCTTCTGAATGAGGGGACTGGATGTAGCCAAGTTAGTGGTGAACCAGGATAATTCTACGCGTCAAATTATTTATGCTTTCATTGATTGCTGCTTCTAAATTCGATTGCTTCTACTCCAAGTAAGTAACCAAATCCAAACTAATTTTTAATTATTTATAAATTATCAAAACGGTATCAACTTTGTGCAAACACAATTCAACCCCCCCTTATCGTGTTCGCACCTTCATGGTTTATATGATTTTTAAGAGTTTAACACCCATGACTTAGAGATGATTAGTTTGATTGTATCTATCATTGTTTAAAACTAACAATCCCAAGGTGTTATTTATTGTAAATTTTAATCAAAAAATCATTCTATCAACAATCGTCGTTTTAGTTAATCATCACAGTAAAGAGAGATTGATACTCATAACAAAGTCCATATGGGAACGATAATTTTTACTACGCGATAATATCGTACACTTGCAGGCTTATTAAGTTTTTGTCGCTGTTGTTGGGGACTTTGCTTTTATTATTAATTCTCTTTTTCTGTACCGATTAGACTAAAATTTCTTTTTATTTTTATGTTACTGATTGTTCTCTCTCTTTGAATGCGAAAAATCCAAAGTCTTGGGAATCTTGTCGAACCAATACCCGAGATAGAAATATTTTTCCATAGGAGAAGAAGAGAGAAAAATAATTTCTAAACAAGAAAAAGATTTAACAATGGCTAAAAATAGAACCTTGAAAGAATATGCCTCTTCTGATACTACGGAACTGCATTCGAGTATTGTGCGCCTGATGACTCTTCATCATAACCATAGTTTTCATTGTTTTTAGTCTTATTTATCTTTTATTCATTAGTTAATTTAATAAGTTATTTGATATATTTTGTTGATTTTAGTTATTTGATTTAATGAAATATTTATGTTCTTATTTCCTTGATTAAGTAGATATTTTTCGTAGTTTTGCGTTGTTTCTTTGTTTTAGTGCAGTGCTGAATTCTGGTGAGAAATCAGCATGACCTATGTGGAGTAATTCAACCATATCTGGAGTTTTAGATGTCCAATTGAAGTCACACCAAGTGCAAATGAAAGCTAAGATCGATATATACAACTTTAATGAAGACACCAAAATCCAATTCGGACTCAAAATAGGAGAAAAATGCACTAAACTCCAGGCAGAAGATGTTGTGCGTTGGAAGCGCGCCCGAAGCGTGCCTGAAGCGCATTTCGCGCTGATGCCACTGCCGTTGCGTGCTTGGAGTGCGCCTGAAGCACGCGACACGCAGAAGAACGTTTTAAAACTCGTTTTTTTTGACTTTTTAGGTATCTTTTTGACTATTAGGAAATGGGGAGACTTGTGCCCTAGCAGATAAACTCAAAGACGGCCGTTTCTGACATCATTGGAGCAGTTTTATCAAGAATCATTCATGAATCATTCTTGTAATTCTTCTTTAATCCCTATCTTTTGTATCTCTGTCATGAGTAACTAAACCATATTTGTTAGGGATGGGTGTAACAAGATGTAATCGTTATTTTTCTAATTTGATTTCTAGTTATATGAATGAGTTTATTGAATTATTTTTCTCATCTCTGTACTTAATGCTTTTTATTGCTTGATCAACATCAAAATGTTCTACGATTCGTATTTCGAAACGGAAGCGGACTTTACGAATGTTTGAGATGAGAAATTCATGAATTCGTAGTCTAGGGATAGATGCAGGTTATGAAACCAATTAAATTAGTTGCAAATGCAATAGTTTAAGAGAATTCCAGTACGGTAAGGCTTAAATCTAATCTTAAATCCACTAAGGAATTATGGGTTACTTTAGAATTAAAGGTTTTGTCACTAAGACATTAGGACAAGAATATTAAAGAGAATTTGGTAATAATTCAATTAAGGAATTCAGTAATTAGGATCAAATTAGACACCAAGGTTGGATTCGAAGTGAAACTCATCCCTGACATTTTTCTCATTATAAAGGATCAATTTTATTACAGCTGTTAATTTTAAGTATTATTTCAATCAATTCAGAAACTTTTTGTTCAATTTAGTAATCAAATATTTCAAATATAAGTTAACAATTTTGTGTTAAAACCTTCGTTGTTGTCCATGGTACAACAAAACCAATTCTTTGATACTTTGAAAGATGATCCAAATCTCCATTTGTCTATATTTTTAGAGTATTGTGACACTTTAAAAATGAATGGAGTGACTAGTGATGCCATTAGACGAAGGCTTTTCCTTTTTTCATTAAGGAATAGAGCTAGAGCTTGGCTACATTTGTTGCCATTTGAATCCATTACCACATGGAATCTGTTAAAGCAAACATTCCTTGCTAAATATTTTCTACCAAGCAAAACAACACAATTGAGAAATCAAATCACAAGTTTTTCTCAAACAGATGGAAAATCTTTCTACGAATCACATGAGCGCTTTAAGAAGATGGTGAGATTGTGCCCTCATCATGGGTTGGAGAGATGGTTAATTGTCCATACATTTTACAATGGACCCTCATACACTACAAGAATGAGAGTAGATGTTGTTGTAGGAGGAGTGCTTTTGAGCAAGAACATAGAAGACGTCTACGCTCCTATTGAAGACATGGTGCACAACCACTACCAATGGTCAAGTGACCGATCTCTTTAGAAGAAAGGTTTCAGGTATGAAGTTTATGCATTAGATCGTATTCCTTCTAAGGTAGATGTATTGTTTAAAAAATTTGAAAAATTGAATGTAGCAACCCAATACTTACAATCCTAAAAGAGGGGATCATTTTTCCAATACTTACAATCAAGGGTGTACAATTATACAAATTTTTCCTACAAAAATCCTCTCCTTAATCCCATCCCCTAACCAAAGGATAGACATCCCGATTGCAAAGGACCAAGGCCTTTCAACAGCCCACAAAAGTCTAGCTTAGAAAATTTGCTGGAAAATTTTGTCCTAACTCAAACCAAACAAAATGAGGAGTTTAAAAATCAAAACCAGTCAGTGAATGAAGCACTTAGGCAGTTAGCATCTAAGGTAGATTCCATGGCCACACACAATAAAATGTTGGAAACACAAATCACTGAAGTGGCTCAAATAGATTTCTGGGGCAGCCTGAATCTAACACCAAGGGAAAACTAAATGTTGTCAACTTAAGAAGAAAAAAAAAATTAGAGGAACCCAAGGGTAGATATGTGGAAGAGAGTGGTAGTGATGAGAGTGAAAGAGCTCAACCATCAAGTGAGAGGGTAAGGGAGGAAAAAGAAAAAAGTTATGTGCCTCATGAACTATACAAACCACTCATACCCTTTCCCCAAAGATTCTCTAAGGCTAAGCAGCAATTTAGGAAATTTGTGGTACTTTTGAAAAAGTTATATATAAACATTATGTTCAATATTCATGAAGTTTTTCTATTCCTTGTGTGATTGGTGATATGAGTTTTGAACGTGCTTTGTTTGATCTTGGGGCTAGTGTGAGCCTCATGCCTTTATCACTTTGTAAGAAGCTTGATGTGGGTGAGTTAAAGCCCACAAACATTTCCGTACATCTTGCTGACCAATCTATCAAGTATATGATGGGAATATTAGAAGATGTTCGTATTAAAGTAGGACAGTTGTTTATACCGACTGATTTTATGGTGTTGGAGATAGAAGAGGAGTCCCAAGTCTCAATTCTTTTTGGGAGAATTTTTCTTGCCACAACAAGAGTTGTTGTTGATGTAAAGGATGACAAGCTTGCCTTCAATGTGGTTGATGAAAAGATTGAATTTAATTTGTCTAACCTTATGAAAATTCATTCTCTTGAAGATTCTTGTTGCAAGGTTGATTTAATTGATCATTGTGTTAAGGAGTGTCCTTTAGGACCACTCTCCCAAAATGGGCTGGAAGAATGCTTGATTGGAAGCACAATTCATGAAGATTTGGCAAAGGAAGCTGGTGCATATGCTAAATTATTGGATGAAAATCCTTTTATGTTGAACTTAAATTTTGAAGCATTGGCAGACTCCACAGATAGACTTAAGCTGTTTCCATCTCATGTATGAATTTCTTGGCCAAAATTATACATTTCCTATCATTGTAAGTGTTGATTTAATTGGTGAAGAAACGGAAAAGTTGCTTGGAGTCCTCAAGATGTATCCAAAAGTTATTGGGTTTACTATTGAGGACTTAAACGAGAATTAATCCATCTATTTTCATGGCATATGATACTACTTGAAAAGGACTATAAACCCACTATTGAGCATTAAAGGAGGTTAAACCTTGACATGAAAGAAGTGGTGAAGAAAGAGGAACTTAAACTCCTAGATGTCGGAGAAATTTACTCTATCTTTGATAGCAAATGGATTAGTCTTGTTAAAGAAGTTCCTAAAAAGGGAGTTATGACTATTGTTAAAAATGATAAAAACGAATCCATTGCAACTAGGACAGTTACACGGTGGAGGATGTGTATAGATTTGAGAAAACTGAACAAAGCAACTCGTAAAGATCACTTTCCTCTCCCCTTTATTGACCAAATGTTAGAAAGGTTATCAAAACATTCACATTTTTGCTATTTGGATGGTTATTCTGGTTTTTTCTTTCTTCCAAATTTCCATTCATCCTAGTGACCAAGGGAAAACCCATTACTTGTCCTTATGGCACTTATGCTTAAGAACTGAAACTTAAATTGAAAATTCAAAAATTGAAACTGATTTTTATGTTTCAAAATTTAAAAATAGGAAATAAAAAACAACCTCGATTGGGGCCTAGATTAGTTCCTCTGGGTTATTAACATTGTTATTATTATATTTTTTATAAAAAAATGATATTCATTTATTTAAATTGGTAAAATACATCAGATACAAACACAAATTAAACACAACTAAAAATGAAAAGGATGAATCTGCTAACAAACTCATGACATCCAAGTTAATAGCATAAAATGTTACAATGCTTACAAATAATGTGACAAAATCAAAGTGATCAGAATACTCATGCCTTTGGATCTGCAACTGTTGAGACAAAATCTTTCTCAAATGTTTTAATGATAATAAAATTGTTTTAAAGATCAAAGTTTCTGACTATATGTGTCATCTAACTTGTGCTCTTGAGTGTATCAATTATTAGAAAACAAGTCATTTACATTCTTGATCAGATGAAAATTTTATAGATATTAATTTGTTCTCTTAAGAGAAGATTATGCTACTTTTAGCTCAAACATACAAAATAATTTAAATAACAAAAAGGATAGCCAACAACGAAAAATATTGATCAAGGAAGATTTGCACAAGTGTTAGAGAATAAACAACACAGAAATGAGGATGAATTTTATTTTATATTCACCCTCGTACATGGGAAAATAAGTGAAAGTACAAAAAGTGATGTCCTTGACTTGTAAGGCAAGCCACTTCAATTTGTTGGGAATAGGAAAAGCCACAAAAGCACAAGTCACATTAGAATTAATGAAAACTTCATCCTCCTACTAATCAAATCAGAGGATGGACTATTATACTCATCCTCTCAGCCTTCTTATAACAAGGACAACCGAAAGGAATATTGGCAATTCTAAACAAAGTTCATAGGCAATCATCTAAGTCTCCAACGGATATATTATACTTCTCCTCATATCTGAAGCTTCATGATTTCCATAAATTTAGATGATCCCATCCTTAAAGAGATAAGAAAAAACACATAAGCACAAGATCAAAGCTGTGAAAAAATACTTATCCTTAACATACATGTAAGATCTGTAAGACAAGAAGATAAATTGTTTATGTACGTCTAGTGAGGCTAAGATAATACATAGTGAAAAGAATACATTTAGAGGATAAGCCTTTTGAGCCATAGTGAAAAACTCACATTTATCATCTGACATTTATCTATTATCCTCACATAGAGGATACTCATTTAAAAAGAAAAAAAAAAGAGAATACCACTATTCAGCCCCTATTCTAGTGATATTTTAGCTAATTCAATTGGCATCAAAGCCAGGTTCTCATCTAACAGTGTAAGAGAAAAAGATCAAGAGAAAGATAAAATGTCAAAAGCTAAATATGTACCTGAGGGAGGATCGTTATTGATAGCGTTTCAACAAGTGTACTGAATCGTTGCAAGTAATAATTAAAACAGTAGTACCGAGTGTCGAACTCAAGGATTGTGTTATACTATTGAATTGTGTTAAACTACTAAATTTGAACAAAAAAAGTTTCTAAATTGATTGAAATAATATTTGAAGCTAACAAGAGTAATATAATTGCACTTTTATAATAAGAAAAATGTTAGGGATAAGTTTCATTTCAAATTCAACCTTGGTTTCTAATTTGATCCTAGTTACTAAATTCCTATATTGAACTATTGCCGAATTCTCTTATTATTCATGCCCTAATTTCTTAGTGACAGAACCTTTAATTCCAAAGTAACCCCTAATTCCTTAGTGGATTTAAGATTAAAATTAAGTTTTACAGTACAAGAATTCTCGTAATAAACTATTGCCTCTACAACTAATTCAATTCATTTCATGACCTGCATATATCCATATACTACAATATCTTGAATTTCTCATCTCAAGCATTCGTAAAGTCCACTTCCGTTTTAAAATACGAATCGTAAAACATTTTAAAGTTGATCAAGCAATAAAAACCATTAAGCACAAAGATGAGAAAAATAATTCATTAAACTTATTCATATAACTAGAAATCAAATCAGAAAAATAAGGGTTTCATTTGGATTCACTCATCCCTAACAAATTGGGTTAAGTTACTCATGACAAAGATTCAAAATATAGAGATTAAACAAGAATTACAAGAAATACTCATGAATGATTGTTGATAAAACTCCTTCTGGTGTTAGAACCAACTGCTTGTAAGTTTCTCTAGTAGAGCACAAGTCTCCAAACCTTAAAATAGCCAAAAAAAATATCCCTAGAAAGTGAGAAAAACACATTTTTATGCATTATGCAGTGCGTCATGCGCCCCAGGCAAAAAAATTGCGCTCCAGGCGCGCCTGGACAGAGACATGATAGGAAAATACTGTAGAAATGCTTCTTAGGCGCACAACACCTGTTGTCTGACATTTACTGCATTTTTCTCCTCTTTTGAGTTCTAATTGGGCTTCAGTGTCTGTATGAAAGTTGTAGCTATGTATTGTAGCTTTCATATGCAGTTGGTGTGGCTCCAATTGGACATCTACAACTCTAGATATGATTGAATTACTCCACATAGGTCATGTTGATTTCTCACCAAAATTCAACACTGCACTAAAACAACGATATAACGCAAAACTACGAAAAAAAATCTCTAATTAATGAAGAAAATAAGAACATAAACATTTCATTAAATTCTAGAACTAAAATCAACAAACTCTATCAAATAAATCCCTAAATCAACTAGTAATTAAAGTTAAATAACACTAAAAAAATGAAAAATATGCATATGGTGACGAGTTATCGCTTACACAAGCCATCCTACTTTGATGGTACATATTACTATCATTGGAAAGGAAAATGTGGATTTTTCTCATATCACGAGATAATCACATGTGGTATGTGGTTGAAAATGGAAATCATGTCATCAGAATTGATAAAACAGATTCAACCTCAGATGAAAAGCCTCAAGCACAATGGACCCTTGATGAAAACACCAAGGCACTCTTAAACTCTAATGTTCATTTATTTCTAAAGTGTGCTTTAAGCAGGGAATAATATGATAGAATCGAAGAGTGCAAAAGTGCAAATGAGCTATGGGATATATTGAAGATCTATCATGAAGGATAAAGTCACGTAAAAGAAGCAAGCATTGACATGGGAGTACAAGAGTTTGAACTATTTGAGACGAAGGAGGAAGAAACTATTGATGAAATGTTTTCAAGACTAACTATTATACTAAATAGCCTACGGTCTCTTGGAAAAGAATACTCTGTCCAAGATAGGATAAGAAAAATTCTAAGAAGTCTACCAAGAGAATGGAGACCTTTGGTAACTGACATCACATAAGCAAGAAATTTAGCCACGATGAAATTAGAAGATCTGGTTGGAACATTAAGAGCACACGAACCTTTGTTACTTTCAGACAAACCAAGTAAAAAGGGAAAAATGGTTGCTCTCAAAACAAATCAAACTGAAAGTTCATCCTCAGAACAAGTTGAATAAGTCATAAAAGTAGAAAATCCTCAATACCCTATATCAGAGGATGGGGATGAACTCTTCCTGATATCCAAAAGGATTTAGAGGATAATGAATCACAGAGGACAATATAAAATACCTTACCAAAAAGAATCTTCAAAATCTGATAAAAGTCAGATAACTTGTTATCGATGTAATAAGATAGGGCACTACAAAACTAAATGGCCTCTAGGTAAAAGAAACCAAAGAAGATTTCCCTAAAAAAAGAAATCTATGATGGTTACATGGGATGATAGTGATGACTCATCATCTAAACATGAAAAAGAAGATGAAGCAAATCTTTGTCTTATGGAGAATTCAGACACTAAAGAGGTAATCATAACATAACTTTGTCCTTCATGTGAAAAACTAGAAATAGAATTTGACAATCTGTTAAATGACTCAAACACTATATCTCATAAATGTGGTTTACATAGATATCAACTTTATGAGAGAAAGAAACTTAATGAGGAACTTCAATTCAAGAATGATAAATATGAAAAAATCATTCTGGACTTGCAGCAATCTCATAAAAGAATGTTTGAGCAGCCAAAAATTTTAACACAAAGAGTATCAAAGTCCATCCTTTAAAAGAGGAGATAGAAAACAAAAGTTTAAAAATAAAAGTTGAAGAACTAACAAAAGACATTACCAATTTTGTTAAATCCACTAAGACCTTTCAAAATATTATGGGATCTCAATCTGGAACAAT
Source organism: Cicer chorassanicum (assembly GCA_037974735.1). Lineage (NCBI taxonomy): Eukaryota > Viridiplantae > Streptophyta > Magnoliopsida > Fabales > Fabaceae > Cicer > Cicer chorassanicum. The sequence goes on along the minus strand of JBBPBP010009779.1, from coordinate 65,527,196 downwards.
TGATAAAGCTAATATTGGTTTCAAAAGTTCTCAAAAGCAAAAAATGTATGAAAATTTCTTTCTACCTCAAAAGTTAAAGGATAAACCAAAATGTCTTAATTGTAAAAAAGAAAGACATACTCTTAAAAATTGTTACAACCGGGAAAAAGGCTGACAAAATCAAAAAGGATGTTTGTTTTGTGGCAAGTATGAGAATCTTGATTCTACATGCTATCACACAAAAAAAAATACTTACAAAAGGAAATACTAACCAACAAGGACCCAACACTCTACAGGTTCCTAAGGCACTTTTGAACTTTGACATAGGAACATCCTCTAACTAACAAAACAAAGCTTTAGTTCTTGGACGGTGGCTGCTCAAGACTTATAATACAGGATAAACATTGTTTCATCTCTCTGGTAAAAATCGACGGAGCATCAATCACTTTTGGAAATAACGATAAAGCTCAAATTAAAGGGACATGTATTATTGGAAAAAAATAATTTATTAAGTATTAGCCAACTTTGTGATAGTGGTCATGAAATAATCTTTAAATCCACTATCTGCGAGGTTAAACAATCATTCTCAGGTTAAGTTTTTTTCTCCAAAATTAGGAAAATAAAATTTGTACGTGTTATATATGGATGATTTACCTATTGAATCTTTTTTTATGTCTATTGAAAACGATAAATGGATTTGGCACAAACGAGTTGGTTATACAAGCTTAAACACTAGATTTCAAACTCTTGTTTCTAGATTGAAGGTTCTGCAAAAGAGTTACACTACCTTTGACCACGTCAAGAAGATTCTCAGAAGTCTTCCCAACAAGTGGAGACCAAAGGTAACAACTATTCAAGAGGCTAAGGATCTAAACAAACTACCTTTGGAAGAGATAATGAGTTCACTTAGATCCCATGAGATTGAACTAGTTGAAGATGAGCCCAAAAAGAAGCCAAAGTCCTTGTCCCTCAAATCCCAAGGAAATAAGACGAATTTTAAGGCTCTGCAAGCAGTTAAAGATTTAGAAGAAAGAGAATTGGAAAATCAGAGTGAAGACCTAGATGATGAAGAGTTGTCCTTTATCTCAAGAAAAATTCAGTGCATATGGAACAATAGAAAAAAAAATCTTTTCCCAAAAGAGATTTCAGATGGTCCCAAAATAGCATAGAAGGAAATGAAAAGTTAGACAATAAGAAACTCATCTGCTATGAATGCAAGAAACCAGGTCATTTGTAATCAGATTGTTCTAAACTTGAGAAAGGAAAATCTCAGAGGAAAGACTTGAAGACGAAGAAGAAAGGTCTTATGGCTACTGTGGATGACCTTTATGAATCGTCTGATAAAGATGAAGAGGATGCAAACATGGCTCTTATGGTAGGTACTTACTCTGACTTTGACCCTAACTTTGACACTGATGATGAATCTGCTGATGAAGAAATTGAGGTATTCTCTGACCTATCTTGCGTGAACTCATAGATATGTTAAATGAGTTTGTCAACAAGAATCATAAGGTTTCTTCAAAACTTAAGTCTCTTATAAAAGCTCATGACATCTTAACAAACAAATGTAGTTCCTTTGAAAATAAGTTTGAAAACATAAAAAGAGAAAATATAACTCTAAAAGAAAATGTTTCAAAAACTTCAAAGGATAAAGTCTGCAATTATGTTAAGTATGAAATAACCTTTCAAGAATTTCTTGCAAACGACAAAGACAGAAGTAAACAAGCTTTTATGATCTATGGTCTTAGCAGAAACAATAAATGTGGCATAGGCTTTGAAGAACCAAAAGAAAAGCCTAGATTTACCCTGTCTGAAATTGTTTGCGCATACTGCCAAATGAAATGTCACAATAGAATAACTTGTCCTATGTAGAAAACATGAAAATACAAGACACATTTCAGAACTAACAAATCATGACCGAACCAAATTTGGGTACCTAAGAATAAAATAATCTATCTTACAGATATCCTTAACAATAAAGTTAAAACACTAGTCATGGTACTTGGACAATGCATGCTCATGACATATGACGGGAGAAAAGTCTATGTTCCAAGACCTAACCCTTAAGAATAGAGGATTTGTAGGCTTTGGAGGTGATCAGAAGGGTAAGATCATTAGGCATGACACATCAGGTAATGGTTCTCTTCCCTCTTTTAATAATATTTTACTTGTAAAAGGACTAATGCATAACCTATTGAGCATAAGTCAATTAAGCGATAGTGGTTATGATGTTGTCTTCAATTAAAAGTTTTGTAAGACAATAAGTCAAATAAATGGATCTATACTATTTACTGTCCAAAGGAAAAAAAATATTTACAAAAAGAACTTATCTGGTTTAAATAAACAAGAAGTCAAGTGTCTTTTGCTTGTAAGCGAAGAACAACTGGTTTGGCACAAAAGATTATGACATGCCAATTTGAGGTTAATCTCAAAATTGAAAAGACTTGAATTACTGAGAGGCTTGCCAAATCTTAAGTATGAATCAAATGTTCTTTGTGAAGCATGTCAGAAAGGGAAACAAAAAAAATCTTATTTTTCTTCTAAAAATGTTGGTTCCACTTTTAGACCACTTGAACTTTCACATCATGATTTATTTGGCTTTATAAAGACTGCTTCTATCAGTGGTACAAAATATGAACTTGTTATTGTTGATGACTATTTCAGATGAACATGTGTAAAGTTTCTAAAACACAAACACAAGAATGGGTCATATAAGGTTTTCGCTACCTTCTGCAAACAAGTGCAAAATTAAAATGGTTTCTGCATAGCAACGATTAGTAGTGATCATGGGGGTGAATTTGAAAACAATTTTTTTGAAAACGTTTGTGAAGAGAATGGTATTTTACATAACTTTTCCTCTCTTATAACACCTCAACATAACGGTGTTGTAGAAAGAAAAAACAAATCTCTTCAGGGATTGACACATACCATGATTCACAAAATAAGTGTTGCCAAACACTTGGCAGAAGTAGTGAACACTGCATGTTATATATTAAGAATAGAAGCTATATTAGACCTATTCTCAATAAGACTCCTTAAGAATTATGGAAATGAATAAAACTCAACATTTCATATTTTCATCAGTTTGGTTGTATGTGCTATATTTTGAACACCAAAGACTATATTGACAAGTTTGACTCACGATCTCAAAAGTGAATTTTTTTAGATACTATGCAAGGTCTAAAGTCTACAGGGTATACAACATAACAAAGCCTGACCATAAAAAGTCATCAATCCATGTCAAAAAAAATTAAGTTTTGACCAAAAAATTCACATATTTCAGAGTCAAAGGTTTTTATGGTCAAGTTTGATGACAAAAAGCTTGACCATTAAAAGTCAAAGCTAGACGTAGACATTGCAAATCTATAGATTTATGAGGAACTAGGTATATTAGAGGAGCTAGATAAATCATAGGAATCAACAAAGTTAGTCCATAATGAATCAGAAGATATGCCAACAACTCAAAATAAAAGCATCAGGAATCCAAACCTTGATGGAAATACAAATCCTCCCATCAAGATTTCTCTTATCCTAAGAATTGCAAATGATCCTTTGAAAACCATATTTGCTATCAAGGAAAGGTCTATGTTTGGACTGCTATATGAAATTGAACCTACAACTATAAACGAAGCTTTATCAGATGATGGATGGATACTAACTATGTAAGAAGAGTTAAATCAATTCAAACAGAATGATGCATGGGATCTCGTTCCTAAGCCTAAAGAAAAGAAGTGAATTGGAACCAAGTGGGTTTTCATAAACAAACTAAAGGAGAAAGGTGAAGTGGTTAGAAACAAAGCTAGACTTGTAGCCCAAGGATATAGTCAGTAGGAATGTATTGATTACACTGAAACTTTTGCCCCTGTGGTTAGGTTAGAGGCTACCAGACTCTTACTTTCTTTTGATGTATTTAATAAAATTACTCTATATCAAATGGATGTGAAAGCGCCTTCTTAAATGGTTACATAAATGAAGAAGTGTATGTTAAACAATTTCATAATTTTGAGGATAATGAATTTCCAGACTATGTTTTCAAACTAAAGTAATCTTTGTACGGTCTAAAACATGCTCCAAGAGCTTGGTATGAAAGACTAAGCAACTTTTTATTAAAAAATGATTTTGAAATAGGTCAGGTTGACACTACTTTATTTAGAAAATCATCTAAGAATGACTTTCTCATTGTCTAAAGATATGTTGATGATATTATTTTTTTGTTTCCACTAATGGAAAGCTCTACCAAGAGTTTTCTAAGTTAATGCAGAATGAATTTAAGGTGAGCATGAGGGGAGAATTAAAATTGTTTCTTGGAATCCAAATTCATCAAAACCCAGAGGGTGTACTCATTCACCAGACCAAGTACACAAGAGAACTACTTAAGAAGTTTAAAATGGATGATTGCAAGTCAATATCTACACCTATGCATCCAACTTGTTCTTTTGACAAATATGAGTCAGGTAAAAAGGTATATCAAAAGGTATACAAAGGAATGAAAGGTTATCTCCTTTACTTAATTGTGTCAAAATCTGATATTCTATTTAGTGTGTGTGTGTGCGCCAAATTTCAATATGACCCTAAAGAATCTCACTTAACAGTTGTTAAGAGGGTCTTTATATATCTGAAAGGCACTACTAACGTTGGTTTGTGTTATAAGTCATCCTCTAAGTATTGGTTAGTAGGTTTCTGCGATGCTGACTATACTCGAGATAAACGAAAAAGGAAGAGCAAGAGTGGAAATTGCACATTCCTTAGTGAGAATCTAATCTCTTGGTCAAGCAAAAGACAATGATTTATTGCTTTGTCTACTGCAGAAGCAGAGTATAACTCAACAGGTAATTGCAACACTTAACTGTTGTTGATGAAGCCTCAACTAGAAGATTTCAAAATTTATGAGAGTAACATTTCTATCTTCTGTGATAATACTTATGCCATATGTTTATTCAAAAACTTTATTTTACATTCAAGAGAAAAACATATAGAGATTAAACATGATTTCATAAGGGATTATATCTTGAAAGGTAGTTTAAGCATTAAATTTGTCGACACTAATCATCAGTGGACTAATATTTTCCCAAAACCCCTTGTTGAGGACATATTCAATCTTATAAAGAAACATCGAAATATGATGCTCATTAAAGAATGATGTTGAATCCTTTGTATGCTTTGCTTCTGGTAAAACAAAGTGAATGGTTAAATATATGTATGCTTTGCCTCTGATGACAAGTAATTTATTTGTGCCTCTGGTCAATCTAAATTCAATTAATCTTGGATATGAACAGTTTCCTTCTCGTAAGGTGTGATACTCTAACAGATGTCTCACGCGTGCGTACTAGTACTAACGTTGAAAACTCAACCGTTTTTTTGCTCTTAAAATCATTTAGTACTCACTATCACTCACAACTTCCACACTTTCTTTTTTGCAAACCTTCAAACATTATTGTTCTCTCTGAATCCCTCCTACTTCAATGGCTTCAAGAGGTTGCAATGGATGTTCTAGTAAAAGAGATTTGGAGGTTTGCTGATGCAAACTTAGACAACGAGGTATCAAGCACTGTGCTTGGTCTCCCTATCAATATCACTTAGAAATCCCTTGCTTCCATCACCAGATGCCCAAATAAAGGCAAGCTGCTTGAAAATGGGTATGAGTCAAGGGTTGGCTCATTTAGAATCAACAAAGAATTTTTTGAAGACCTCAAGGTGAAATCCATGTCTGTACACCTCAACCCCAAGTATAAAGTTATGTTCAAAATTTTGATTGGGTGTGTGGTGCCCAAAGGTGGATCAGTGCACCATGTTAGCAAAGACTACAAGGGTCTAATATAGAACATCTCTTAAAGGATCAAGACGAACATTCCCTAAATCTTCTTCGAACATTCCCTAAATCTTCTTCGAACACATGAGGTCATATGTCATCAATTCTAGGACAGGAAAAATCAAGTGTATCCCCTACCCTAGAATGATAACTCTGATACTCATGTGTACTTCTGTTATTTAGGCTATAGAGGAAGTTAGAGGATCCGTTCAAGAGGAACACTTGGTCTCTTCATCTGCTCCCATACTCAACATCTCCAACCTCATCAAGATGAGATTGGTATCTCCCAAGAATAGTGTTCTACCTAGTGGTGACACCATAAGGTCCACAGGTCAAGCAAGTAGCTCGCAGGGCTCCCCCTCTGAGGTTGATGACTCTTTTGCTCCCATATTTGCATAAGAAAACAATGAAGTCGTTCTAGAATATATGCGGATGTGTTAGTATGACCAAGCTATGGCCCTAGTTGGTCTCCTTCTACCTCATGCTGCACAAGTGTTTGAGAAGAAAAGAAAATGAGTTGTCTAGACTCTGGGGATTGCAGCGGATGAGGAAGAAGCACCCAATGCTGATGAAGACACAACAACCCTTTATAGAGGAAGAAACGGAAGGTACATTCAAATTCTAAGAAACCTATTCCTATCCTCCACTTTGAACATGAACCAACCCCTTCCATACCCTCTCCCCAAACAACTAACATAGCTAGCCTTTCCTCTGACCCTACACCTGTCACCCCTCCCACTTCTGACTCTAACACCTTGGATAGGATGTTTGAAGCTACCCTGGCTAAATATTTTTCATATCTCCAACACAAAACCCATTATCTCCCACAAAGGCCCAACACTCAAACACCTACCTCATCCATTCTCCCTCCACCATCTACCTCTTTGAACCCAATACCTGACCCCACATCACCATGTTTTGTACATCCCTCTCCCCAAAAGATGCACCAATCGCACAAGTTCTTGTTGACCTAGTCTCTAATACATCATTAGATGACTCATCTGCATCTCTCTCCACACATTTCCCCCTGACTCTACTACCTTCCACATCCCTTTTGCCCTTATTCCTTTCACACAATCCATCCCTTCTAGCTTCCTAGACCTCCAAACCTTCCTTACTGCCAAAATTACCTCGACTCAGAATAGAAATGATCAAAATTTGGATCCTAATGATGTTTCCAATAAGTGGAACAAAGTTATCTCCTTTTTCACAAATTGGATTCAGGACAACAAGGATCATGGACTGCAGCTGGCTTCGTAGAACTCTGCAGCTTTCAGACAAACAACTGAGATCATCTATGTATGGATCTTGCAGCTTTAGAAAGCCAAGAGCAATTGGTCCAAAAATCTCCTAACAGTCACATCAGCAGGCTTATCAAGGAATTCTCCATCTCCTTCTGGTGGCGTTTTTTAAGAACCTCTAGTGGTTGCTCCTGTAGCACCATTGCAGCCTTCTGGTGACTTGGTAAATGATTATAGATTAATGTCAAAATTTATAGATATAATCTATTTGATAGTAGCTTTTAATCCAACGATTGATTTAGAAAAATATGTATCCGACACGATGTTATTGTATAAGTGTAATTCTTAGTGTTACTCTTCAGGTGTAATTTGATCCCTCCTCTCTCTATATATATACATAATTGTTTTTTCTAATATATGTGATTAACATAAATTTTGTTTAGATAAGAAAGCTGTACATTATTAAAGTAATTAGGTTACCTTTTCAATTCCATTTAATTTAATTAAATAATAAGCTTAAATATATAATTGGTCCTTGTAATTATACGTTTTTTTAGTTTTAGTTTCGTAAATTTTATTTATTTATTTTGATTTTTGCAAATATTTTTTGTTTTTTTTATGATCCTTGATTTTTTGTTTTAATCACTATAAAAATTGATTTTATTAATTGGAATGAGTCACTGCAATATATATATATATATATATATATATATATATATATATATATATATATACCAATTTCATTAAAAACCAATTTCACATGAACTACTAAAACAAAAGAACAAAGACAAAAAACAACACAAATATTTACAATGACAAAAATCAAACAAAAAAATTTGTTAGGAATAAAATAAAAAATATACATACTTTCAAAGACCAATCATATATTTAATCCAAAATACTACAATCAAAATCGAATTTAAAATTAGGCCACACAGTTGTTCACCCCAGAAAAAAAAGCACACGTTGAGAGAGAGATAGAAAATATGTATGCAAGCTCGTGATGAAAAGAACATGCCCCCATGCAAACTTACTACTCTTATATATAGACCTTAGTTGTCACCACAATTATAAAGAATAAAATCCCAGAGACAACACCAACCCCCAATGCTCTGGATCGAATTTCTGTTTCAAAATTCTGATTCTCCAACACAGTAATTAATAATTTAGTTATTATTAAATTAATCAATAAGACATAATTCAACAGAAAAATCATTAAATCCCACGCAAGTTCATGAGAATAATATCCTTATTGTACTCACCCTATTCTAGTCTCTTACCTATATTAAAATCATAAAAGATATTTAATCTCTCAATGTGTGAGAGATATTATCACAATAATATTTGAAGAAAAAAATTCTAATACAGACCTAATTTAAAAAATATTTAAAACTTCAATGATTAAGTACGTTGTCTTAAAAATATAAATGTTAATGGTTTTCTTTATTTTTATGATTGAGATAATAATTTAAATAACACTAATTCGATAAAAATACGAAAAAATAAATATAGATATCGAATCAACGTCAATGCAAAGGTCACAAATTATTGAAAAATATTGTCAATTGAAGTTACAGTCAAACGTGTTATTTATTGATGAATTTAATTCACCAAATTATTAAGGTGATAATTCCTCGGTCATTTAAGAAGTGAAATCGCTATATACCCTAATTTATACAAAAACCTTTTTCCTACAAGTGAACAGAGTAACGACAGTTTTTTCCCATGTGCAAGTCTGCCACTGCACCCCAAAAACTTCATTGATTCCTCTCTGTTTATATCAGACCTACCCATTTCATTATCCCAAAAGAAGACAAAGCCCACCAACTGCCTTTATAACCCTTCTTACACATATATAGCACCTCGTTTCCTTTACATATATATATCTTCAACAATATTATACCGTTCATTTTTATTTTATTTACAATTATGTTTTAAATTTGTTTTTAATCACGCTGCAAATTTTCATATTGCATACAAATGCAACTTATATGGTCGTAATTGCAGCTAATATAATGTTATGGAGACTCTTAAAACAGTTATATTTTGTATTGGTTCAAATGTAAGGCTATTAAAACAATGTCTCTCAAAATAAATAAATTTTTACTTAATAAAAAAATTTCTAAAAAATTTTATACTTGATAAAATTACCTCATTCTAATATTTTCGAATATTAAAATAACAAAATCTTATCTAAAACTAATATTGTCTCAACACATATGTTGAATAAATCGATTTGATATTATCAATTGAAAAAGAAAATTGTACAAAATTAATTATATTAATTTATTGAATTATTTTTATTTTAAAGTGTCTAAAAAATAGTTTTTTTTTATAAAAAATTTAATAATTTTATTAAAATACTATCATAGACTTTAAAAGACCTCCTATTTAAATTCCCTTTGAGCCTCACTATGTCTTGGACCAATACTTTATACTTCAAATGAAATTGAGCTCATATTATTTAAATATAAAATCTGAGTTTGAGTTTTGTACATGTAAAACAAAGTATTATGTATTAAAGAGGGATTTGGATCCTCTACTGTAAATTTTTCTACAACATTCTCTATGATTCTCTATGTTTCACTTAATTTCTTTCTCTTTAATCTTCATTTTTTATTTTAATTTAATATTATCTCTCCCCTAATGACTCTACAATTTTATTGTAGATGCAGTATTGCAGCAAATGATCAATTTGGTGTAAGAAGGGTTTTAAGTATAGTCCCAAGTTCAAGCTTTATGAATTTTTTGAAGTACAATAATAACAAGTTTACATTGATTAGAGAGAAATTGAACTCATAATTTGAAAATATAGAGGGGTGTTTTTAATATAGATCTCAAAAAAATTGTCAAAAGGTGAATTTTTACTATTTTAAAAAAAATTGATTTTGTAAAAAAATGAGAGAAAATGAGTTATTTTACTAAAAATAGTAAACATCCACCTTTGAGTTTTTTATAAGTATATACAAAGAAAAAAAAACTCTTTCCTTTCCAATCACATGTAAAATTAAGCATAAGTAAACAAACACTCAAATCGAAAAAAATGATTTCCTCCTCACTTTCATCATTAATATTATGTTCATTTTTTATGGGAATATGAATGTTGTGTATGTCTTAAGTTTTTCAATACATGCTTATATTTGTGTACATGTGATAGCTACGTTTGAATGACCATACTATAGGTATAACAAAACCTCATTTAAGTCAAAGGGAGTTTGCATCAAATTACTATTAAAGCTTAAAATCATAAACAAGTAACCAGAATGTTCGCCTTGTGTTGTGCAACAATTTATGCAGTGAACTTGACTACCTATATGGTTAGAGTTCATAGGGATAGGGGAGTTGGATTGGAGTGTACTCACTTTTCAACATTCTTTATAATTCTCTAGTTGTTATCACAAGTGATTTTTTTTTTGTTTTTTTATATAATATGCTTCCATTCGAGAAAATCCTATTCCACTAGTACTGATATCGAGGATATATTTAAATTAATTTATTTAAATTTATATGCCGATATAAATATTTAATACTTAAGAGATTGTTTTACGTAACATACAAAAACAATTTATATATATGACATGTTAATAAGTTATTTTCAGTTTATTTCACAAGTTCTCTGAAATAGTTTAAATTTTTTTTATATAGATTATATAAAAGTAGATTGGTCTTAATTTATTTTTTGTTATAGAAATAACGTATACATACGTATTCAAATGATAAATATTTATAAGTAGTTAATTAAATTGTTTGTCCAAATACAGCTCAAGTGTATGTGTTTCTTCCTATAGAAATTCGAGTTGTGGTTTGCCATTTTTCAACTCTAATCTCTCTTGTTAGACTAAAACTATCATTCGGAAGGAGGCAATCTTGATGGATGACTTGTTATTAGACATCAAATGTAACACCTCTCTTAGTCGAGATTAATATTAATGCGACACGCTATGTTTGGGAGTTAGTTTTTTCGTCTAGACTCAACTACCGTTGATTCGTTACTTGTGAATATGTGTACAAGAAGAAGAAACCAAGAAAAGAGTTTAATATTTTTCATTTTTCATGAACCCTCACATATAATACACAAGAAAAAACAAAAAAATTTGCATAATCAGCGCCTGTGAGTCTTGTTGGAATAATCGATATTCTCTTAGTGATTATTAAATTGCAAAAAGCATATTATCTTTACACAAATTATTTAAAAGGGTTATTGATTCCATATAGTAGGTGGCAAGTTTTGGAGGGATATAGAAGAAAAAGGTTTTACTAATAAAAAAATAAAAGTGAAAAAAAGTGAAGGAGTGAAGTGAAGCAAATGGATGTATTTGGAATTTTTGTTGACATAATGGTTTTATATGCAGAAATATTACAGAATTTGAAATCTCAGCAGTATCATTACATCCACAAATTAAGCCCCATCTATCATATTTTTCTGTATTTTCTTAAAATATAAAAGTTTATAGTCTAACCATAATTACAATTTAAAACCACAGACACAACTGCAGTTCTACAATTAGGACATAGAAATTGTATAATTAAGATTCAACAATTAAAAAATATTTTACTTTTAACTGCTCCAATCTTAATCAGACGGTCCTCAATATACTGATATGACATGTGCATGAATTTGTAATTGCACTAGATCTAAATCACAAATGGATTTGAGTGTAATTAAAAAACAACTGCAAGAACAGTTGTTATAGAATAATTACAAAGGAAAAGGGAATCAATGTTGGGAAGTATCTGACTTTATGCGGCTATGAAAAGCTCAATGATTTTATTTTATGAGTTAGTTTAGTTGTGTCTGATGGAATGTCAGTGAAAGTACTGGATAGGGAAATGAGCTAGTTAGCTTATATCACATTATTCCATGCAGTACATTTTATTTTTGACCCCTTAAACCCTACAAAAACAAAAAATATTTCTCTAAAAGTTTTTAAATAATTTTACTCATGGTATATTCTCTCTCTATCTTTGAAATTCTGAAACAGTGATTAATTCCACGTTGCTTTGGTATATATTGATCAGAAGATGATGTCAATTTGAAGTTGAGTTTTCAAAAAAGTACTGTTGTCCACATGCAGAATAATGAGCTAAACTACAAAGGGATTAGTTTTGTTCCAAAATAACTTAGCTTTCATTTTCTTTTCACACATTGACTCGAAGGGCAAATGTCACTACGGACTTTTTTCTTCGAAATTTTAACAATTATCGATGAGATTATTGGAATTGGTTGAAATAATAACTCGATTGATATTGTTAATATTATATAAATAAATAAATGTATCTTTTAAATTCAATTCGTCGATTTTACATCGATTAGGTCACAATTTTAGCTGTAAAGACGAAAAAGTCATTAACTTATTGTGTGGTAATTGTCGTTAAATTTTGAATGATTTTTAAACATTAATTTACAGTAGATCATTTGTCAAAATAAAATAGTACATCATAGATTTTCATTGAAAGTAAATAAATTGTTTGTGAAATTATTGTTATGACTTGTGACTTTGTAGATATAAAAGATAAAGATAAAAATAACTTAAAAGAGAAACTCTATTACATATTTTTAATTGGATATTTCACACGCACAACTATACATACCAATTTTACTAGTCTCGCGTCACTTAGAATTTATCTATTTTAAAAAATGTTTTTTTTGTTAGGACCAATCAGAAATCAAACTCCTCAATCCTCATTCAAAGAATAAGTATTTACCACTTGTCTTGCACCACATTGGTAAACCCTATTTTAACATGAAGAAATGTGCAACAAAATAAAAATAAAATTATGGAATGAAACAAGAATATATAGTTGAATTATTTAAATATTATTATTATAATCAAAGAAAAAACCTAGCCGGCAAATTATTGATATGTATTGAATTTTTTCATATAAAATATATCATAGTAAATATCAATGGAAACATCAATTACAATGTCATGAATTTTGAAGTTATTCAAAATAATCAAACATTTTGGCCACACTATCTAACAAGAAGAAGTTTACAAGCCTTTCTTTTTAGTTGCAGTAATGTTATCATGACAACTTTTGCAGATATCTGAGACTGAACCCCTCATAAACATGATGAAAAGCTTCCTTATAAAGTAATAAAATTAAAATAAATAAAAAAAAAACACAAATTATGAACATAAAGAGAAGAATCTATATTCATTAAGAAAATTGAAGAGTTTTCTTTATATATACTACTAACCACTATACCTTGGACTTTGTACCAAGCCTTAATTCCAGATCTAGCTCATCAATTGAGCTAGGGCTAAAATCAAACATCTTTGCTTGCATATGTTGTTTATCAAAAGAACTTGAATTTGATAATAATAGATTTGATGAAGCATCAATTTTCATCTTCTTGCAATTCACATCTTCCTCCTTAGTACTCTCAAATTGAAAAGGTTGATGAGTTCTACATAAAACCAAACTCAAACTCATAGATACATCACTCTCATCATTATTTTCACCCCCTTTAGCTCTAAACCTAGAATCCATTCCCTTGGAAACTTTTTGATCAACTTCAAGTTGGAAATTTGATGAACAAAATCTATCATCTCCATGTAAATTTAGCCATGATTTAGATGAATTGAGATGAGAAACTATGTTGTGGTGAGGAAAAGGAGAATCATAAAATGGAATAAGGGTTTCCTCATTAGGTTTAGAAAGTGAGAGTGATGAAGAAGTTGAAGCAACAAAATTAGGATCACAATTAGGGTTAGTTTTATAAACCAATCCACAAACACTGGGAGAAGGGAAAAGGCTATTATTATAATTAGCCAAAGAATTATTTGAACTTTGGTGAAGTGGCTTTTGAAGATTATGATGATGATGATGAGATTCAAGATCTTGATGATGATGATAAAGAATTTGATGATCATTTTGTGGATCACTAGAAGGTTGTTTTAGTCTTGCTCTATCTTTTCTATGAACATTCATATGTCCACCTAATGCTTGTGCTGACCTAAACTCTCTTCTACAAAAGCTACAAGAATATGATCTTGGTGGCCATATACATGCTGAATCTTCAGCAAAAGCTTGTTCTTCCCATGAATCACCATAACAAGAAGTAGAAGAAGAAAGGTTATTAGCTAGTGAAGAAACAAGATTTGAACTCATTGATGAGTGCTTTCTCTTTGTTTGAATCCAACATTGATCCTGTTCCATTGAGACAAAGAATCAAAGATCTTATAATTGAACTATGAAATCAAAAGCTATATATATGAAGTTTACTAATCTAGGGTTTGTAGATATATAGAAAAAAGGATTAAGAAAGGGTTTTGTGTTTGGAAGATGCATGAAGTGTTGAATACTCTATGAAATTGCTTGTTACTTGTATTTTGGTGTATGATGATTAGTTAAAAAACTATATATCAAACTCTTTTTGTTGTTTTTTTGTGATTTGGTTTTGAAAACAAGTCAATGAGGGGACAAGAAAGAGAAAAAACACAATGACTTGCCTCTTTTTTTCAGCATTTTTGTTCGTGAAGGGAAGATAATAAGAAAAAAGAGTTATATATATATATATATATATATATATATATATATATATAGTCGTTGTAAAATTATAATTTTTCTTTTGTTCAGCATTTTTGTTCGTGAAGGGAAGATAATAAAAAAAAAAGAGTTATATATATATTTAGTCGTTGTAAAATTATAATTTTTTAGATGTAGTCTCTAAAATATTTATTCACTTTTAATTTTTATTTTAATTTTATAAAAATAAAAAATATTAATTTTTTAATTTTTTTAAATAAAAAAAAGTTTATAACCAAAGAATTAAGAAATTTTTTATAGATACTAAAAAATATAATTTTTAAATTTTATAATCAATAAATACTTATAAAATAAGAGAAAGCATCCCATGGATTTGAAAAATAGTGATATGGGGCCCATTTAATGTCTTACATATAATAACATGAGATGTGAGGTGGGGTGAATATAGTACATATATGCTGACTTAACTCTCAAAAAATCTGACTGCTATCTCCTCAGACTTGAGATCCAGCAAATGTGTTGTCCTTTAATTTTTTGAGATTATAATGTCCATTGGTTTTCATTCATTTTATTTTAGTGGATAGAACAAATGGGGGTTTCATGTGTCCTTTTCTATGGAGGATAGTAATAAAAATAATATTTTTACAATAATGATACTAGTAGGACATACTTTATACTATACACATAGGTTGTATCGATCAATCCATCATTATAATAATTATAATTAATTAAATATAAATATAGTCTATTGATAAGTGTGATTCAATTGAAAACACATTGAAATTGATGCATATTTTTTAAATATTAATTCTAGTATTAAAGAAAGCTAGAATATATATAGTATAAGTTGCTACATAATCTCTTAAAAAAGATTGCTACATAATGTTTAGATTATCTTGTAGCCTAGAAGTATTATAACAATGTAATGTAGAAAACTCAAACAAAAGCCTTTTGTTTTTTTAGAAACATTTGCAAGTACCTATAGATCATGTGTGCAATTGTATTCAAGGCTTTGAAATTTAATGGTAACTAGATGCTAACTCAGCACGTTGCACGTTAGAATTTTATATATTAGTAAGTATAGAATAACAATAATATGTAATTTAAAAGTAATGTTATTTTTGTTTTAGAGTAGAATATACTCAAGTGTTTATGTGTCTAACAAATATTTTTTGAATAATTATATATATGCAAGGTTTGCTTTAGTACAAAGGAAAAGGTAAAACATTATTGATTAATACAATTCGTGCAAAGTATATTAAAATATGAAACTATTCATAAAATTTTACAACTTTAGAGATACAATTGTTGTCTTTAATAATTTTTAAATATGGAATTGGTTTACTCAAGTTTTTTTGTTTGATTGAAGTGTTCTTTCTAATAATATATTTGTTAAATAGTTATGCATTTCTTTATTATTAAAGTTGTACGTTTAACTAAAACATGTTCTTCATTTTATATAATTTATATTAGTTTTGAAACATTAGAATTATAAATTTATGTACTTTTTCACATTTTCAATTTTTATATGTTCATTGTAATTTTGTCAATCTCACTGTCAATCTTAGTATGTATTAAATGATATTGTACGCCTTGTGGTTTATTATAACATTCATTCATAGATGATAGTTATACAATTCTTCACGTATGCAACTATAGGTGATATATATGGAAAGAAAGCTAAAAAACAAAATATAAATTGCTTAAGGTTCAAAAATCTTAAATAATAATAATAATGTTTTTTACATAATAAAAATGTTAGTTACACAAAATTGTCAAGGTAAATAAAAATTCATTACATAATGTAACTAAATTCTGTAGTTATGGTATTTTGGATGGAGAACCGTTTTAATTACTTAAACTATTGTTTCGTCTAAATAATTAGAATGTGAAATGAAATTTTCAAATAATTATTTGACACTGTCAAGAACAGTGGCGGATTTTGAACGGAAACATTGGGGTGGTTGAAATTTTAAAATTTTAATATATAAATAAAAAGTATAATATTTTATTGTATATACGAATTTTAAGTTGTAAATTTATAAAAATATATTGGAGAGATGTAGTAGATCAAATTTTGGTTTACATTTTTAATAATTAAAATTTAGGTAGAATTTAATTCATTTTATAATTATAGTAGTTGTTTTTGTAATTTTTTTATAAATTATTCCCTCCGCCACTACTCAAGAAACTTCTAGAGTGGGTTGCAAAAAATTATAGGCAAGAAAAATTTATAGATGTTTAAGAAATAGAAAGTTTCAAGTGAATAGTGAAATAGTTAGAAGATAAATTTCCAAATATTAATTATTATTATTATTTTCACTTATGATTTGTGTTTTTAATTATAAAAAGAAAAAGTGTTATGAGAGACGCATTCAACATCTTAGAAAGAAAACTCACCTCTACAATAATTGTTATATATAATCTTGAACGATAATTGACAACAGATGAACAATATTATTGAAGTATCTGTGAATTGAGAATGTGTCACACAATTAAGTGTAGCTTGGTTGCATTTCATGATGTTATCATTGCTTGAACTAAGAATGTGGAAGAGAGTGGTTGAAAAACAGAAGATAGATTTTGATGTGTGTAGTCTAACTTGCATTGTGATTCTTTGAAGATATTGAATAGTTTGTTCTTTTTTGTATAAGTTATTGAAATTAAAGTTTTGATGGATAAGTAAATCTTTTAAGTATATTGATGAGTCATTGACTGATAAATTAAAGTTGAAATTGTGAAATAATTGTACTTGAATGGAAAAATGAAAAGGTTTGGATTACATATTGGAGAAACAAAATAGAATGGAAGTAGAAGATGGAAAAAAATAATGTGTTTTGAAAAGTGCCACATCAGATTTTTTGTGAGTTGACAAACATTAGTAGATGTGACATAGATGAAAATAAATTGTCGCAAATAAAATTTAGAGTTCTGTTTTAATATGTTATAATAGATAATACTGAAGACTTATATTTAACCTCTTGCAATATTTAATTACTATTGTTTGATGTTATTTAACATGTCACTACACTACTAGAAATTTGAGTTTTACCTGCGGATTTTCCTGCGGATTTAAACAAAAAATCCGCAGGTAAAACCTTCGTGGTAATTATTTCTTGAGGATTTCTGAATCGCTGGTACAATACCTGCGGATAAATCCGCATGAAAAGTAAACAAATTCCGCAGTAAATATTAAGCAAACTTAAGGCATTTTCTTACAACATTTCATACCGAAATATCTGCAGTAATGTTCCTACAAATATTTTTCCTATGCAAATCCGCAGGTATATCCACGTGAAATTTTCTATTAAAATACTTTTCTTTTAAAATCCGCAGGTAATTTCGCATCAAAATGACTTTCAAAGTATAATCAGCCGAATATTTGCTTAAATTTCCACCGTCCACTAATCTTTTTGATTTTTGATTTATATGAAAATTTCAACTAAAAATATATGAAAATATTATTATAAAATACATTTTTTAAATATTTAATATTAGTCTATACAACATAACAAGCAAAGCAAATCAGGCTTATAGTCTTATACAATACCAGAACATAATCTCCCAGCAGGCCAAGTACATAACATATAGTGCATACTGTTTAAAATTGTCAATAAAAATTACTACAAATTTAGCATAGAATTTATTCCTTAACATCAAATAATAGTAATCTTCTGCCGCAGAGTCAAGAAGCTCTAGCAAAAATGATCTGCCAGAATCTAATGCCGCAATGCAATTTGTGTCTTCATTTGGTGATCCCACCATACAAGCTAAGTCTGCCAACTTGTAAAACAGAACAACTTGTAAAACAGAACAGCAACTGATACACGTGCATACAACTCTGTATTAACAAATGCCTGATAAGAAAAATGACCGGTTATTACAAAGTCAAAAGCTACTAGAATATTTTCTAATAAATAAAAAGTTATTACATTTGCAATTAATGACAATTAGTATATCATGGTGCTATGACAAAATGCATTCATTGTTTAAGAAATTTAGGTAGACAAACAGAAAATTGAAGTAGCCAAATTTAGTTAAATCTGATTGTTTATCATTCATAAGGGATTTACAGGTATATATACAAGAAGCAAAGGAAACAAGATCCCATAATATCGGGATCAAATCAAATCAACCCCAAGCTATCTAAGGAAAGAAGGATCCTATCAAATAATAAATGCAAAATATATATTTACAATCAACACTTTTAAATGTTGAGTTGCTTACTTCTGTCAACTCAGGATCAGGGCTCCTGGCTAATAAAGAGACCTCCAGTCTTGCATCATTATCACCGGTTAACTCAGCTTCAAAATCCTCATCAAATGCAACTGAAAATATTCATAATTTCATATGACAATTATACATAAAACAACAGATGGCGAAGTAAATTGTAAACTGATATGGAAAATAAACATGCTCGGTACATGAACCGTAGAGAGAGAGCAGTTTAAGCTCTTTCAAATAAAACTTTATAATCCTAGGATTTAAGAGCCATAACCCTGTTAAGTGCAATGCTGCAAGTCGAATTGTTCGAGGACTCTTTGTGCCTTCCTCAAGAAGATTTTCAATAAACTGAATACTAAACATTAAAAGAAAACAGTCACAATTTGCAAGAATTAGAAGGGAAAACACACAGGAATAGAAAACTTGTTTAAGAGAACACATACCCATTTCAATGGTCCAGGTGCATTGTCTCTTTGATGCATGCTCTCATCATTAAATAACAAAGGATGCAAAACAGATGACAAAAGAGCAGCAATCGAAGCAACTCTTCTTTTATTACAATTTATAAGCAATATCCAAGATGAGCGCACCAAATTCCACATCAGCTGGACAAATATTGCAATTTGAAAGTCATTAGGTCAGCAAACACTACTGGTGGGGTAAGAAGAGGATAAGCGTGCAATTAAATACAACAAACTTCAACCATTTTGATTAGAAATCATCACAAAATAGAATCATGCAATTTCATGCATGCTACAAAAAGACAACAAATAAAACAAAGTTGAAGTAATGCGATGGACGGCACGGTTGTTGAAATCACAAGATTGCCTTAACCAACCATAATTACAGGATCAAACATGGCAGTTATCAATATCAACAAAGATAAAATTCCTTTTTCAATACTACAAATGTTAAATCAAACACATTATCAATAAAGAGCTAACAAATACTATTCAATAGAACCATCTTCCTCTTGATCTTCATATTCACCATCGTCACTGAAATCATCTTCTTCATCCTCATTATCTTGCATCACAGGCAAATTAACTTCTTCACCATAAACTGAATCATCTTGTAAGTTATCAATTGGGTCATCTTCAATTGTTGCATTAACTTCTGACTCTTGCACTTGAAAAACAACTTCTAAAGTATGCCTATCATCAACAACCCCTCTCGGCTTTGTCTTCATAACTACCAACCAATCAACTCTTTGGCGCCCAGGATAAGGTGAATAGTAAACTTGAGTTGCAGCTTTTGGAAATGTATTACTAAATTTGTATAAATGTATAAATGAAAAAGAGATAATACTACTTTTACTAAATTATCCTTGTTAAATATTTGTGCATTATCAATATCATAAATGTTGAGTGAAAATATTGCATTGAAAATGATGTCGGTTGATATTAATTAAATGATCGAATTAGAAAAAAAGTTCATTGAAAATTGAAAGCATCATTCATTTTGGGGACACATATTTTTACAAATGAGTCAATCGTTGTAAGACAAAAGGAGTAACATAATAAAACAAACATGAAATCCATTGAGACAACATACTCACTTTCGGTATCCAATTGAAGGACCTTGTAGGCTGCTCTAGCTGTTTGAATAGATCCTTGACCCGCTTGCAGTAACCACAATAAGTCTTACTTCCACAACATAAATTACAAAATGGAGTTATCAATTTTAAAACAAAACAAACAAATAAAGGAAGATGCTTTATCAAAATGAACAAAGAGGGTGCATGAAAATAAAAGACACCAATTTGTCTTGACAAACCAATGCATCAAGTAGCACAACATGGCCTAGCAGTAACAGGTAAAGCAAAAGCACAGATCTGGGATACTGCTGGCCAAGAAAGGTTCTTCTTCTTTTCTTCCTTTCATTTCATGTTTCATACATACATATCCTGATTATGTATATTTCATAGTTAATTAATTATATAGGTACAGAGCAGTGACAAGTGTATACTACACAGGAGCATTAGGGGCAATGCTAGTGTACGACATAACTAAAAGAAAAACGAGACATGTTTGATGGGATGATTATGAATAACAGGTAAAGCAAAAGACACATACCTATAATCACAAAACATCTTTTATTTTATTCATAGTGTTGGGCTGCCTCTCAAATAGGCGACTCCAGGAATCAAACCCAAAAGTAGTGTTGGGCTGCCTATCAATACTCAAAGAGACAAAATGTAATGGAACTGAAGGTGGTCTTTAAGTGACAAATATGACATAAAAATGGATATTACAGAATCAAATTAACAAAACAAACACAAAAGTCTTCAACCAGTGTTGGATGTGAACTAAGGGCAAGGAGAAACCTAATTGGTTTTTACACTGATATGAACTCTTGCAACCAATTTAAAGCAAAAACTAGAAGAAGAAAAAATCACAAGAAACTAAAGTTTTGAGAAGAACACTGATACGAGTTCTAGGCAGGGCAACCAAAATCTTTGACTCTAAACAAACACAAAATCAAGTGAACCAGAAAATCGAATTTAAATGTACCACAATTAATGTCACAAACTAACGAGAAAGTAGCATTAGTGATAGAATCAAATACCTCAATAAGTTGAAATTGAAATCGGCTTAAAAAGCTGAGAAAGATTTGAGGAATGAGAAGCGCAAGCGTGAAGAATCTGTGGGAGAGAAAATGAAAATATGATAAGCAAATCCACAATTTTGAAGAATAACATAAAATCCCTAATTTTGAACATATGAAAAACCCTAGCAATGATTTCAGAACACAAATATATTACTAATAGTCTCAATCGAATAATGAACCAACCAAATCACTAAATCCTAAACAATGTAATTTTGCGATACCATACCTTGTTGAGTTGATGATTGTTTACTGTAGTTGAAGGCCGAACAAGGAGGTATTGGTGGCTCAGTTTGCGCCTTCGTGGACGGAGGAGGGCGGTGGAGGCCTTGGTGGTGGCTATTTGCGACGAAATGAGGAAGAGAAAGGAGAAGAAGAGAGGTATCGGCGGCGATGACGGGAGAAGTTGAGATTTTGGTTTATCAAGGTACTGTTGAGAAAATGGTTCTGTGATTAGGTTTTTTAAGTAGGGCATACACCACAAGAATCTATCTTTAAAAAAACTAGAAGAATTAAAGAGGGAGATACTTCAATATCAAAATGAAAGGGTGATATGTTTTTTGAACTCAAAGAACTTGAGATTCTGTTATTGAGGGAATTTGAAATTCTGCTCATGAAGTAGTAGAGCTGAAAGGTACTTTTGTTATTATTAAATTAAATTATTAATAATTAAATAAATATCATCTATTAACAACTTTGATTATATTTCAAATTTATTATTATAAAATTTGTATATTTTAAAATTATTTTAAAATAAAGTAAAAAAATAGAACATCTAATTTAATATAAGTAAAAATTCACAAAATACACATTATATTCATCTTGCATTAATAAAATAGAGTCAAAATATTCATATTACCAAAACACAATTGATAGTACTATAAAATTTCCGAGCAAACCCTGCATACAATCAAAGCGGATTTTTCCTATATATCAAGACGAGTTCAAGCAGATACGCGGATTATATTGTCATAATTAACTGTGGAATTTGTCTTATAATTTTACTAGTGACACCCCTCCCTGCCCCATAATTTTAATTTCAAGGCAAACTCACACTTAATCAAATCGAATTTTCTCCTATAAATAAAGATGTGTTCGGGTAGATACAGCAGGTGCGAATTATATTGTCATCCCTAACTGTGGAACTTGTCTTACTTTTTTAATTTGTTTAAAAAACAACTCTACTTTATTTATATAAAAATAAAAACTATTTCATTTATATAAAAATAAAAACATAAAAATTGGCCTGCATTTGCTACGGAATTTGTTGCAGAGGTTTCCTCAAAAATTTATTTAATTATGATAGATAAAAATTTATTGATATTGATAGATAAAATTTTAATTATGAAAATAATTTATTTAATTACTGAGTTCAAAATTAAATAGATAAATTTATCAAAACTCTTAATTCATTGAATTTAATAGACCTATAAAATTTAAAAATTAAAATAATATTACTAGAGGGGGCGAGTTCTGGTCTTAAGTGGATATCAACACCGCAAACTCGTTTTCTACCCTGAATTTCAATTTCTGGAAAAACCCATATCCTCAATCGCACTCAATCAAAACATATTTTCCCTCCAAATCAAGACATGTTCAAATGGGTACTGCGGATGCGAATTATATTTTTATCCTAACTGTGAAACATATCTTACTTTTTTAATTTGTTTAAAAAAAATTCAACTTTATTTATATAAAAATAAAAACTACTTTATATAAAAACATTAAAATTGGCATAAAAATTTACCTGCGGAATTTCCTAAGGAAATAACACTGGTAAAGGTTGCTGCGGAATTTGCTACGGACATTTCCTGCGGAATCTTACCGCAGATAAATCCTATGGAAAAAATGAAATTTGCTGCGGAAACGTTGTCGCATGTACATCCCCAGCAAACAAAAAGTTTATCTGCCGTTTTACCTGCGGAATGTGACACCGCAGGAAAATTTTTAAAAGAATTGTGAACCGCAGGAAAATTCTTAAAAGAATTGTGAACCGCAGGAAAATTCTGACGTGCAACCTGCAGAAACTATTCCGCAGGAAAATCCGCAGGTAAAATGACAAAATGCACTACTAGTATTATACAATATTTTCTATCATGGTATAAAAGTTTGGTCTGGTCGTAGGCATAGCAAAATAATCCTACGAGTTACCAACTATTATTTTAAAGTATATATCTAATCTTCAACCCTATGTCTTCTACTATTAAAATCTAAACTTTATTTCCATCCAATCATTTTGAACTTCGGAGAATAGTTGAAAATAGTTATACTCCACACTTTAAAGAAGATCACTCTAGATGATTTCAACAAAGAACAAAAAAACAGCACACTCTAAATAAAAATTTCAGACTTTATATAACATGTCCCATAAGTCAAGCATAATGTGAAAAATATGACTAATGCAATACTGCAAAAAAAAAAATGGATTCTCTACCACTTTCTCGTGAAGTCACAACTCGTGCCAAAGAATCAAAAGCAAATATTTTCGTTCGAAAATAAAAAATGTTCAAATCAGAAAAAGAAAAAACCATGGCGGTTATGTTTGAAAGATTCCAAGAAAGATCGTATTGAGAAAATTCTAAGAAGCATTCCTAGAAAATGAAGATTCAAGATCACAAAATAGAACTAGCTAAAGATCTTAATGTCCTATATAAAACTTAAAGAATGATGACACCCTTAAGAATACACGAGCTCGAAGTTAATGAAGATGAAGCTAATGAAAAGAGAAATAAATCTCTTGCTTTGAAGGTCATAAGCAATGCTTCCATGTCTTCCAAAACTTTAGAAGCAAACAAAGGATCAGACTAAGAAGAAGAATTTGAGGAACAAAGTTGTGACTTAGATTAAAAGTTATCCTTGATCCCCAGAAAACCACACATCAGCTATGTATGCATGAACATTTATCACTGTATACAACTCAACTTACAACATTCTCCACATGTTTGACTCAACATAACATACATAATAATCATGCTCAACAGGTACAATATTCAATTACCATGTACAACAACTATTAATTTGTACTCATATGTATTGGGTGGGCTCACTCCCCAATTGAAACC
This sequence comes from Cicer chorassanicum, assembly GCA_037974735.1. Classification (NCBI taxonomy): domain Eukaryota; kingdom Viridiplantae; phylum Streptophyta; class Magnoliopsida; order Fabales; family Fabaceae; genus Cicer; species Cicer chorassanicum. The sequence continues at coordinate 65,502,780 of JBBPBP010009779.1, read as the reverse complement.
CACCAATTTTATCAATATTATTATTATTGAAAAAAGAAAAAAAAAAAATGGTTTATTGAGCTTGACCCATGTAAAGGAAAATAAAAAGAAGGAAAGAGATCTCAAATCCCTAACGCAAAGGCAAACAACCAAAACAGCAACAGTAACAGCACGCACGCACGACAGCCAGAGAAAAGGAAAGGAATTCAGTTCCGGTGGTGGTAACAGTTAAGTAGTTTTAATTTCTCTGAGAGTTACTTTAGCATACCCACTTTAGTGGAAGATTGTTATAAGCACTACTAGAAATAAGCTTTTTACCTGCGGATTTAAGCTAAAAATCCGCAGGAACACATGTTACCTGCGGATTTCCTGGCGGAATCATATCCCCACGTAAAACCTTCGTGGATAACTGTTTGCTGAGGATTTTTGAGTCCGCAGGAAAGGTACCGGCGGATAAATCCGCAGGAAAAATCAATAAAATCCGCAGAAAATATAAACCAAACTCAAGGCATTTTATTACGACATTTCCCACAGAAATATCTGCAGTATTGTTCCCGCAAATATGTTTCGCATACAAATCCGCAGGTATATCCACATCTACACCAAAATACTTTTCGCATGAAATGCCGCAGGTAAATTTGTATTAAAATTATTTTTAAAGAAAAATCTAGATATATGCTTAAATTTCCAGCGTAATCGAGTTTTTCTAATTTTTTTTTATTTATATGAAAACTTCAACTAAAAATATATAAAAATATTATTATAAATACATTTTTTAAATATTTAATATTAGTCTTTAATTGAAATACTATTGCAATACTTCGAAACAAAATTTATATCATGTTTACAAAAAAAATAAAATATTAATTAAAGTATAATTCAACTATTGCAATACTCCTAAACAAAATTTATATCATGATCGCAAAACATAACTAAATTTAGTTATTGTTGCAGAGATCACTAAAGCTATTTTATATCAAACATTCCAATCAATACACAAAATGTTGAACTTGAATGAAACTTTTCACCAAGGCTTCCATTTTACATTTACTCATACAATAAAAGGTTAGAATCTTCATGAAAACAGAATTCATGCAGTTTCACAATGTTCCTGTGTCTGATCTTTCCAAGAGTTGAAATCTCAAGCTAAGAAGCTTCGGTCGATGCTCGATGTTCCTTCTCCGCACGAATTCAACTTCTTGACAGGCAATAAATTTACCATCATTCATAACAGCTTTGTAGGCAGTTCCACAAGCTCCTCTTCCTGTAACTTCAGATTCTTAGTTACAATCACAATCACAATTATTAATTGAGCTTTTAAGTAAAGTATTGGGTACAACTTAAGGTTTGTCTTTTTGATGGGTAAATTCCTACAACTCTCCAAGGTCCGGTTATTATAATTTTTAGCTATTGTGAAGTTCGAAACTCAATTAAGTATTTGCATGACCGTGAGATGCATAAGCTGATTTCAAAAGTATCATATTCACTCCAAAATTATATGAACTATTTTTCCTAAAGCAAATTTTCACACATCACCTGTCAATCAAGACTTTCCAAACAATAGAAATGTAAAATAAAATAAAAACTAACCATGAAATAGGAGCAAAACGATACTTACAAAGTTGCCTATGAAGTAGTCTTTCCTTTCCATCCATCAACTTCCAAGGTAGATTGTATTATTTCCATCAAATAAATAGGTAGATTGTATTATTTTAGGATCTTCACTATAGCTTTCATAACACCGACTCCATCTTGGATCTCTACAAACCTATCAAAACAATATAAGACAGTGCAAAAATCTTAGTATAAGTTGATTGATGGCATTAAAATTTGGTGGTATTTACTTACTGCTACACAAGGTGCATAAACATACTGAATTCCTGTTGCTCTAACTTCAAGTGCAGTTGCAGCTCCAATTCTCTTGACTAGTTCAGGGTCCCTAGCAGCAAAATTGAAATATTCAATATTATCATTTATAAGAAGAACATCATTGACTTGAAGCAATCAATCCAATCTTAACTAACAAAACAAAAAGCAAGCAATCTTAATTCTCAAAATCCAATCTGTTGTTAATTGCAGCTAAAAATCAAGACAGTAAGATGAAACCCAAAACTTTAATCAAATTATCACAAAAGCATCAGACAACATTATGACCATAATACTCTACTTATATATCACTTGATAATGAAACCTCTATATATTAACTCAGACAAAAAATATGAAATTTAAGTGACTGCTGCAAGTGAAATTTAAATGTACATTACCCATCGTTGCTGTCGTTTATGTAAAATAAATGCATATACCAAAATGTTAAATACCTGAATGACATAATTTCCATATTGATCCTGTGCTAAAGTGCAGACAGATTGCATGATTTCTTCCATGATAATTTCTTGGGTATTTAGATCATCACAATGTTCTAGAACCCTCTGTTAGCATCCATGTAAACTGTTAATTATCAAATAACATGCTAAAAGAAATAAAGCTCACACTGCCTCAATAGAAATGGTCGAACCTGAATAACTCTGCACCCATAAGGACGGGTAGAAAGCGCAACAACTTGCCCATAAAAAGATGAGACGATAAACTGAATTCTATCTTGAGGAACACACTCTATACACTTCTGAATAACATGGTTTCCATTTTGGTCACGTACACATTTCATTATTGCACCACTGAGCTCCGACACCATTTGACTCTGCTGATCAACATCAACCACCTCCAAGGCCTGTCAATAAATTCAGCAAAAAATTAAAATAATGCACTCATTTCAGTTTCACTACTTAACAATATTACCGCAAACCAAATAAGAACTAAATCAATCATATCCTAATGTCTACAGACCTAAGGATTACTAAACCATATTAGCTTGATGGATACCACTATGAAATCAAAACAAACTTCAGTACTGCAGAAAGTGTAAAGCAAAACACAAGAATATGTCAAGTATTCCATTATTTACTTGCTGCAAATAGATGGGATAAAATAGACATTTCATCTGAACCTGCATCCAAATAAGTCAATTTTATATACAAAAAAACTGAATTCTATGTAACATACCAACACCACATGCTTCTTCAAATTTTTTCAAATCAAGGTTCTCCGAACCCGTGGTAGCAAGAAAAGCTAGTGCTGCATCTAACTGCGCAATTGTTTTCACCTGCAATGATAATCTATGTGAGGAAGAGAATACTTCCAGTGTAAAAATTCGCCCAAACCAATTGACAACCAACAAGTACAAAAAACAATATCCAATCATACAAGAACACGAAATAAAGTGATGATGTATCAATTGTTAAATGGTTTAGCCAACAGAGCAATTGTAAATGAAGTCTACACAAGAATTTTCTCTAAAGAAAGAACTCTCCAAGATCGCTACAACGTTCTTAAATGAGGGAATGATGAAAAAAGCTTTGAAACTCATATCTATGATCTATATTATATTATGTGCAACTTTCTGACACTCATTAAGTAAATAAGAAAACACAAATAACCATGTTGAATCCTGTATGTAACACAATGCAGGATATGTAGGAATTCGACAGTATAATCATGGAAAAAGAAAGATTTGAATCAGAAATGAAGTAGAGAATAACATGTTTTGCAGAAAATCTAATATTGATCTCATTCTTGCCTTGTATGCCCAGTAAAGGTAGGAGCTTTCGTCGTTAATTTCTTTTCCCATTCGAGCTATTAGCTTGGACGGTGTCCACAGAACATTCTGCAATAAAAGGAAGATGAAGTGACAGGGAAAATTGAAAAACAACCTCTTCTATCCTTCATAACAGGTTGTTTCTCCAGCAGATAAAATGGATTCTACAAAATTTAGCATGACCAATAAATGTGACTTCAGGCATTGACAGAAACTAACCATTTAAATTTTGTAACGCATGAGAAGTATAAAATAAAATACCTCATTATTTTGTTCCCTCAACATTTGATCAAAAATAGGAATAATCCAGTCCTCAAATTTGCAATAATTGTCATTAGGGACCAATAAATTACCAATTCGATTCAATCCTTTTGAGCGAAGATGAGCTCCAGGCAAAGAGAAATCTCCTTTATATGTAGGTGCAAGGCACTTTATAAGATCTTCTTCGATACCACCTGCAGTTGTAACAATCACATCAACCTGTAAACAGATGCAACAAAATTAATAACACGACTACCATGACATTCCTAATATTAAAAAAACACCAGCTTTAGCAACTTTTCAATTCAATAAGTATATGCTATATCATAGTTTCACAAAAGCCACCAGGAACTTCATATAATATCATAGTTTCCAACCAGGAGGCGATTTTAAAATATATACAAGAACCAAAGCGTTCTAGATATTTTGCAAATTCCCAACAGCAAATTCTATCTAAACTAGGACGGAGATTTTAAAATGTGCATGCCAAAGATAAACCAGAACAGCTAAATAAATAGCATCTAAACTATTTTGCAAAGTCCCAACAGCAAATGCTATCTAAATTGTAAAATGTAAATAGGTAGAACACGGGGGTGTATGGTGTGACATTTTCTACACTATCATTTAATCATACATTAGCACATCATTTAAAGAGTTGGACACCCATCTAGTCTTAAAAGTAAAACCACTTAATATTACGACATATATAACTGAAGCTCTGCTCAGACAGTAAATTAAAATTAAATACAAAGTTACTAGACACTGTAAGGGTTTTCACGTTCAAATTAAAGAAAATTTTAAATTTTAACACCCAGCAACCCTACCTTTGAAGGATTGTTTTGGTTTTCAAAACTTTTCTAGGGATGTTTCATCTTTAAACACAAAACTTACCTTTCTAACTCTGATGACAATCAATCAAAATAGCAAGGCCAAGGCTAGGGATGTTTATTAAACAAGAATCAACCAACGCAGCTGAAATTAATAGTGGAGGTTTTGATTTTCTCAATCACAGGCCAGAAAAGAATTACTTGCTGCAAATAGATAAAATAAGGGTCATGATAAGATGAAATAATTGATATACATTACACATGGGAATTGGAAGTGCTGAAGCTTCTCAATTAGCAGTTGCACGAGTTTCAGAAAAAAATTCTTAAGGTCATCATCATACCATTGTAAACCTTGAATCAGCAAGCTTCTTGATATTGTTAACACTTATTTATCAATACAAAATTTGCAGCGCTAACAGGTGAATTAGATGGATGACTATAGACAATTTTCCGATACACCTCAGAGGTTATAGCTGTATTAGATTTCTGTTGCGACTCGAAATCAAACTGTTACAAAAGGCTAGGGCATATTAGATTTTAATGCACAATATTAGATCTAGAATAATACAGAATGCAATAGAAGAGAATAGGAGAGGCCACCTTCATTCTCGTTAAGCTTTCATTTGTGGCTCGCTCTTTTTCAACAGTTAGACGCAAAGATACCAGTTCCTGTTAAGAAATTCAAACAATATTTATTAATAAACAAAACATAGCAAATACTATATTTCTAAATTGAGGGGTTGAGACACTTGTGAAACAAGAATAAGATATATATGAAAGCAACAGTAGATCATACATTTTTCAAATTTCTCCTTTCTTTCAACAACAAATTCTCCTCCTCTTTTAGTTCAGCTAAAGTCTGCAAACATGATAAGCATCATCAAGATATGTTAAGCAGGCAACCAAAAACAGAGGGAACATCCGGTCTGTGTGTGTGTGTGTATATATATAGAGAGAGAGAGCTCTTATACTCACCTTTTTTCTTTTTGACTTTGTAGTAGTAACTGTTTCTTTTGGATTAGCGACCTACAAAATACCAAATATTCGAGAGTTGAACTTCAGACATTTTATTTATTTTAATTATTTTTATTGATTTTTCTGCGGATTCGAGAGTTGAACTTCAGACATTGGTTTATATTTTCTGCGGATTTTATTGATTTTTCCTGCGGATTTATCCGCCGGTACCTTTCTTGCGGACTCAAAAATCCTCAGCAAACAGTTATCCACGAAGGTTTTATGTGGGGATATGATTCCGCCAGGAAATCCGCAGGTAACATGTGTTCCTGCGGATTTTTAGCTTAAATCCGCAGGTAAAAAGCTTATTTCTAGTAGTGTTTCAACCATAAAAGAACTAAGTTAAAATGAAAGTCCCAAACCCTAGAATTTAAACCCAATTTGGCCTACGACCAAAAACATCTCATAAGACTTACTTTCTCTCAAACAAACTTAATACATATTTCCTGTATTAAATTAAAACACCAATGGTTGTTGACTTCTCATTTAAAAGTGACATTCACTATATTAAAGTTTCAAAACTTGAACACTTTCTTTTCACAAATTTCTTCAAAATCATCAAGGTCTATTTCCAATAATTTAAAATGTTAGCCACAAAATAACCAACAACAAACTCTAAAGGGGGTTGAATAGAGTTCGATACTTTTGACAAATCAATTGAGTTTGACAACTAAAAATGAATTTTTTTAATGGGATGGACTCGAATATTGAGCATATTGGTTATTCGTATCGATTCGTTGATCATATTTGAAATAAACAACACAAGTCAAATAGAGACTTATACAAGAAAACCGAAAAATTTGATTGAAATTGTTTTGAAAAAGATTTTGGATACTCCAATCAAATAGGACAAAGATCTTCAAACAAGGACACTATGAATCACAATTAATATAAACACTAAGATATAAGATTCTTAAATTTGAATCAAACCTAAGATGTTGAATTCAATGTTAAAACCATATTTTCATTCAACATACAAAATTAAAACAAATTTCTAAAATGGAAAATTCTAATAACAATCTTTCTATCAATTTTGCACCTAAAAAGAGCTGCCACCAAACTCCAAATGAAATAAAAATTGCAAAACAATATACATTGTAGAAATTAAAGAGTTAGGGAAAGAGATATTCACACGACAATTTATATAGGTTCCTCTATTTTGTCATCGCTCGTGGAGTACATCCTGTCCCAATCGAATAAGACTTTTCTTCCTTTGATTATTGATTATGAGAGTTAACAAAATCCTTCAGCGGATGCTACAAAGTCTTGCACATAAACCATTCTTCCTAAACATTTTCTATGCAGAACCTTGGAACACCATCCAAATTTTAAACACAATTACATATCTTCAAGATGAAAATCACACCTCACTCTTGAAAGATAAACATCTAGAAACACCTATGTAGGAATTTTCTGAAGAAAGCCTTCTTCAGCCCTCGATGCGCAATCCACTGATGCCCCCTCGATGATTCATATGTAGAATAGACACCCCATCAATCGATATCCTCTATTGTTGTTTCTCGCTTCAAATCTCGATTGCATACCAATGGCTGAGCTTGAACTAAAAAATTGTGGTGGTCAAAGTTTTGATGGATTAATAGAAAGAGTAATATTGTATTGTATATAAGGGTTTTAAGTCGTAAACTTACAAAAAAATATATTGACGATCAAACTCTTAACACTTATTATAGAGAGGTAGTAGATCAAATTTTAGTTGACATTTTTAATAATTAAAAATTTGTTTTTAAAAATCTAATTTTTTTTAAACACTAACATTTTTAGAGTTTACTTGTTATATTTTGTCAGTGTAAAAAGTTTTACAATATATGTCAGCACATCAAAATCATCCATAAATGTGACTTTAAAAGTAATTATGATAAAAATGAAATTGGTTTATTAATTTATGATCAACTAACAGTGTAAAATATTTTTACATCGTCGATGCATTCAAATTTAATCCAAATTTTTACACTATTAATACAACTTTCTTTACTACAAAGACAAAAACAATATATATATATATATATATATATATATATATATATATATATATATATATATATACATATAATTGTTAAAATACATTTAAATACAGCAGTGTGATTAAGATACCAATATTGACATAGTGCGGATAAAAGATAATGGTTTGGTTTGAGTGTTAGACAATCTATTTTAAAATCACGTGAAACTATATTTCAAATCAATTATAAGTGTTGGATTTATTAGTTTAGTTCAACTTGTACTCAAATCTATAAAAAAATATCAAACTAATTTAACTAAATTTCAACCCGCGCGTTGTGCCGGTTTCTTGAGATTTATTTTCAAAAAATTAGTAAGCATTAGAAATTATATGATATAAATAATTTATAAGTCTCCTTTAGAATTAATCATTTATAAGTCTCATTTTTCATTTTGCTGCGTGAGCTAACACTCTTATTAAACAACCTTATATTTTAGTAGCATAAATGCACTGACTTAGATATCAAATCAAACACAATAATTGTATTTATAATTTTATTTTACACAATTTTATTTGTAAATATCATCTCAAAATAATAATAGTTAATTAGATGTATGAATTATAGAGAATGAAATGGACAATAAAGTGTTAGTCACGTCACAAAAGAATAACCTGAAAAATATTAAAAGTGACATTAGCATATACAAAATTCACAAGGCAACTAAAGAAATTAAAAAATGGTTGAATGATTTGAATTGATAGTAGTGATTACTTTTCTTTCGACGATAATAGGCTATTTTAAAGGAAAAAGTTTGAACTAAAACATATGTATTACATAAGTGCATCCTAAAAAAGACATTAATTAAATTCAATTATGAAAATATGTGCATTTAGAATAGAATATTTCTGAAACTCGGTAGAAACTTTGTTTTTATTGTATTAGTGTGAAAAGTAATATCACTCTTCAAGATAAGTGTTTCCTCCGTCTCATTTTAAATATCTCATGTGAGGTGTGTACAATTCTTTAGAAAATAATTAGTTGATTTGATTTCAATTATAAAACATTTCATTTACTCAAGTGTTTATATTTATTGTTATAACAGCCCGATTTTTAAAACAAAAACACGTGTGTAATTTTTTTTAAATAAATGAATAAGTAAATAATTTTGGATAAACTATTTAATGTCGTAACACAACGACAAAATCAATATAATTTACAGTATCGGAAATAATTTTAGAAATTACAAATCCAAAGTATTTAAATTCTTCCAAATCACATCAGAAGTTATAGGGACCCATCAAAAAAATAAGTCAGGCTGACAATATAGGTACAATCTTCCCAATTAAAATAATTACAACCACAAAAGAAAGACTTCTAGATCCTATACCGTCGCCTAGTCTGATCATGCTACCAAAAAGTTGTACAGCCCGAGTGATCTCCACGCGCCCAACACAAAATTCCTGACACAGCTCCGATCAGACATCACTAACTACCTTCCCCTCTCTAGGGTACTAACCAGTAGGACGATCCTGAATCTCATCTGAGGGCAAAGCCCAGATTTCTACAAAAGTTGTAAAGGGTCATCAATCCGAAATTAGCAAACATCACAAAGCATTTATGTTTTTAAATGCATAAAAATCACCCTTCAACTTAGCATACATCTAAGAAGGGTTTACATATGTTAAACATGCATAAACAAGGTTGAAAAATGAAGTTTTTGACCAAACTGCAATATTGTATTCGAATACACCCTCTGTGCAGTCGAATACACTTGCGAAAATAGTAGAAAAACAGCAAAAACAACACTGACAGCACTACTGTATTCGAATACAGCCTGTCTGTATTCGAATACAGCATTCCATTCAACTGTATTCGACTACAGGACCTTGTGTTGTCGAATACACTTCAAAAAATCAAGTCAGTAGCTAAAATCAATCAACTGTATTCGACTACAACACATGTGTAGTCGAATACACCTGTCAAAACAACAGATTTATCAATTTTTAAACATTTCAAAATCATTCCAACACTTTCCAAATCATTCTAACACTTTCCAAATCATTCTAACACTTTCCAAATCATCCTAATACTTTCCAAATCCTTCAATCAATCACGACACAATTCATACATCACAATCAAGTGCGCATATACAACCGTCACAGTATGTATATACAATCATCATAACACATCAAACACAGCACAATTCACGCATAAGTGTACGGTCTCTCACAGACAAATGCATGCGCTCGCTCACAGATTAGCACGACTCTCAAGAGTGCAATCTGTCACAGATTCATACGACGAGAGTGCAATCTCTCACAGATTAGCACAACTTAAACAAGTGCAATCTCTCACATATTAGCACAACTTACACGAGTGCAATCTCTCACAGATTAGCACAACTTACACGAGTGCAATCTCTCACAGATTAACACAACTATAGTGCAATCTCTCACAGATTAGCACGACTACAAGAGTGCAATCTCTCACAGATTAGAACGACTACAAGAGTGCAATCTCTCACAGATTAGCATGACGCGATAATCCCTGTACGGATAAGATGGAATCATCCCCCATACGGATAAGATGAACCAACAATTCACATGGAATCATCCCGTGCCCCATCCGGTCACCACTATCACCGACGCGATAATCCCCGCAAGGATAAGATGAACCAACAATTCACATGGAATCATCCCGTGTCCCATCCGGTCACCACTATCACTACTATGAAATGCATGAGCATGCTCTGACTCTCGACACCACAATCATTAAGTAAATGCAACTGTTAAAAGATTCCCCATTTTTAATGCCCATTTAACAATAATGATTCTCAAATTTAACACAGAGTATACTCAACGCATTCAATTCTCAAATCACATGAAATTGAATTCACAAATCATATTGAATTCAAATCACCACATACACAATCTCATCAATTCATTTCACACCAAATCAAAATTCACACATAAATTGCATTTATTCAAAACCCCACATCTTCAAACATCAAGCATATCTCAACGTTCATAAAATTACCCACAAAATGCATTAAATTCATTTCCCACAACATTACACCTTAAACCCATCAAATTCATTTTCCAAAATTTTCAACCATAACACACCAAATCAAAACTCCAAATTGTTAAACATAAACCACCAATTTCTTTTCCACAACTCACATAAAACACATTAAATTCCTTTTCCCCAAATTCACACATAAACCCCATCAAAATCAAACCCCAAAAATACACATATAGAGTCCTATATGCAAGCTAAAAATTTGGAAGGAGCCCTTACCTTCGTTGTAGCTTTAACGGCCGATTACGGCACCGTGATTAAATTCCGATAAAATTTTGCTTCGCCTAACGCTTCAAAAATTAGTTCACTAGCTCCGCAATGTGACCACGAGCAACTTTCTCTTCTGTCACTTCGCGAGATGAAGCTTAGATCTAGGTGATATGTGAGGTTTTATGTTTGGGGTTTTTGAAATAAAAACAAAGAAAGAGAGAAAGATGGAGTAGGTACGCGGAAGAGAGGAAATGTTTTTCTCTTTCTCCTTTCCTTCCTTTTCTTTCATATATATAAATAAATAAATATATATATATATATATATATATATATATATATATATATATATATATATATATATATATATATATATATATATATATATATAAATGTATAAATATCCCAAACCAACCAATTTCAAACACTCTCACACACACCCCAACAATTTTGATAAAAATATCTATTCTCATTGCAACTCAATTGACAGGTAAATTTTTTTTAGCAACTATAGATATTTTTAACAAAATAGTCCGGTAATAAATTTTCCGCTACGTAATTAAATTATTTCTCGCCAAATAATTTAAAACGGGACCCACAAAATATTAATGACATTTAACATCCAAAATACTGATATAACTAGCTAAAAAGCCTTAGAATTCAACATAAAACACCTCAAAGATACAAAAGGTATATTTTAAAATTAAGGGTATTACAATTGCAGTTGTATTGGTATTGTAAAATGACAAATAATTTGAGATAAAAAGAAATGGCAAATGAGGCATTTAAAATGAGACTGAGGAAATAATTGTTTTCTTGTAAACTTGACTTGTCAGAATGGAATAACAATTTACAAATTTGTGAAAAATCTAAAACATTTGATTAAAACCTAATTTGTAGCCTCCATTTGTTCATCTCCAGCTAACATGCCTCTTGTGTGGGGTCTTTTTTGTTGAGTTATATGAGCCAAAAGCAATAAATATAATGTCACTCATGATACAATCATAACGTAGAAGGAAATATTGAAATTTGATTTGGAGAATGTAAAGTTAAAAATATGGATTAGAGGTTTCAAATTATCATGTAGACAAATGTGTTATTATTATTGTTCCTTAATTACTGCGAGAACTTTAACTTTCCAAGAATTGTGTAGATTTCAACCATTGTCCAGTTAATTTATTGCGCTAAAAAAATATGCATTGTAACAATGGATCTACTTTGAATAATAGAAATTAGGAACTATCAAGATCTTATGGTTTTAAAAAAAGAAGAGGAAATGACCTAATAAGAAGTGACTAAAAGGAGACAAAACGTACGGTTTGTTGAATGAAAGTTAATTTATTGCGCTAAAAAAATATGCATTGTAACAATGGATCTACTTTGAATAATAAAAATTAGGAACTATCAAGATCTTATGGTTTTAAAAAAAGAAGAGGAAATGATCTTATAAGAAGTGACTGAAAGGAGACAAAACGTACGGTTTGTTGAATGAACTATGAATAATTGGCATCAACATAAATTAAATAAATTAGACTTTTTTTTACTATTGATATTGTACATGAAAGATAACCTAAAAATTATGTAACTAAATACTAGGCATAAAATAGAACACGCATTTTCATTGGCTAGCAATCCCCTATGGAAGAAGAAAATGATCATGAAGGAGAAAAATATACCAAAGTTAGTTAATCAAATGAATATTGACATCAATTACCTTTCATCAAACACCACAAAAGCATGTCTTCTTGAATCTTGGTTTAGCCAAGAAAAAAAGAATATATATTTGGACTTACATTGGAAATGGTTACAAAATAAATTCATATTTAATAAATGATAAATAGATAATAGAGAAATGTTTATTGCATTATCAGCTATTATTAATGTTCGTTTATTGTTGAATTTTTTTGTTGTTGATGAAATGAAATGAAATGTAATAGATGATATAAAATTAAGTACTATATGAAAAGTAGAAACAAAAGAGATTATACCAATGACAACTAAGCAAATAAGTGAGGTGGCACAAATAGTGTTATGTGGCCCAAAATGTGATTAGGTGTCAAATGAATGGTTTGGGAGTCTATTTTAATATATAATAATAGATTAGTTTTGATTAAATTATTGTCATCATAGGATCATTTGATTTGATTTTTTTATCTCTAAATAAAACTCACAACTCAAATAGTTGGAATTTAGGTTAGAAAATGAATTCTATTTTGTAATTATAGTAGTTGTTTTTGTAATTTGTTTTATAAATTATTCCCTTCGTTTTTTATAATAGACATCTGGGTTATAATTTGGTAAATAAAATTGATGTATTTGGTCCAAGGTCGTCTTAAAGATTTTGGAGGCCCCGTTTCAATCTTATAAATTGGGCCTAATAAAAAAGTATAATTTTAATAATTAAAATTTTTTAGTCCATATACACATATCAATCTATATGATACACTGAGGATCTACACATACCAATCTACATGATGCATGCCATTTGGTTAGATTAATACATGTAACAAGAAAACATGTACAGCTAGCATGTCACCTTCACATATTAGATTCAAACATACATTTTTGCAACGATAACCCAACAAATATAATTCTACTCATAAAATACACCGATTATAGAACCCAACATTACAACAACATACACCAAAATATCTATATTAATTAGCATATTTATTAACATATGTCAAGTTAGGTCTAGTCAAAATTCATCACAATCTACTAACATATATCAAACCACAATTATCCTATAGACTTATATTTCACAACCCTGTCACAATTAATAATTATTCATTTCTCAATTTTTTTTAACATTCCTCAAAATCATATGTTAGATCACAATTTTACTTTTGAGATAATCATTCTATTCATCTACACAAATATACATAGAGGCCAAATAGAAGATGAGAGGAGTATGTGACTGTAGTGGGTGTGGTGAGGAGATGAGATGAGAGAAGTGGGGATAATATGTTTAGAAATACGAAAGGGAGAATATAAGGAGAAGATAGAGAGAAATGTCTAATGAAATTAACTAATTGAGTTTTGCACAAGATTAAGGGTCGTACCTGATTTGGTCCATAAAATGAATCACATTAACCAAATTATAATTCAGATGCCACTCTATGTCCCAACGAAGCTCCGCCCCTGCGGCCAACTTGATCAAGAAAAAGTATTCGTTCTTTGCTATGATCTTGAATACTTGAGAATGAAGAATGGTTGAAATCGTCCTTGTGTTTAGAAATGGTTAGAAAAACTTTTATATGATACATGAATAGGCTAGGCCAATGAAAAAAATGAGTTCTAAGATAAATTACAACCGATTACGTTGTTGGTTTTACAGGAAAAACTTTTAACAATATGGAAACCGACTGGTTCATGGCAAGAGAAAGGATTTTATGTGTTCTCCTTTGCTTCTCTCCATGATTTGCAAAATGTTTGAACATATGGAATTTGGTAAAAAATACAAAGGCTCAATATTAGATTCATATATAAAATCTACATTAGGAACATTGGAGGCCAAATATCATTTTTACAATCGCTTCATGTGTTGGCACCCCATTATATCTTCATGAAGCAACCAACTAAAAATGTTGGGATTTTTTGCTTGAGTTTTGGTCGATATGAACATCTTACCAAAACTACCATTGTGGAATGCTTTCTTGTGGAGAGATTGCATTCTTGTGGAATGCTAAGGGTGTTCATTTTTTGTTTACATTGATTATGCAAAAACTACCATTGTTTTGTGAATCATGTAAGGTTATATGCAATACTATAGATAAATGTCAAAAATATTCTAATGGTGATGGATTAGCTCACTCTATTGAATATGTTGTAGTAGTAAAGTTGTTGGTTAAAAAGTATATCCCTGAAAATACTGCTCCTAACAATGTTGAAACTAAAGTTACAAACAAAGATATTCAAGATAACAATACACATCGTGTTATGAACTTTCCTTTTGTTGAATATAATCCCAATATTGAACTAGGTTGTAACAGTGTCCTCCAAGAATCTCCCTTAAATAAGGAAAAAGTTGATGAAAATTGTGAAAAAGTTTATGACTCAGATTCAATTGATTTAGGGGAATCAGGAATCATTCAAGGAACACCTTAGGCATTTGAGGTCTAGACAACATGATGTTCTAAAAATGTAATTCATGAAGTCTTTGGTTCCAACTTATATAATACAGTTACTATAGAACATCTATGAGAAGATTATCAATATCAAGATATGCGTATTGTTGGTTCTTGTAGTGATGTAGTATTAAAGGAGAACAATGTTCAAAACCATCAAATTTCTTCCAGTTCCACAAATAATTTTCCTTTAAGGACTATGGTGTCGAGTAGAATGCCAAATGTTATTGTTATTGATGATAATTTACATCCCGTGATTATTCATGACTTGGAGATATTAAAGGGTTCAAGATTGTTTAAGGATAAAGATGCCAGTGAGGCACATCAGTCTACTATCAGTGAATAGTCTTTTATGAAGGTGATTTCTAAGGCAATGAAAAAGAATATGCAGGAAAGATACAATATTATATAATTTTGACACAAGAGGCAGAAAGTTTGCATGATTTGAGAATTGTTTTAGCACTTTTGTCTTTCTTTTTTTCTTTCGTAGGTTAGGTTTATGTCCCCCTAGTTGTTTTCCTTTTCTCTTTAATAAACTTTTAGTTTAAAAATATCTATAAAAAAACACTTTGTAACTGCCATAAAAACTTTAAAATTTTCAAATTTTAAGTCTACAGGTCTGGTGAGTCGATTCACATATCACGTGAGTCGACTCACACCAGTTGAAAAACCCAAAAATGATGTCTGATGATGTGTGAGTTTATGCACACCGTTGTGAGTCGACTTACAAAATCCTCTGTAATGCTTTTGAGTTGATTAATATCCATGAGACTTCAAAAAATGAGTTCTTGAAGTTCATAAGTCAATTCATAAGCTGATAAGTTGATTTATAAATGTAAAAACGCTTTGAGAATGGTTTGAAATATGATTCAAAGGATGTCAATGATATGCTAAAACAACGTGTGATTAAGCTTATGCATGATAAATACTTCTTTTTCATGATTTCTTTCTTGATCAAGTAATCTATGCAAGTGGTAGAGAATGAGAATCAACAAAGCACGCACACAAACACCACCTAGACTAAGCAAGTTGACATCTGTCAAAGCACTAAGTCTAAAACTAAAACTAACTAAGGAGACACCTTAAAATTACAGTCTCCCCTTATTTTATGATGGCAACACTTTTACAAAACTTGTTGTGAGACTTTGTTGATGAATCTTCTCAAAATTTGTAAAAGGAAATGGTGCGAGCCAAAGCTCCCCCTAAATGTTAAGCATTCCTTCTAAACAATTTTGAAATTCTTCTTTCTCCCCCTTTGAAATTATCAAAAAGAAAAGAACAACTACAAAATAAACAATATCGAAAAGTTCTTGTGCTACACAAATAGCTAATATTTAGATCATCCTACGATACAACCGACACGACAAATATAATGAATCGTAACGCATAAAGCATCATAATCCAAATTACAAAGATATATATCAAGGTAGTAGAATCATAAAACGAAAATGAGATAGAGACAAAGGAAGATAAGCACAATAGAGACATAAAGAGTATTTCCAGAAAAATAATAACTCAACATAGATAGAACAAACTAGTTAAGGAAATTATCTCAAAACGCTAAGAATTGACATATTAAACACGTTTAGTTCGAAGATCAAAACTTAAAACATATATTGCACTCATTTCACATATGAGACATTTTGAACCATGTTGAAAACAACTAAGACACAAAAGAGTATACTTACTTGAACTAATTCAACAATGAGAAAGTTAAGGGGCATACCTTTGTATAAAATTTCTGAACAAATGACAACAAAAAAATGCTATTTTAAAATTCTACCTTTGTTTGATTTTACATAGTTAACCAAACCTTTAAAACACCCTTCAAATATGATAGGTCATCCTTTAAATTTTTGGAGTATCCATTTACAACTGTTACTTAAGCTCTCAAACATACCTACCAAGCATTCGAGTTGAATTTATAAGTACCCAAATTTTGTTGGGAACTTGTAGGTTGGTTGTGGGAATATGTCCATTAGGAATCCCCACCATCCTACCATTTTGTACTAAAAGTTTTCTTATAAAATATTTATAGTACGTATGCTCCATATTTCCACAATAAAAGCAAGTAACACGTGACAAATGTTGTTTCTTAGATTTATCATGATATCTATTGAAAGATGATTTGTTGTTAGGAATTTGTTTTCTTGGATTTGAAGTTCTCAAATTTTGCAATTCAACTTCAAATTTAGAAACTTTTTCATTCAACAAGATATTCTCACTTTCTAATAAACTACATTTTTCACGTTGCGATGATTCATGAAAACAAGATATGTTTTGTGTAACTTCATGAGCTAGCCTTTCTGTCTTGGCTAAGTGTTTTTCAAGTTTATTAATTTGACTTTCCAAATTTAGGATGTTTCTTTTTCTATGACTTAAAAATATTCTTAATCTTAACATTCTCATGAAGTTCTAAAAAAAGTTGCTTGTAATTGTTCAAATAAGTTGGTAAAAGAAATTTTATCATCAATGACCTCGTTTTTGTGACCCTTAGCCATGAGTCAAAAGCTTGGTTCGCCCGTGTGACTTGACTTGATACTTGGACTTTCCTTGAGGAATCTCGATCCACTTTTCTACTAAAGGGTATGCCATTCTTCATTGACTTTATTCTTTCTCCTCCCCCTTTTTCACTTTCTCTTTATTGTTATTGTTCTTAAGCTCTTATTCAAACGTCTTGAACTCTTCAAATATAGTAGGTCAATTCATAGATTCAAAGTCTTTAGACTTGACAACCTTCAAAGTCTTTTTTTGAAAAGTTTTTGGTGTGATCATCGAGCTTATTAACAAGACTATTAAAATAAGCCTATTGAACTATTTCAAAATTTTGCTAATGGTTAAATCATTTTTTATGGTAAGCATTTCAATATAATTGGTTAACTTGTCAATTTTTGTGATCGCTTGTTCACATAATCCCTCATTTGTGATTTTTAAGGCATTCCACATATCTTGGGATGTGAAACAATTGTAAACTATATAAAAATTATTTTTTCCTAGAGTGGACACAATAATGGTCTTAGCTTTCCAATCTAGTTGAATCTTTTACTTCTCTAAGTAATTCCATTTCTCTTTGGTTTGTTAATTTCAATATCATTCAATATCGTCTTTGGGATATAGTGGTCTTTCTCAGTGGTTTCCCAAACATATATATAATAAGCAATTATGTGAGTTTTAATCTTTTCTTTCACATACGCATAATCTCTTTTAGGATTGGAGCTCTACTATACTTATCCTTTGAATCCAAAAATATGTTTGTCATTTCATGTTTCTCTTTAAACCGTTAGACTTATACCACAAAGAGAACCATCTCGTGATGCCACTTGTTAGTAGGGCTGTGCATGGTTGGTTTTTTTTAAAAACCAAACCATATCCATTTTAAAACCAATATATGGATTTAGATTTATAACCAAATCCATTATTTGGTTTAAAATTGGTTATAAAACCAATTGTAAAATTGGTTATGGTTAAATAACCGGTTTTTAATTAAGCAACCGGTTTCGAAAAATTCAATTTTAAAATCGGTTTTTATTTTTTTTCGAGAAATAATTTTTTCGATAAAAAATAATTTACAATTTTTTTAATTCGAGAAAAAAAATTGATTTTTTCGATATATTTTTTTAAAACTTTTCTCACCAAGTTTTTTAAAAAATTCGATTTAAAATTTTTCTAAGAAAAAAAAAAGTTTTTTAATTTTTTTCGAAAAAAACAAATTTGAAAATTTTTTCAAAAAAATTTCTCAAAATTAACAAAATATTGGGGGCCTATGAGTCCCCTCCTTTAAACCCACAAAAAATAATGAAATAATGAGTCGGGATTTTAAAAAAATTGACTTAATATTAGGGGCTTAGTAAAAAAAAAATTTAAGGAGACTTTGGAGTTTAGGTTTTTTTTTACAACTCTAGTAATAAATAATTGATTAAATGAAGTTAGTAATAAATTGTCGGAAAACGCTGCCTAAAGGTGGAATGCCGATGGGGTGATGGCAAAATCATAAACGTTTTAAAGTTTTTGAGATTTAGGATTTTTGGGAAATGAGTGGATAAAAACCGGATAATAACCAAATCCAAATATAAAACATAAGTGGGTATCCAACCGGTTTATAAATAAACCGGATTATAACCATGTGATTTTAACCGGATATTTAAAATGGATTTGGATGCGGTTTTGGATTTGGGCCATATAACCGGATTTTTTGCACAGCCCTACTTGTTAGCCACAAAATGACCAATAACGAACTCTTGAAGGGTGGTTGAATAGATTTCGATACTTTCAGAAAATTATTTGAGTAACACAACAAAAAATCAAAACTTTTAATGAGGTGGACTAAAATATTAAGCATATTGGATATTTATATCAATCCACTAATCATAGTTGAAATCAACAGCATAAATCAAAGAGAGACTTATACAAGAGAATAGAAAATTGGATTTAAGTTGTTTTAAAACAGACTTTTGATACTTCAATCAAATATGACAAAGATCTTCAAATAAGGACATTATGAATCACAATTAATAGAAACACTAACATATAGATTCTTGAATTTGGATCAATCCTAAGATGTTGAATTCAATGTTAAAAATAGATTTTCTTCAACATACAAAATCAAGACAAGATTCTAAATTAGAAAATTCTAATAACAATCTTTCTATCTATTTTACACCTAAACAGAAAATGCCACCAAACTTCAAATGAAATGAAAATCAATGAACAATGTAAATTGCAGAAAATTAAAGAGTTAGGGATATAGAAATTCATGCGACAATTTATACAAGTTCCTCTAATTCGTCCTTGCTAGTAGAGTACATCATGTCTCCATTCAATCAATTGATAATGAGTGTTTACAAGATCCTTCGGTAGATGTTACAAAGTCTTGCATATAAACCCTTGCATGCAAACCCTTCTTCCTAAACACTTTCTACGCATAATCTTGGAACACCCTCCAAATTATGAACATAAACCTATCTTCAATATGAAGATCACACATCACTCTTGCAAGATAGACACCTAGAAACACATATTTAGGAATTTTCTAAAGAAAACATTTTTCAGTGTTTGATACGCAATCCCACAATGTTCCTTCAATTATTCATATTAAGAATAGACACCCAATAATTGATATCCCTTTGTTGTTGTTTCTCCCTTCACAACTCAATTGCACACCTGACTCAATCAAGAAAGAGTTTTCATTCTATGATATGATCTTGAATGCTTGAGTTTGAGGAATGGGTGAAATTATTCTTGTGTTTAGAAATGAATAGAAAGCTTTTATATGATGCATGAATAGACTAGGCCAATGAAAAACTAGTTCTAAGAGAAATAACCACTTTGTAACTATCATAACAACCTTAAAACTCTCAAAAATTTAAGTTTATAGGTCTTGTGAGTCGATTCACAAATTGGGTGAGTTGACTCACACAAGTTAAATAAACCAAAAATGATGTATGATGTTTCGTGAGTCGATTCACACAGTTGTGAGGTGACTAACATAACCCCCTGTATTGCTTTTGAGTCGATTCACAATACTTAAAAAATAGTTTGAAATAGTTTGGTATGTCGATTCATAAAGTTAAACATACTTTGAAAATAGTTTGAAATGAGTGTCAAAAGTTGACACTACTATATGATCGTGTTTCACACTTAAGGAATGCTAAAACAACATGTGATTAAGCTTATGCATGATAAAAACTTATTTTTCATGTATTCTTTCTTGATCAAGTAATCTTTGCAAATGCTAGATATTGAGAATCAACAAAGCACACATGCAGATGCCATCTAGACTAAGCAAATTGACATCATTCAAAGCACTAAGTCTAAAACTAAAACTGACTAAGGAGACACCATATAATTACATAAAATTCTTACAAACAAATTTATAAATCATTTTACCTTTGGAAATTCAAAAAATTCTCAAAATAAAATCTTTGAACTCTTAAACTTATCTAAACTTTTTGCTACTAAAATTTAGTCATGACCTCTTTGAATTTAACCAAAATTTTCCAAATGATCTAAAAAAACTATTTTCTTGATTTACCATAATTAAAAATAATACCTTTTTGATAGGATATAAACAAATATTTCTCCCAACCTTTATTAGGTGACAAGGTTTCAATTTTCTGAAAACTAAGGAGTACTACGATCAACAAAAGGTTGTCAATTTTCCAAGAGAGGATTTTTTTTCTCTTAACCAACAACAAATTTTTTAATTCTTTCTCCAAAGTAAAACTTTTTTTTCTATGAAATCTTAAGATTAAAACATCAACTCTTTAACATTTAAAGATAAACATGTTTAAAAATCCATTTAAATATCACCGAAAAAAAAAATCCTTACATTAGCCTCATCTCTCAAATAAAAAACCTTAAGTTATCTTCTTCCTCCTCCATTAGAGAAGGGTGCTTTATAATCATACTTTTTTTGTCTCTTAAATCACTCCTTCAAATCATTTTTTTTCCTTCATTTTAAGTATCTAGCATCCATACAAATTTAATTTTTCTTTTGTATTTTATTGTTGTGATTTCATTGTCTGAGTGATACTTTTGGTTTTCTCATCTTGGTGTGATGTTTGTTTTGGTTTAGATCAAAGCTAGAAAGTTTGCAGATTCAGAGACATATGTATTCAAGATAATTATATTTTGTCATATTTGTAAGCATGTTGTTGTTTTGTCATATATGTCAAATTCAGAGACATATGTATTCGTTTTTGTTGTTTTTAATACAAAAGTTTGCAATGACATTGTTCATCGCAAATGTTTATGTAAAAAAGCCTATCACAAATCATATAAGTGGTCAAACACATTTAGCGAGTTAGTTTGTGAAGACCTTGTTCCTTACAAATTTTTCTGTCGAACATCAACTCAGTCTCACAACTGTTCAATCAGGTTAGAATGACAAAAAAAGAGCAATCGGTTGAAAAAGTAGATGTTCTGCCGAGAACTTTGTGAGGACATTGCTCCTCAGAAAGTATTCCCTAGGACATTTAATCCTCGAAAAACATTTGTGACCAACATTTTTCCATGTAGATTAGATTCCTCAGAAAGTTACTCTAAAATATGTTTTTACAAAAATTTAGTGTATTTCCTAAACAAAAGTTCCTTGTAAATGGCGTGTTTTCTTGTAGTGTAAGTTTTTCACACTACAAACCCTAACTCAGTATCACCGCAAGAGGGAGGTGAACAACTTTGACTCACAACTCTACTTGAGATTCCTATTGATTTGTTCAGAAATTGGAGAGTTATGTTTGTATTTTTGGTTTATATGTATATCCTTGTAAATATGATCCGGCCAATATGTGTAGATGATGATAAGGCTTATTTTGTGTTGATTAATTATTTTTTATTAATAAAAAGACTTAATTGCAGTTTTAGTCCCCCTATTTATACTGATTCACGAAATTGGTCCCTCTATTTTAAAAGTCGACAATTTTGGTCCCTCTTTTAGATTTTTAAACTAAAAAATGACGATTTGATATATTTTAAATGATGTGACATACAATTCTATGATATAAAACAATCTATATTCATTAATTATACATATGTCATTAATTAAATTAAAAATACGAGAAAAAAATCGAAGTCGAAAGTTAAGTTTTTACGATGTTTTATTTCAATTTCATGGGTGTTAATCACTCTATATCATCGTATCATATGTCATGTTATTTAAAACATCTCACGTCATCATTTTTCAGCTAAAAAATTAGAGGGAGGGACCAAAATTGTCGACTTTTAAAATAGGGAGACCAATTTCGTGAATCAGTATAAATAGGGGGACTAAAACTGCAATTAAGCCTAATAAAAATTATAAAATATTTAAATAAAACATAAAATAATTCATTTAATTAAAATCTAACAACCACAGACCCATCTTCAATTAAAATCTAGAAATTCATCTTTTTCAACAAACCCAAAACCCATCTTCCACTAAAAACCCATAAATTCTATCTTCGTCAACAAAACTAACAATTTCTTTCTTTTTTTTTTCATCATCTTCAAAACTAAAAAGAAAAAAAAAATCATCTCAATAACCTCTAACATGACGACAAAAAAAAATGCAGTTTTAATTCTCTCGTTTTGTTGAATTTTCCTTTACAATTTTGGTGTCTTATTTCTCAAAATTAAGATAAATTAAGATAGTTAGTCCTATTTTTATTTGAGTCCTTGATTATATGAAAATTAAATAACGTAATATGGAAGCCATGTCATATTAAACTTGTTTTTAATTACTTTAAACATTTAAAATAAATTTGACATGTATAATTCAGATTTTTTTTAAATGGAACTTTAAAATTAAATTTAAAAGGCTTAATTGCAGTTTTAGTATCTCTATTTTTAATAATTCACGAAATCGGTACTTGTATTTTAAAATATAGCAATTTCAATATCTCATTCTGATTTTT
>JBBPBP010009779.1:65436386-65476448 GCA_037974735.1 Cicer chorassanicum | reverse complement strand
AAATAACAACTCATATACACCCTTAATTGTTACCATTAAAACAAATTGAAAGATAGTGAACTGCGAATACTATAAATAGTATTAATTAGTAAAGGGGTATGGAAAGAGTTATAAAAAAAAATTGAATTCAAACTCAAAAAAATTAATATAATTACTAATTTATGAACATTTATTTATTAAAAAATTAGATGGTACAATTGATGTATTAAAGATTTAAAAGGTCATTTATTTTAGAATTTTGTTTTATATAAATAAGTCACTTAGATTCAGGGAGTAGTTTATTTTTTATAAATTTAAATATATACTTTATTATTGATCGATTTAATAAAACAATGCCAAGACAAATTTAGATGCAATCAAAACTTTAAAATAATACCGGTTTGCATTACGTGCGCATTTGATAGTGTTGCTTTTATTAAACGTTGCAAGAAAACATCATGCTATGCCAAAAAAGACAACTTCTATTATATACCACTAGAATTCGAAGTATATGGAAAATGACTAATTTTCTTAATATTTTTAATTCTTATCAGGTCCTACTCATATTTAATGATCCAACTTGATCCATAGACACATCATTTTTCAATCCACTTGTGGCTACAATTGGATACTTACTACTCACTAGCTTTGAATTTTGTTTGAGTTCACATTATTTTTCAAATTATGCAATATTCAAACTATTTTTTAACAACAAAAAATGTTATGGAGAAGGAATAAAAGGAGTATTCTAATTTCTAACTCATATACAAAATAGTTATTTAATGGGCAGAATAAAACACAAAGGACACAAAAAAGACAGAGTTGCACTACGTAAAAAAACGCATTTTACAGCGCTTTTTTAAGCCAATTACAGCGTTTTTTCAAAAAAAATAAGTGCTATAAAAAGATACAACAGCGCTTTTTAAAATAAAAAAACGTTGTAAAATAGGTGGATATATTGCGCGCTTGTTATACTCGTTTTACAGCGCTTTTTTGAAAAACCGCTGTAAATCCCTACAATAGCGTTTTTTTAATCTCTGCAATAGCGCTTATTACGCATGCACCTATTACAGGGCTTTTTTGAAAAAGTGTTGTAATAGGTGTTTTCAATAGATGCATTATTATGCACCTATTACAGCGCTTTTGCAAAAAAACGCTGTAGTAGGTGCATTCAATAGATGCATTATTATGCACCTTTTACAGTGCTTTTTCAAAAAGTGCTGTAGTAGGTCATTCAATAGATGCATTATTATGCACCTTTTACAGCGTTTTCTCAAAAAGCGTTGTAGTAGGTGCATTCTAATGCACGTTTTACAGCGCTTTTTTGATAAAGCGCTGTAAAAGGTGTTTATTTTTCTTTCTTATTTTAGTTTTATTAAAAAGCGCTTTTTGGTTTTTTATTACATTTTTTAGAAAGTGCTGTCTTTTAATTTTTTTTCAAAATCATTTTCATTCAGAATCAGTTCTCACAATCAGTTCACACAATCATTTCACAATCAAATTAACTTTATAACTATACATATTTACACAATCACTTCACAACAAGTTACATAACCGCACAAAACAAATTACAACATATTAGAATACAGACTCATATACATATTTTATTATAACTACATATTCACAGCTTTTCAAATGTGCCCTATTCATATAACTACATATTCATATACATATAACTATCAGAAGTACATTTCAGAACAGAACTACCCCTTGCAGCATATAACTATCCCTTGCAGCATGCCATTTTCCAGCAAATCAAATAATCTTCATTTCAATCACATACTGACACAAGTCTTCCTTTATTTCAATTAGATCTCTTTCAGAGTATGTTGGACTGGAATTGTCAAAGTACTGTGCGATATAAAATTGAACATAAATAAGTTAGAATCAAATATATACATAGTTTATATTTGAAAATCAAATAATGAAAATATCGTACCGTTTCTGGGATTATAGTTTGATTCTTATCAACAATCTCCTTCATGAATTGCAATACATAGTACCCACAGTCGATGTTGTTAGTTTGATCAGGGCACTATAAAATAAAACATATAAGTCAATAAATATTTGTGCATTGATTGTAAATAAAATTTTAAAGGCATATATTTCAAACCTTTATTGGAATCTATGTGATGTTATTTGACTTTTGCTTCGACACTGTAGCACCTCTTTGAGCTCGAAAAACTGGTAAAGCACTATCAAATAAATAAATGTGATTATTATAGCATTAACAAACACATTATATATATATATATATATATATATATATATATATATATATGTAAGAAATAAATGAATATTACTTACGTGTCGAACATAGTCTTTATATCGGAGTGATTGTTGTAATGGTCGTGCAAGGGATCTAAATAGTATATAACTTCAGAGGTCGCATTGATTGCAAATAGCACCCAATGTGCCCTACAACAACAAAAATTTGGTTTACACAACTAATAAATTAAGATATCATAAATTAAAAAAAGATATAAATAAAGAATATATAATTACGTACCATGAATTATATGGTACAAGGAACAACTTATCCTTCTCTTGATTTCCTAATAGGATATCTACAACGTATTTCTTTACATTCATTGGATCGTGTTTAAGCATCGAAATCTTATGCCGAGACAAGAATGAAAATCTATTTGACAATCTGCGTGTGCACACGAACTTCTCATACAAGAACCTTCAATGAAAATTTCAAATTGGATTAATTACCAATAAATTAAATTAATTACCAATAAATGCAATTAAAAGTAATTTTTACCTAATGTAGCACTCAGCTCCTTATGGTTGAGAAGTTCGTATATGTGCTCTTTTTCTAGAAATTCTTCATACTCATCTCCGAATATAGCTTTATCCATGCTTATTATTCGTGAATCGTTGTTGCTGCCCATATTTGTTTTTGCCTGTATGTCAAGACACGACCCATATCGAGCAAGGCGTGGCTGACTTATTTTAGGAGCAGGAGCAGCAACTGATTTTCCCTGTTCTAGTTTTTGAGCAGCAACTTTGGCTGCTTTATTACCCTCCAGCTTTTGAAGTTTTCCTGCTTTATTACCCTCCAATTTTTGAAGTTTGTCGGCTTTATTTTTACCACGAACATCCAATTGTGGTGCAGCCGCTAGTTTATTATGGCAGCTAGCTTGCTGTGCGGGTGGTTTATTGGATTGATTCCGAAAAAAATGAGGTTAATCAGTTTGTTAGTTTATTGAATCTGAAAAAATGACAAACCTTACGGAATAAATGTGACAAACATTTGTTAGTTAAATTATTTCTTCCAAGGGCTGTGTGACTTTCTTTTCCAAGTAATTTTTTTTCTTCCAAATAATTAGTTAAATACCCATATATATATATATATATATATATATATATATATCAATGCTAAATTAAATGATCAGCTCATATTGGGTTGATCAGTTCAAGTTCAAGAAAAATTCCCAGTACCAAACAAAGCTTTTTCAAGTTCAATATAAGCAGAAAATCAGTATAAGCAGAAAATCAAATACAGTTCAAGCTAAATACCAAAATGCTCAATTCTGGCAGATCAAACAATTAAATTACATGAACTCAGTTCAGATTACATGGCTTATAAAACAATTAAACACATTAAGATGCCCTTCTTCTTTTCCTGGTGGGATTCACATTTGTTTGTCCATTAATGATACGAAACAATGGATTAATGCAAATTCCCTCATCATGATCATCTCTAAGATATAAACCATCATCAGTTGAATCAATTTCATGTGGTTGTGATGTTGCAAAGAAAAGATCGTTACCAACATCTTCATCATTTTTGTTATCATCACTTATTTTATTGGTCGATAGGACAACAGACCATTTATCATAAAACACTTGTTGAGCTTGCGACGCTAAAATAAAAGGCTTATCTTTGTATCCCACCCTATTAAAATCGACAAGCAAGAACCTTGACTCATCAATCCGAACACCATTATTATTATCGACCCACTTGCAACCAAATATGGGAACACGAAACATTGTGTAGTCTAGCTCCCATATGGGCTCGATAACCCCAAAATATGATAGATTTGCATATATTGGGTTCTTGTCTTTTGCACTTGAGATATGCATCGCTTCAGCTATGAGAGTGACTCCACTATTTTGCATAGTGGTTTGATCATCTTGTTCTTTGGTATAAAATGTGTAGCCGTTAATTACATAACCGGTGTAAGAAAAGACATGTAAACTCGGACCATTTGCTAGCCACCTCAATCTCTGCGAAATTGATCCGGGGTCTACATCAAACTTTGACTTTATGTGATTTTTTAACCATCTTATGAAACTTCGATTGTGCTCTCGAGTTATCCTATTTTGATTCCTATTCATGTTCAAACTAGATAACTGATCCATGTGTATTGTAACATACGATTGAGCTTCATCATCATTGTGTAGAACATACAATTGTGTCTGCTCCCATTATGTCTTTGATATAGTCATTAGCCTCTTTCTAATTATCCCTTCTCCTGATAATCTTCCCGAATAACGAGACATGGGAAGCCCTATGGATTCAACATTGGACAGATATTCAATACAAAATTCAGCAGCTTCTTCGACAATGTACCGTTAAGCAATACAACCTTCTGGTCGACTTCTACTTTTTATGTACCCTTTTAATATTTTCATATATCGTTCTATCGGATACATCCGTCTCATATAAGCTGGCCCACAAAGTTGTGTCCCCTTAACAAGATGAACAATAAGGTGAACCATTATATCAAAACACGAGGGTGGGAAATACATTTCAAGCTCACACAAAGTAACAAAAATTTCCCTCGGTAACTTCTGAGGATTGATCACTTTACTACAAATTTCCCTGAAGAAGAAACATAATTTAGTTATGGCTCGACGAACTTTTTCAGGTAAAATTGAACGTATACCTATTGGTAGCAAATGCTCCATTAGAATATGACAATCATGGGTCTTCAAACCTTTTAACTTGAGGTTTTTTATACAAACTAAAGTTTTAATGTTTGAAGAGTATCCTTCTGGAACTTTAACTTCGTGTAGAAATTTACACAAAACAATTTTTTCCTTTCTAGATAGAGTATGAGCGGCTGGAGGTAGATATGTGCGGTTTCCTTTCTTTACGAGACCCAATTCATTTCTTATTCCCATATCGACCAAGTCCAATTTTGCATTGATGTCATCCTTAGACTTTCCTGGTACATTGAGTAACGTACCAATAACATATCAAATACATTTTTCTCAATATGCATCACATCGAGAAAATGTCTTACATATAATGACTTCCAATATGGCAATTCAAAGAAAATTTACTTTTTCTTCCACCCAGTTTTGATCAGCTTTCCCGCAAAAGGGTTGCCAAATTTATTGGTCAAACCTTATACTTTTTCAAGTATTTGATATCCAGTCGGTGCTACAGGAGCTCTATCTTCCTCTGATTTTCCATTGAATGCATTTCTCCACCAACGATACTGATGACTATAAGGTAAAAATCTACGATGTCCAAGAAATACATTCTTCTTACAATGTTTCAACCGCATCCAATTTGTACTCTCTTCACATATGGGACATGCACACTGACCTTTAATGTTATATCCTGATAAATTACCATATACTGGAAAATCATTAATTGTGTCGAACAACATAGCCCTCAAATTGAAACATTCTTTCTTATACCCGTCATAAACTTCCACACCTATCTCCCACATAATTTTTAAATCTTCAATTAAAGGAGCCAAGTATACGTCGATATCATTCCTCGGTTGTTTGGGTCCAGAAATTAACAGAAACAACATCATAAACTTACGCTTCATACATAACTATGGAGGTAGGTTATAAATCAACAAAATCACATGCCACGTGCTGTGTGAGATACTTTGAAGACCATGTGGATTCATTCCATCAGTAGAAAGTGCAAGTCGTAGATTTCTTGACTCTATCCCGAATTGAGGATACTCATGATCAATTTTTGCCCATTGTGGAGAATCTGCAGGGTGTCAAAACTTTCCATCTCTAATTCTTTCATCTGCATGCCATGTCAAGTGTTTTGAATCTTCTTCACCGCGATACATGCGCCTAAATCTTGGTATCATAGGAAAATACCACACGACTTTTGCTGGAGTAGATTCCTTCTTCTTATATCGAGAGACATTGCATTTCGAACACGCCTTTAGTAATTCATATTCGTTTCGAAATAAAATGCAATAGTTAGGACACACATGAATCCTTTCGTAACTCATACCAATAGAGCACAAAATTCGTTTAGCCTCGTAGGTTCGACTTAGAAGTTCATTATCATCTGGCAACATATCTTTTAAGAGTGTTAGTAATTGTGTGAAGCTTTTATCAGACCATCCATTACTCGCTTTTAAGTTGTACAACTTTAATATCGGCGACAGTCTTGTGAAATTAGTACAACCATTATATAATGGTTTCTCTGCATCACTCAACAAGCTCTCAAACATTTTAGGACAATCACGAAGATCTTCTTCAACTGCTTTTGCAATCTCCTCAACTCGGTCCAGCTCATATGTATAGCTTTGATCAATTCATCTGCTCTAATTGTCCTTCCAATTCATCTGCTCTAACGCATTTTCCAAAACAACATTTTAAACAAGGACAAACAACTCTATTTGGATCTTTTGCATTCTTCACTGCAAACTCAACAAACTCCTTCACTCCATTTTCATACTCTTTTGTCAATCGATTGGCAGACATCCATTTCCGGTCCATTTTATATGACCTATATAAATGCAGTTACACAAATAATAAGCTACTGATAACATTTTGCCAATCTATATATAGTACACATATCTAATATTGGAAAATGGAAACCAAGGTCCTAGTCTGATTTCAAAACAGAACATATCATGATAAAATATCTAATATCATGTAACAATTTCAAAACAGAACATATCTAATATGTAACAATTTATCAGTTTTAGTGACAACAACAAATAAATAAATATTGTACCTGAGACAACGTTGATCAATTTGTTTTAAAGGAGGAGCAATGTATTCAATTTGTAGATGGGCGCACAGTAGAGGAGAGGAGGGTTCGCAAAGTAGAGGAGATGAGAGTTCGTAGGGTTAGAACAACGTATTAAATTTGTTTTAAATTTGTTTTTATTTATTTAAAGTGAATGATTTTTATTTAAAATGAATGGTTTTACAGCGCTTGTACAAAAAGTGTTCTAATAGGTCCTTTAATAATGTGAAAGCGCAAGCCTATTACAGCGCTTGTATAAAAAGCACTCTAATAGGTCATTAAATTATGTGAAAGTGCATGTATTTTACAGCGCTTTAACAAAAATCACTTTAAAAGCCAATTAACAAAAAGCGTTTGTGTTTAAAGCGCTCACAAAGCGCTGTAAAAGCTATGTGAGAGCGCTTCAATTTACAACGCTTTTTTAAGGAGCGCTGTAAAAGAGTTGTAAACGTTATGTGCAAGCGCAATGTGACCCTATATGACCCTACAACAGCGCTTTTTTTACAGCGCTTGTCAAAAAAGCACTGTTGTATCCTCCGTTGTTTTTAAAAAAATTTACAACAGCGCTTGTAATTAGTAAGCGCTGTAAAAGGCGCGCTATAAAATGTCATTTTTGGCGTAGTGTTGTCAATCATTTCTAGCTTAATATCGTTCTCCTTTGTAATTACTGCTAATAATTACAATTTAAGGGAACAAATCAATTGTTGATTTATCTATTCTATTATAGAAAAAAAATAAATACAATTGATTAGAAATATTATTTTCTGATTCACATCCCCTCTCAAATTGATGTGGTTGGTCAATGAGCATCAATCAATTTGCTAATAAGAAACTAATGATGTGGGTAAGAAACAACTTTGGTAAATATGTATGCCACTTGCAGTTGAGTAAAAATGTGGGGAAGTGATATAAGTCAATCATCATAGGCGTTACAAATAGAATGACAATCTATTTCGATATGCTTGGTGCGCTCATGTAAGACATGATTTGCAACAATCTGAATAGCACTTGTATTGTCCATATAAAGAGATATTGGCTTTGTTTGAGGAAATCAAAGTTCAGCCAAGAGACCACGAAACCAAATTTTATCAGAAAACAAGCAACAAACATGGCCCAATATTCAAATTTAGTAGAGGATTTAGATATTTGTGTCTGCTCCTTACTTTTCCACGAGATCAACAAAGAGCCAAGTAACATGCACCAACCAATGACAGATCGTCGAGTGTCAGGACACCCAGCCTAATCAGCATCACTATAACCAATCAATTGAAGAGTAGTTCCTGTGGGAAAGAGTAGTCCACGATGAGAGGTTCCTTTAAGGTAAGGAATTATATGACGGACGCTGCCGAGTGAAGGTGACGAGGAAAATGTATGAATTGACTAACTTGTTAAACAAAAAAGATATGCCAGGGCCTGTAATAGTCAAGTAATTAAGACTACCCATGAGTTGTCGATACAATAAGGGATCAGGTAAAATATCACTATCATTATGATGATATTTAACATTAACTTCAGGAGGAGTGTCCAGCGAATTAGCTGATGGAGACCAGCGATGGAAATCAAATTTGTGGCATACATGTGTTAATGGAGGAAGATGTTCTTGGACGTAGAATGAAGCTCAAGACCAAGAAAATAATGTAGGTTACCAACATCTTTCTTATAAAATATGGTTTGTAACTATTGCTGAAGTTGTTGAATGGAATGAGAGCAATACCAGTAGATGTGCAATGAATAAACAAGGAAGGGTAATATTGACTTTGAGTAAAGGAAAACCCAAGTAGAGTAGAACGAAATATCTTATATTTCAAACCATATAATGAGCACTTGAGCTTACACACACTCTTAGAAGATGAAAGTAGACCTGGAGGATGAGTCATATAGATATGTTTAGTCAGATCACCATGAAGAAATGCATTATTGGCATCCATTTGATGGAGAGACCAACCAGTAGAAGATGCTATAAAGAGCATAGTTCTCACCTTAATCAATTACATATGCTTGCTTATTCCCTAAGGCAACCAATCAAGCCTTATAACGATTGAGACAACCATGGGAATTCAGTTTCACATAATACGCCCATTTGCAGCCTATGAGTTTAATATCAAGTGGACAAGAAACAGTATCCCATGTGAAATTATTTTGAAGAGTTTAAAGTTCATCTTTCATAGCTTTTATTCAGCGCACATCTTTAATTGCCTATGAGTAACGTGTTGGAATAGATATTTCAGAGAGAGTGGCAGTAAGAGAAGTATGTGAGGAAGCATATATGTCCGGTGAATATCTATCAGGTGGATGAGACATTCTACCAGATCTTTTTGGTGCAACTGCTATAGGATCAAGCTGCAGATCGTCGCCGAGAAGGGGTGGAAACTTGTTGTCTGCATTTTCTAACATATACATTTTTTTGGTTTCAAATGTTTTATAAATTAAAACATAAACTAATTATAAGAAACATCATAACACACAAAACCCTTATTAGAGTGACTATAATCCATAAATTCACATTGAGCAGACTGTGCTCCAAGCTTATGCCTTTCAAAAGGAGGTAGGTGAAAAAAAAAAAAACACAACCAAAAGTATGTAACGCATTATAATCAAGTTGAGTTTGAAAAATACAAAATAAAGGGGAATCAATATCAATAACCATAGAGGGAATACAATTGATCAATAACATAGTAGTGGATAGTGCCTCCACCAAAAAATATGGACGAGCCTGAAGCTTGGAGAAGTAAAGTGTGCGTCACCTCAAGCAAGTGAGGATTCTTGCGTTCGACCATCCTACTTTGTTGAGAGGTATTGGAACAAGATCGTTGAGACAAGATGCCTTTTTGTTGCAGATACTCTTGAAATTCATGAGACATGTACTTATTGCCATAATCAGAGCGTAATATTTAATCGTTGGCTTGAAACTGATTTTCATCATATGTCAAAAATTTCTTAAAAATAGAAAACACTTCAAATTTAGATCGAAGAAAGTATATCCAAGTATAACGAATGTAATCATTGGTAAATGTGACAAAACATTTATAGTGTGCGTGATAAGTTATAGGAGACATACCCCAAACATCACTATGAATCAATTCAAAACAAGTGGGGGCACGATAGGCACCAATAGAAAAAAGGAAGTATTTTACTTTTGGCTAATTTGCAAACATAACATAAAACAGAGGCGATAGAAATAACATGTTTAGTACCCAACATACTAGTTTTAAATAAATGAGATAAAACAATAAAGTTTTGATGACCCAATTTTCTAGGTTAATCCTTATAGGAATTGAAAACATCATTACAAGCAAGATATGAATGACTAAAAATTAATTGGAGTCGTAAAAATCTTCCCACTTTAGGCCCCTTCGCAATCACCTTCCCTAACACCTGCTCTTGCACAAGACAACCTGTAACACCCCGATTTTTAACAGCGCGAGTGTATTTTTTTTTTCAAAAATAAATCGATAAAAATCCCAAGTTAAATTCACAAATAAGGAAAATACTTTTGGATAAAATATTTAAGTCGTAACACGACAACAAAATCATAATTAATTACAAACAACAGAAATAGTTTTTGGAACAAAAGTCCAAAATATCCAAGTATAAAATACATCGACTAAAATAATCTGTTTCAAATACATAAGTTCCCTTTTTACAACAACAACTCTGAAATAGGAAAGGGAAAATAAATAAAATTCTTGATTACAACCTTAAGCTGATCATTAATCTAACTGAGGGTAACTGGGTACTGAGAATCCACGAGCGGCGTCAAGCCCCCTGCTTTCGGTCACACAACCAACCCATCACTATGCCACGCCTTAGATCGACCCTAGTTCTCATATGAGGGCAAAGCCCAGATTTCCACAAATTGTAAACAAATACCACGTAGCATTCAATTTTAAATGCACAAAATCACCTTTCAACTTAGCATGCATCTAGAAAGAGTTTGCATATGTTAAACATTCATAAACAAGGTTGAAAAATGAAGTTTTGGACCAAACAACACTGTTGTATTCGAATACACCCTATGTGTAGTCGACTACACTTGCGAAAACAGCAGAAAAATAGCAAAAACAGCACTGACAGCACTACTGTATTCGAATACAGCCTGTCTGTATTCGAATACAGCATTCCATTCTACTGTATTCGAATATAGCACCTTGTGTAGTCGAATACACTTCAAAAAAATCAAGTCAGTAGCTAATTTAATCATCTGTATTCGACTACAACACAAGTGTAGTCGAATACACCTGTTAAAACAGCAGAAAATCAGTTTTTAACCCTTTCAAAAACATTCCAACACTTCCAAATTCATTCCAACACTTTCAACACCAATTCAATCAATCAAAACACCAACACAACACAAATCACTCATCACAATCAAGTACGCATATACAAACATCATGACATGTCAAACATGACTCACGTGCCAAACATCCTAGTGCAATGCGTATATGCCAATGCACATGATTCCGGAATATCAACAAAACCCTCCTCGAAGGGGCGCAATCTCTCACGGATCAACACCATTTACTATCGTACAACCTCTCACAGACTAGTACTAATTTTCTATGCATGCAATCGTTCACATATCAACACGACTTACAAGAGTGCAATCTCTCACAGATCAGCACAATTTACTATCGTACAACCTCTCACATACCAGTACTAATTTTCTATGCGTGCAATCGCTCACAGATGAGCACGACTTACAAGAGTGAAATCTCTCACAGATCAGCACAATTTACTACCGTACAGCCTCTCACAGACTAGTACTAATTTTCTATGCGTGCAATCGCTCACAGATCAACACGACTTACAAGAGTGCAATCTCTCACAGATCAGCATAATTTACTATCGTATAGCCTCTCACAGACCAGTACTAATTTTCTATGCGTGCAATCGCTCACAGATCAGCACGACTTACAAGAGTGCAATCTCTCACATATCAGCACAATGCGAAAATCTCTGCAAGGATAAGATGAACCAATTATTCGCATGGCATCCTCTCGTGGCCCATCATGGTTACCACTATTACCATGGCACCATCGCGGTCACCATGTACTATGAATGCATGAGCATACTCTGATTCTCGACACCACAATCATTAAGTAAATGCAGCTATTAAAAGATTTCCCATTTTTAATGCTCATTTAACACTAATGATTCTCAAATTTAACACAGAGCATACTCAACGCATACAATCCTCAAATCACATGAAATTGAATTCACAAATCATATTGAATTCAAATCACCACATACACAATCTCATCAACTCATTCACACCAAATCAAAATTCACACATAAGTTGCATTTATTCAAAACCCCACATCTTAAAACATCAAACATATCTCAAAGTTCATAAAATTACCATAAACATATCAACCACACCAAGTAAAAATCACCACCACCCACACCTTCGAAACTCATTAAATTCAATTTCACCATTTTACCCACAAAATGCATCAAATTAATTTCTCACAACATCTCACCTCAAACCCACCAAATTTATTTTCCAAACATTTTCAACCATAATACACCAAATCAAAACTCAAAATCTTTAAACACAAACCACCAAATTTCTTTTCCACAACTCACATAAAACCCATTAAATTCCTTTTCCCCAAATTCACACATAACCCCATCAAAATCAAATCCCACAAATACACATATAGAGTCCTATATGCAAGCTAAAAATTTGGAAGGAGCCCTTACCTCGACGGTAGCTCGAACGACCGATTACAGCACCGCGATAAATTCCGACAAAAATCTCGCTTCGCACGACGCTTTGAAAGTTAGTTCACAAGCACCGCAACGTGATCACGATCAACTTTCTCTTTAGTCGCTTCGCGAGATAAAGCTTAGATCTAGGTGATATGTGAGGTTTTGTGTTTGGCGGTTTGTAAACCCACCAACACCTTCTTCACGAAACAGAAAGAAAGAAGGAGAAGAACGTTCGCGGGCTAGGAGGAAATGTTTTTCCTTTCTGATTCCTCCTTCACTTAAACTATATATACATATTAGCTTACTAACTCAACATATATATATATATATATATATATATATATATATATATATATATATATATATATATGTATATATATATATGTATATATATATATAGGCTAAATACCACCCGTGGTCCCTTAACTTAATTTCAGTTAATGATTTAGTCCTTTATCTTCTTTTTTTTTCCGATTTGGTCCTTTATCTTTTTAAATAATTTCAATGTTACCCTTTAAGTGGGATTTCGTTAAGAAAAAGTTAAAAAAATCGCTCCTCTGTGTTCAGAAAAAGTTATCCTTTATGTTTTGAAGATATTTCAGAAAAATATTCAAAGTTTGTTCTAAGTTTGGTAGTATGATTGATTCGTTAAAACTGAAGTTATTGGTATTTATACTCCATAGACATCAGTTCAGATCAGTGATAATCGTTCCTAGATGTTTGATAAACATATACAATGATCTAGATGAGAGAATTTTTAACTTTTTCTTAACGGAATCCCATTTAAAGGGTAATGCTGAAATTATTTAAAAAGATAAAGGACCAAATCGGAAAAAAAAAAAGATAAAGAACTAAATCGTTAACCGAAATTAAGTTAAGGGACCCTATATATATATATAAATACATATTAAAATTAAACCAAACCAAAAATAATTGAAACTCTTACACACATCACTCCCATCACCAATTATTTTGATAAAAATATCTATTCCCATTGCAGCTCAATTGATAGGTAAAATTTTCAGCAACCAGAGATATTTTTAACAAAAATGTCTGGTATTAAATTCTCTGTACCATAAATAAATTATTCTTCGATGAATAATTTTAACCAGATAAAAAAAATATATATAATAAACAATTAACAAACTCTAATGAATTATGATTTTGGTATTTTAATTCACAAAATGAATTAAAATTTGGCTAAATGCTTCAGCAATTTAACACCAAATATACTAACATGGCATAAATTAGAGTTTGAAAATTAAGGGTCTTACACAACCAGCTCGAGAAAAATTAACATTACAATTTTTGTCCATTAGTTGACCAATAGACAATAAATTGGAAGCAAGTCCAAGTAATGCAAGAATATTTCAAAAATTATAGTTTATCTCACTAACATTAGAGATAGATAAGGTATTATCATCAACAATTTGAATTTTATGATTACCATGATAAGAATTTAGGGGGAAGTATATCCATGAACCTGTCATGTGATTACATGCACCAGAATCAAGAAACCACAAACAAGAAACATTAGAAGACTTATCATGAATGCCCAAGGCGGAAAAGGCTTAAAGTATCATTCATTGAATTATTTCAGGCTGAATAGCACCACCATCAAATGCACCAGTGGTGGAAGAACCAATTGTGGAGCTGGTAGTGACATAGAATGTCTGCGTCGAACGTTTTGTTGGTCGTGGATGTAACATCCTAAATTTTATAATAAACTAGTTTATTAATGAAATTGGAATTTAAATAATTAATTTGGTGTTAAAATTATTTTAGAATATATGTTGATAAATTTTTATTATATGTGGATTTTCTATGATGTGTTAATTTTATACATATTTGACTAATTGAGTAATATAAGTAAAAAAATATTATATTTTATTTTTTTTTATATTTTTCTAAAGCTAATAGTATTTTAATGTAATATTTTAAAGAATAAGATTTTATGCGATTTTACGTGTATATGCGTGTACATAATTAATGTGATATTTTTCTGTGCGTTTGACTAATGTTAAGTGTGCACATAGTAATATTTCCATTATTTCTAAATATTTTCTATTTTTAGTTATTTATTTTATAAATTATGATCTTGAGATATTAGTAATATTGCTGTTGATTTCATTTATTTTTATATATTTCCTATGACAGAGTGATTTTAGGCATATTTATTGTGAGTAATTAATTTAAATGGTTGATATTATATTTATTTATTTTATCGTTTTGACTATTCAATAAAGATAGTAGTATTTTTATGTGATTATTTTTTAAAATATTAGAATAATAATTTTAGTTATTATTTTGAATGTGAGGGTTTTTTTTTTATATTAATTGTAGTTATTATTTAGTTTTGAAATATAAGTAACATTTTAAAGAAATTAGTTTTGGTAATTATTGGTTTTATTTTTAAAAAATAAAATAATTAAAAGAAAGTAGTAAAATGTGTTTTATAGGTTGGACAAATATTCAAGAGTAAAACCTAATTAAATAATAATAAAATATAAATAATAATAATAATGAAAAAAAAAAGGAAAAAAAGTAAAGACGTAGAACACATTGTTCCCATCTTCCTCTTCGTACATACGCCACTATAACCGTTTTCTTCTCCTTCATCTCTTGTCGACCATGACTATAATAGTGGACGTCATGCAAAACTAAGACCACTTTCGAGATCGTTGTGATCTCCACTTTTATTATCAACCCAAATCGCAAATTGAAACGCTTTATTCCTCTTTGTCAAAAATTACACCTCCACTTTTTGATCAAGATTCCGACCATCACGATATCACCAACGAAAGCCAAGACCATACTTGGACTCTACGAAACACCCTCTCCCATTACCTATGCTTGAAATAAACAACCATTACACTTAAAAAAAATGGGTTTCCACCATTGTCGTGATTGTTTTCTCGAAATCCGACCAGCACATTTATCGTCCTAAAAAAATGACACTGTTCTTGGATTCCTCTCGTCAAAACATTCAAGAAGCACTGCTCATTTGTGTGTTTCGGTGAAGTTGACGTTGGACCATGTCGGCGTTCCAACACATCGGTGAGGCCTTTTCTAATAACCTATTTCACGTCGTTTTGAATATGTTTCTTATCCATATATTTTTATTAATGATTTAACACTGATTTTTATGCTTCATGTAGATTATCAGCAATGTTTTATTGACTCTGCAAATTCGTCCATATCACTATAACGTCAAAATCATTCAAGGATATATCACATTATAAAGTCAAAATCACTCAAGAAAAATCAATACATTTCACTATAACGTCAAATCATCTAAGAGAAATTATTATTGCATACTATACATATTAATCACAACAAAACAATCACAAGAAAGTGAAATGCTATGCATGAGCTTTGACTCTACTTCACAATGTGGTACCATTATAACAATGAAGTACTTGGTCAGGAGGCTTGATACTATGCCACCACCCGAGTGGACGGACAATTCATAGATCCCCTAAACTCAATCCGAGACACATATACGTGACAATCGAGATAAACGTGTGTTGCATGGTAGCTCCAGACATTTGGAGTGGAACCTCCAAGTCACATAGGAATTCCCCATCTGTATACCTCAAAGGTATAACAGTATTGCCTTAATGCTCAACAGTAGACCGTCACGATAAGACTCATTCAGTTGTACTTCCCCGAAATCACTAGGCTTGTCAGACCCTACCTATATGACCACAAAATAATCTCCACTTCAAAATTTCTCAATATCTATTTTCGCTCCTCGTTGGCCTATGAGACTCCATTAAGACCGTCATCTCAAGCAAAAATGGGAATCACCACTATTTCATCAACTATGGGGTTACTTCAATATTCTCATCAAAAATTCATAACATCACTATCATTAAGCATATCTCATCACATAAACTCATCACAATTTTATAGCATCGCTATCACCAACCATACATCATCACATAGACTTATCACAAATTTATAACATCACTATTATTAATCATACATCATCACCATCACATAAACTTATCACAATGCATCAAGCTTTTATTATCACATCACATAAACTCGTCTAATCAAACACATACATATAATTCAAATCGACACCCAAAATCACAACAATATCAAATACTACACATTTAACGAAATTAAATCAATCAAAACCTTATAAATATTTCTATTCCACATTTTATTCTCACAATTTCCATATTTGCACATTAATTAACTTATCCCTCAAAGGGCTACTTGTTGTTTTTTATTTTCGAAAAGTATTTAAAAATCAATTTATGCCACCGAAAATATTACTGGGTTGAGTCGCGGACTAGGTCACTCTCTTTAAGACATTTTGCGGCACTGCCAAATTGTGCAAGCCAGACTATCAACCACAAAGTCCCCAGGATAACACAACCTATATTCACATCAGAATTCTACTGCACCGTAGAAATCTGTTATAGAATTACACCCTCAATATGGCAGTCTAACGGCTACCACTCGTAATATGGTATTATGACCACTCGAAAGAAAGAGAAAAAAAAGAAAGATAGGGAGAAGTAGAGAAAAGTCTAAGATTTTAGAGAACTTTTGGTGTAGTTATTCAACTGAGTAGAACCCTCTATTTAAAGAGAAAATCTGCAACTGGATGAGAGAAAAATGTGCGATCCATCATACCAGATCCACAGAAACGTGCACTCCGAATTTGTCTAGGTTTTTGATCGGGCAATGAACTGATTTGTGAGTCCACAACATTTTGAAAATAGGTAGGGTTTGATTGGGCAAATTGATATACGAATCGGGGGAAGGAACTGGCCAGATTAGATGTTGAATGTTGACTCTGTGGAGGGCAGACATGTGTACACCATATCAATGAGAGAAAAACGCACGCATTTATAAAAATAATTTTTTTTAAAATTTTTCCGGATACTAAAAATTTAATACACCACTTAGCCCAAGCCTAGACCCGACCCGAACCGAGCCGGCTGGACAGACAGCCGCAGCGGCACGTGCGCGCGCGTGTGGTGGTCTATTTGCATGCGTTCTTCCCCCTTCATAAAATTGGGTTACCTGTTTGGGCACACCCCAATTGCCATACCTCCATCTTATAAACACTACTAGTATGTGTCATCCCTCCTATGTGGGACTTCCTTTTTCAATTCACACCAACTAGCTCTAATTAATATCATCATCATTTCCAACAATCTCTTATCATCATTTCCAGCAATCCCCCACTTGAATTTCAAAGAGTTTCTGAAATAGCGTCAAACGATTCTATAAGATTGTATAGAGTTGTCTCCGGACTTGAACCTTTGCATAGAAAGTAAGATTCAGATTCAACAAGAGTGACTTGTAGTCTAGAACTTTATCTCTGACATCAAACCCACACACAAACTTTTCATCAGGTGTATTCTCAAAAGTCGTGCATAACGGCTATACACGTTTATCCTAGTATAGTGAACGATCTAGGAGTTCTGCCTTGGAATTCTATAGGAAGTGGCCCATACTTTCACATTCATATAGGTGAGTCTATCAAAAGTACTCATGTAGCTATGTACTCCACTCCACATAGACGTAGAGAAAAGTCTCAGCGAGAGAAGAAAAAGAAAGATAGGGAGAAGTAGAGAAATGTCTAAGATTTCTGAGAACTTTTGGTGTAGTTTTTCAACTGAGTAGAACCCTCTATTTATAGAGGAAATCTGCAACTGGATGAAAAAAAAGGTGTGATCCATCAGACCAGATCCACAGAAACGCGCACTCTGAATTTGTCTAATTTTTTTGGATGCTAAAAAAAATAATACATCACTTAGCCTCGTCACAGGCCCGGCCCAAGCTGGTCAGACAGACTGCGGCGTGCGCGTGCGTGGTGGTCTCACTACGTGAAAAATTGCATTTTACAGCGCTTTTTTTAAGCCCTTTACAGCGCTGTAGTATCTAGCGTTGTAAAAAGATACAACGGCGCTCTTTAAAATAAAAAAGCGTTGTAAATCCCTTCTAAAAACACGCTGCTTGTTGTACTAGTTTTACAGCGCTTATTTCAAAAGCGCTGTAAATCTCTTCTAAAAACACGTTGCTTGTTGTACTAGTTTTACAACGTTTTTTTCAAAAGTGCTGTAAATCCCTTCAAAAAACGCGCTGCTTGTTGTACTAGTTTTACATCGCTTTTTCAAACAAGCGCTGTAAATCCCTTCTAAAAACATGCTGCTTGTTGTACTAGTTTTACAGCACTTTTTCAAAAAAGCGTTGTAATAGGTGCATTCTTGTTCTGGTTTTATTAAAAACCGCTGTAAATGGAATTTTTAAAATAACGTTTGTTTGTATAAACAGGTTTTTTATGGCATTTTTTTAAGAAAGCGTTGTCTTTTAATTTTTTTTTCCCAAATCCATTTGCATGTGTTCTTCCCCCTTCACAAAATCGGGGAACCCCTTGGAACACACCCCAATTTCCATACCTCCACCTTATAAAAATTACTAGTGTGACACCCCAAATTTTATAATAAACTATTTTATTAATAAAATAGGATTTTAAATAATTAAGTTGGTGTTAAAACTATTTTAGAATATATGTTGATTAAATTTAGAATTAATTTTCTTTATATAATGTTTTAATCTTTTACATATTAGACTAAATGAGTGATATAAATATCAAATATTATATTTTTATATTTTATATATTTTTCTTAAAATAATAGTATTTTAGTGTACTTATTTTAAAGTATAAGATTTTAGGCGATGCTACGTGCATATGTGTGTTTGTAGTTAATTTGATATTTTCTTGTACGTTGACTAATGTTAAGTGTGCACATAAATATTTCTAAATATATCTTATTTTAATTAATATTTTACAAATAATTATCTTGAGATATTAGTAATATTGATATTGATTTTCTTTATTTCTATATAGTTGCTAGGGTATGATATTTTATACATATTTATTTTGATTTAGTAATTAATATAAATTGTTGATGTTATATTTATTTATTTTATCATTTCAACTACTCTATAAAGATGATGTATTTTTATGTGATTATTTTGAAAAATGTTATAGTAATAATTATAGTTATTATTTTGAGTATGAGAGTTTTGATTAAAATTAGATTTATCTATGTTTTGGAAAAATAATATTATGTAAAAATGAGTGTTTTTAAGAAAAAGTTTCTACCATGAATCCGTAAAATAAATTATTTATTAAGGACTTTTAGAAATACTAGAAAATGAATTTTGTACCACACGACTGTTTACACCCCTATTTTCTATTTCTGCATATTAATTTGGGCTAGTATTGGTGGGCTTTTCTTTTCTACACCTCCGAGTTGCTCATTACACCCCCGTTTCTGCCTCAGACTAAACTCCCCTATGTTGGGCCTTACAGACTATTTTAAACTTGTACCTGTACATCGTTTTTGGATTCCTCTCGAAGAAACCTTCAAGAAACACTAGTCATTTGCATTTTTCGGTGAAGTTGGCGTCAGACTCTTCCGGCGCTCCGACGAGTAGGTGAGACTTTTTCTGTAGTTTTTTCTCGTCGTTTTGACTTCATTTTTGTTCCTAAAATTATTATTATGCTTTGCATAATTTAGCAGTCAAGTCTCGACGATTTTGTGAACTCGCCGTTTATTCGGTTTCGCTCGCTGTACGTTGTTGATCTACAGTTGTTGTTGAGAACTTCCATTGATTTCTGTGTTTGAGAAAGCGTCTAAATAAGGTAAGGAGTGAGAGATCGTTTGAATTGATGAGTATAATATATTGTGAGATGAACGGGAAAACCGTATTTCCCAACGATTCATCCGGGGCTCCCTATGTACGGCAGTAGCCCTTTGAGAGATAAATTGATTAATGTAAAAATATGAGAATTGTGAGATTAAAATGTGAAATAGAAATGTTTATAAGGTGTTGATTGATTTAATTTTCGATAATTGTGTGGTAGTTGACATTTGCCATTATTGTGATTTTGGATGTCGAATGAAATTATTTGCATGTGTTTGATTAGACGAATTTATGTGAGGTATTAATAAAAGATGGATTCATGGTATGATATATTTTTACGTGATGATAATGATGATTTTTTATTGATGGTGGTGATGTTATAAAATTGTGATGAGTTTATATGATGATCATGATTATGTATGATTAATGATGTTATAAAATTGTGATGACAATATTGTTAATTGGATTCCAACTTAATTGATGAAATAGTGGTGATTCCAACTTGTACTAAAGATGATGTTGTTAATGGAGTAGTCTATGCTAACGAGGGGAGAAAATAGATGTTGGAAATATTTGAAGTTGATGTGAATTTTTGAAGTGGAGATTATTTTGTCATAATATAGGTAGGACCTGACAAGCCTAGTGATTTCGGGGAAGTACAACTGAATGAGCCTGATCGTGGCAGTCTGCTGTTGAGCCTTAAGGCAAGATTGTTAGACCTTGGAGGTATTCGTGTGAGGAGTTCCTAAATGACTTGGAGGTAGCATTCCAAATGTCGGGAGCTACCACATAACACACGTTTACCTCAATTGTCGCGTATATGTGTCTTGGGTTGAGTTGAGGGGATCTATGAGACAGGGCCAATTTGAATTGTCCGTCCACCGGGATGGTGGCATAGTATCAAGCCTCCTAACCAAGTACTTCAGAGTTAGAATGGTACCACATTGTGAAGTAGAGTCTAAGCT
This sequence comes from Cicer chorassanicum, assembly GCA_037974735.1. Taxonomy (NCBI): domain Eukaryota; kingdom Viridiplantae; phylum Streptophyta; class Magnoliopsida; order Fabales; family Fabaceae; genus Cicer; species Cicer chorassanicum. The sequence continues at coordinate 65,455,139 of JBBPBP010009779.1, read as the reverse complement.
CATGCTTAGCATTACAATTTTGTGTGATTGTTTTGTTGTGATTAATATGTATCGTGTGCGATAATAATTTCTCTAAGATGATTTGATGTTATAGTGAAATGTATTGATTTCCCTCGAGTGTTTTTGACTTTAAAATGTGATGTTTTTTCCTTGAAGAATGTTTGTGTAGCGATACGGTTTACTTATGATTAATTGTGTGTTCTTCTTACTTATATTACATTGCCAACATGATTTCAAAACTCACCTCCTTCTTTGTTTGTGTTTTACAGGATTGGCCCTACATTTGCGACATCGCAGTTGTTACAGGTTAACGAGTCTTGAAGTTCATGTTTGGGAGAAACCCCGCTCTGATAGGTGACACCGGGAATAAGAGTTGTAATTTGTATTTTACTTATTAAATTTGAAACGACTTTTTGTATGAAAACCTTATAAGTACTAGTAAGTTTTTAGAATTAAATTAAGTAATTATACTTAAATCAAACTTATTGAGATTTCACTATTTTATAGGAGGAAAAAAAGTTTAAAGTGTTCCGATTGTATTTTGAGATATGTGATATTCTAAATAACCCACAAAAGTTTCTTTTTTCGTTGGAAGAATTTTTATTTATCTGCTACAAGTTTTATAGAAATATGATATAAATTATTTATATATATCATTTTGGGGTTCAGGGTGTCACAACTAGTGTGTCATCCCTCCAATGTGGGACTTCCTTTTTTTTTTCAATTCACACCAACTAGTTCTCATTAATATCATCATCATTTTCAACAATCTCTTATCATCATTTCCAACACTACTACCATACGTAGCGAGCCCCAGATGAATTGTTGGAAAATACGGTTTTCCCGTTCATCTCACAATATATTATACTCATGAATTCAAACGCTCTCTCACCCCTTACTTTATTTCGACGCTTTCACACACGAATATAAGTCCACAAGAAAAAGCCTTTTTTCTTTGACTCCTTGTCCTTCAATCGATCTAACTCGACAGTTTATGGGTAAACGTCAAAAATAAATTATGATAACACACTCTAAAAGGGTCAATTTAGAAATGAGGCAAATAAACTTACCCCAAATAGGAAAATAATCATTGGATAATATAGCCACTATTTACATGGTTGTTTTGGCGTTGGTTTGACTAAAATTGGGCTTATGGTGAAGAAGAACAGTGCAAAATAAGGAATTCCATAAACGGAGAAGTCGGGTATTTTAAAGAGAAATTTGGATGGTTAAAAATCTAGGCAAGTGGGTTAGCTGAATCAATGGAGGAAAGAACGTACTAAAATTTGGACAAAAACGGAGAAAGTTTTATGGACAGTCATGGGACACTGACATCGAATTTCTATTCTGTTTTGGTGATTCTTGTTTCCTTTGTGCGGGTGCTCCCAAATTCTTTCAACTGTGGCGCTACTTTCTCTCATGTTATGCTACTTTCTCTCTTATTATATTAGGTTATTATTGACTTAATTCATTGAACCCCATTTTATTTTCTTACCGTATTTATTTTTTACAAGACCCAACTAATTACACACTTATTTTAATTTATTTATAAAATAAATAACTAAAATAGGAAGTACATAGAAATAATTAAAATATAAATATATGCAGACTTAACATTAGTCAAGCATACAAGAAAATATCACATTAATTACCAACTCACATATACACGTAAAATCGTCTAAAATCATATTCTTTAAAATATTACACTAAAATACTATTATTTTTAGAAAAATATATAAAATAAAATATTTGGAATATATAGAAGATTAAATATATACAAGATTAGCACATCATAGAAAACACACATATAAAAAAAAATTAATCAACATATATTCTAAAATAATTTTAACACCAAATTAATTATTTAGAATCCTACTTCATAAAAAAATAGTTTATTATAAAAATTGAGGTGTTACAGGAGAAACCTCGCTCTGATAGGTAATACGAGGAATAAGAGTTGTAATTTGTATTTTGTTTTAACTTATTTAATTAGAAATGAGTTTTTGTATGAAAACCTTATAAATACTAGTATGTTTTTGGAATTAAATTAAGAATTTATAGTTAAGTCAAGTTCATTGAGATTACACTATTTTAATTAAAAAATAAAGTTTGAATTGTGGCGGCATAAGAATGTAAAATCATGCCATATAACATTGCTCCTATAAATGAAGTAAAATTAATTTCAAGCATTTGTTCCTATTTGTGCACGCAGTGCATCATGACATATAACATTGCTCATTCTAATTAGACAAAATACTTAGTGTAGTCATTTAAGTTACACGAAAATATTAAATTGATCCTTAATTTTTTTTTGTATCAAGTTAGTCCTCTATATTTGTAAAAATTACAATGTTGAACTATTTTTAGCCCAAACTCCATTTCAATCATTTATAGTTAGAGATTTTAAAAATGGTATTGAGTTTTATCATCAATCATATGAGGAATAACATAATAAATTTTCATGTGATTTCATCACATATGAACTTTGCGTTTAATTTCAAGAACCCTAAAATCTATCTCATTCGAATTCTCACTAGCTTAATTATTTTTCAAAAATTTGATTGAGGGCTTATGTTTTTATGATTATTGCAATCAAAACCTTTAAGAATTACACGAGTTTATTGAAAACATAGGGAGAATTTTGGATTTCAATTGGTTAAAGATATATTGAAAAATAAAAATATATCATTAAATATTGTTGTAGATTTTAATTTAAATATTAATATTTGTTGGAATTCAAGTGTGAGTGATTAGTCTCACATCGACTAAGATTGGAGGAAATATTGGATATATAAGAGTGGGGAGCCATATACCCATTGCCTTAAGGTTTTGGGTGAAGATGTGGTGTCAAGGTCTCTTAGGGATCTTGGAAGTTTAGACCATTGTTATTGTCACGCTCCCCTAGACTCCCCAACAAGTGGTATTAGATTCATAATTCGTCTTGATCAAGGAGTTGGAGTGGGAGATCCTATTGTGGATCAAGTCTAATGTTGTGGATGACTCACATTTGAGGGGGAGATTGTTGGAATTCAAGTGTGAGTGGGGGTAGTCCCACATCGACTAGAAATGTTGGATATATAAGAGTGGAGACCTATATACCCATTGCCTTTAAGGTTTTGGATGGAGATATTGTGTCAATGTCTCTCAGGAATTTTGAATGTTTAACCCATTGCTGCTACCGCGCTCCCCCGGACTCTTCAACAAGTGGTATTAGAGCATTGGTTCGGCTTGGTGGGGTAGCGGGAGTCGGAGATCCTAGTGTGGATGTAACACTCCAAATTTTATAGCAGACTATTTAATTAATTAAAAATACTATTTTACCGAGTTAGTGTTATATTTAATGTGTTTTAGGATATATGTTGACAAATATTATGATTAATTTTCTTTATATGTGTGTTTGCTATAATGTGATCATTTTATAGATATTTGATTTAGTGATTAAAATTATATTTGTTTATTAAAATAATATTCAATTATAAATTTGAATCAAATCTTATTTTAGATTTTCTTCAAATAGATGAATCTTCTTTCATACTCTTTGAAGTCAAATATATTATTTTCATAAAAGACTTTTGTTATCATCAAAATTCTAAGTATAAAATCAACTTGGTTCCAACAATATCCCCCTTTTTGATGATGACAAAACTTGTATTTTTTATAACAAATTTTCTTTATATTTCTTTGACTCCCCATAAGTCTAAGTATCATTTTCTCTCAACTTTATCAAATATATTTCTCCCTCTTTTGTCATCAGACAAAAAGACTTGAAAGTGAAACTTTTTTTTTCAAATATCTTTTTCCGTTTTTCTCTTCTTTTTTTTTTTTGAATAAAATGAATATAACATAATACAAGAAAATATAATAACTAATCTAAAACTAAACTACTTTGAAGTGATCATAACATCAGCCAAATATAACAATAAGGTTTAGGTTTTTCTTGATGAAGTTAAACCTATCTTAAGTAGTGGTTTGGTGAATATGTCAGTCCATTGGTGCTCAGTTTCGACAAACTGAATGTTTAGTACGTTTTGTGAACAAAGTCCCTAATGAAGTGGTGTTTGATCTCTATTCGTTAAGCTCTAGAATGTAGAATCGGGTTTTTGGATAAACAAATGGAAAAAGTGTTATCACAATAGATGGGAATGTTGGATTCTAGGATTTTGTAGTCTTCAAGTTGATGTTTCATCCAAAGCAGTTGAGAACTACAGTCAGTTGCTGAAATGTACTCAGCTTATGTTGTTGACATTGCTATGATGTTTTGTCTCTTACTTGACCAATGTATTAAGTTGTCACCTAAAAATGTGCAGTTGCCACTAGTACTCTTTCTCTCAAGTTTATCTCCAGCATAATCAGAATCACAATATCCACTCAGTTTGTAATTAGGAGATTTCTTGTGGAACAAGGTAAGGTTGGTAGTGCCTTTTAGGTATCTTAGGAATCTCTTAACAACAATTAAATGTGATTCCCTAAGGTCAGCTTGATATCTTGGACATACACATACACTAAACATGATGTTAGGTCTGGAAGCGTTAAGGTAAAGTAGGGATCCTATCATTCCTAGGATCCTATCATTCCTCTATAGGGTTTTTGGACAAATTTTTCGCCGGAATCATCTTTTTCAAGTGAACAAGTAGGGTGCATTGGTGTAGCCATAGGTTTGCAATCACTCATCTTAAACTTCCTAAGAAGCTCTTTTGCATATTTAGTTTGATGAATGTATATACCTTTTTGATTTTGCTGAATTTGTATCCTTAAGAAGAACTTAAGTTCTCCCATCATACTCATTTGAAATTCAAGTTGCATCAATTTAGAAAATTTTTGGCAAAGAGTGCCATTAGTAAATCCAAAAATAATGTCATTAACATAAATTTGAATAATAAGAATGTCATCTTAAGCAAGAAGTTACTAAGTCTATCATACCATACCCTAGGTGCTTGTTTTAGATTATACATAGATTTCCTAAGTTTAAAAACATGATTTGGAAATTCAGTACTTTCAAAACCTGGAGGTTGTTTAACATAGACTTCTTCACTTATATAACTATTCATTAAAGCACCTTTAACATCCATTTGAAATAATGTAATGTTATTATTTGAAGCAAAAAAAAAAGTAGGATACAAATAACCTGATCACTGGAGCAAATGTCTCAGTGTAATCAATGCCTTCTTGCTAACTGTAGCCTTGTGCGAAAAGTCTTGCCTTGTTTCTGACCACTTCATTTTTTTCATTTAGCTGGTTTCTGGAAACCCATTTGGTTCCAATAATGTTCTTCTTTAGTCTAGGTACTAAAGCTGAAACATCATTCCTCTTAAATTTATTTAACTCTTCTTGCATTGCAAGAATCCGTCCATCATCTGCCAATGCTTCATCAAAGTGGTAGGCTCAATTGATGAGAGTAAGTCAAATAAAATGGTATCTTTTAATAATGATCTAATCCTCAAAGGATCACTTAAACTTCCAATGAGATGAGATGTCTTGTACTTTCATCCAAATCTTCCTTGTAACTTTTCTTGACTGATTCTACCTTGATCAGATTTATCCTCTGAAGATTTGTCATCTTCTGGTTTGTCTGGATCTGCTTCCTCTAGTTCCAGTAAACCTACATATCCTCAACTTGCTTTGGCAATTTAAGGTCAAGCTGTTTGTCATATAAAATAGTATAAATCAGATAATTGAAGAATGAAATCAATACAGCCAAAACATTAGTTTTGTATTTAGTGGTTTCCGCTTGTTTCGGAAAACCAAACTTGTATGCTACTTCTGCTTTAGTGTTCAGATTCTATGGATCTCCTTGGTCCTCTAAATTTTTTGTGAACCTGCAAAGTACATATCTAGCTTTGATTTTTAAAATCAAGCTTCTTGTTATCACAGTAAACATAATATTAAACAATAATTAAATTTAAAGAAAGATATAACCTATATGTCAAGAGTTTCAGTTTCAGTTTGAAAACCCTTTTATTTCTTCCTTTCTGGATTTCAAATTCTGAATTTGCATATTTTCTTATTAGAGGGTCAAGATGAGGGGATTTGAATTCCCATCCAGGTATGTAGTGTTGATAAATTTGATTGGAGTGCTCAAAGAAGTCTCTTGAATTCTGATTGTTAATCTGACACTTTTGTTTCTGCTGATGTATCGGCTTACTTTGGTAATTTTGAAACTAATGGTAATTTTGATTCTTCTGGTAGTTCTTGTTTTATTGATATGTGTGATTTCTCTGCCAGTTTGGATTTTGCTGATATGTGTGATTTCTCTACCAGTTTTGATTCTGTTGATACTCCAGATTTTTCTGATTTTTTTGGTTCATCATATGGTTATGGTTATGATAGGTACGGTGTTAACCAATCCTTCTTCCACCATAGTCAGTTGGCTTCTGTTTGTTAAGTCTTGGAACATAGACCTTTTTCCTTTCATATACTGCAAGCATCCATTGACCAGTCACAATGACTGGTGTTTCTATTTGATTGCTTAAAATATCTGCAGCATAAACAATAATTACTTTTCAGTGTTAAACTTTCAGCCTTAAGTTCAGCAATATTAGTTTTCATATTTGCATTTTCTGTTTTCAGTTCAGTAATATCAGTTTTTAGAGTTGCATTATCTGTCTTAAGTTCAGTACTTTGATTCTTTAAAACATTAACTTTTTCAGTTAGATTTGTATTTTCTTTCCTAAGTGTTTTCAGTTTTAAAGACAATTTGTGATTCTTATTTAAAAAATCATTTATATTAGTAACTAAATCAGATCGAGTAAATTCAGAAAATACCTCAATTTCTTCATTTGTTTATTCACTTCCAGAGTTAGAGTTTGTGTTGGATCCAGAGGTAGAGTTGGTATGAACCATTAGACCAAATTTGTGTGCTCTTCATCATTAGAGGATTGATCATAATCATCACATGTAGCCATCAGACTCCTCTTCTTGGGTCTAGAATCTTTCCTCTAATGTTTCCCTTTCTCCATATTTGGACATTCTGACCCAATATGTTCAGTTTCATTGCATCTATAGAAGAAGATGATTTTCTTGTCATATTTATCATCCTTTCCTTTGTTGGATTGCCTGGAATATCTTTGGGGAAATTTTTTCTTTCTGTTGTGCCACATCTTTTGAACTTTTCTGCGTATAAACGTCAGTTCCTCTTCCTCTAAGTCTTCATTCTGATCATCTGAATCATCATCCTCTGATTCTGCTGTTGCCTTCAGAACTTTCTTCTGCTTGGATTTCAACGCCAAGGTTTGTTGCGTCTTCTTGGGCTCATCCTCCGTAAGCTCAATTTCTTGTGATCTGATAGAGCTGATTAATTCTTCCAAATACTTTGCTTCTTGAATGGCAGAGATCTTAGGTCTCCACTTGCTTTTTAGATTCCTTAGTATCTTCTTCACGTGATCAATAGTTGTATAACTCTTTTCAAGTACCTTTAATCCTGAGACTAGAGTCTGGAATCTAGAAAACATTGTTTCAATGTCTTCATCTTCTTCCATCTTGAACAACTCATACTTATTGACTAGGAGGTTGTTCTTTGCCTCTTGAACTTGCTTGCTTCCATCATGGGTCAGAATCATACTATCTCCTTATTGGTGCACTTGTCAAACTCCTTGAAGGTGATTGCATTTATCATGAATGTTCTGGACTTATGATGCACGTTGTACATCTTCTTCTGATCAACATTCATCTCCTTTCTTGGAATTTCAATACCATCGGTATTCTTCGGAGCAATATAACCATCTTCCACCAAGTCCCAAAGTTTATGATCTTGTGAAATATAGAAACTTCTTAGACTGTCCTTCCAATACTCAAAACGTTCTCCATCAAACAGAGGTGGTTTGTTGATGTTTCCTCTAGCAGCTTCTTCACTGAATCCAAACATATTGAACCCTTGGATCTTTTCTCAAACACAGTAAATTACTCATCCTTGAGACCGAGCTCTGATAGCAATTGAAGGTGAAAACACGAGAAGGGGGGTTGCATTGTGTTTGCCAACGTTGATAACTTTTTGATAATTTATATTTAAATTAAAAAAACTAGTTCGATTTTGGTGACTTACTTGGTGTAGAAGCAATTGGATTTAGAGGTAGCAAGCAATGAAAGCATAAATAATTTGACACATAGATTTATCCTGGTTCACCACAAACTTGGCTACATCCAGTCCTCTCATTCAGAAGACTTTAATTCACTAATTCAAATACCTTGAATTACAGAGCAAATAACCCTCCAAGTCAGTCTTCCCAAACAGCCTGACAACCCCAGACTTTTGAGAAACTAACAACATTGACCTTACAAGCCAATTCTTATCCTAAGAACCTGACAACCCCAGATTGAAGAAGAAACTAACCACCTTGACCCTGCAAGCTAAGTCTTCTCCTAACAACCTAACAAACCCAAATTGAAAAAGGAACTAAACCACTATCGGGTTGGATATAAAAGATTGAAACTTGAGTAGTTACTTCTAACAAAGCTGATAATAATAATAACTCTCACACTCTAAGAAAAGAACACTCATAAAATATTTCTAACTTGAACAAGTATTTCTCTCTTTGAACTTCAAGATGAATTTGTAATTTTGAGCTTTTTAGTTCTTCTACTCTTTCTTGCTTTTCAATGTTTTTCTCCTTCAGCCTTGAGTGTCTATTTATAGTGAAAATTTGGGCTTCAATTTAGTCCTTGTTTAGTTCTACCTTGTATCTTGTTCAGATTGAATTGTATCTTGTTCAGACTGAATTTTATCTTGTGACACCCTAAACCCCAAAATAATATATATTAATTTATACAAGAATTTTTAACTTAATTCGCAGCGGATAAAGAAAATCTATTTTCAAGGAAATAAAACTTTTATAGCAAATTTAGGATATCACATTTCTCAAAATTCAAAAGGAACACTTTTAACTTTTTCCTCTTAACAAACAGTAAGGTTTTCATAAAAAAAAATGTTTCTAATTAAATAAATAAAATAAAACTTATGACTCTCATTCCCGGTATCACCTTTTAGAGCGGCTTCTCCCGAACTTGAACTTCAAGACTCATTAATCTGTAATAACTGCGATTTCGCAAATGCAGGACCAAGCCAGTCACACACAAACAACGAAGGAGGTGAGTTTTGAAATCATGTTAATAGTATAATATAAGTAAGAAGAACAGACAATTGATCATAAATAAACTGTATCATTACACAAACATCACATTATAAAGTTGAAACCACTCAAGTAAAATCAATGCATTTCACTATAACATCAAATCGTCTAAGAGAAATTATTATCGCACACGATACTTATTAATCACAACAAAACAATCACATGAAAATGCAATTCTATGCATTAGCTTAGACTCTACTTCACAATGTGGTACCATTTCAACTCTGAAGTACTTAGTTAGGAGGCTTGATACTATGCCACCATCACGGTGGACGGACAATTCAAATTGGCCTTGTCCTCATAGATCTCCTCAACTCAACCCGAGACACATATACGCGACAGTCGAGGTAAACGTGTGTTGCATGGTAGCTCTCGATATTTAGAGTGCTACCTCAAAGTCACCTAGGAATTCCCCACCCGAATACCTCCAAGGTCTAACAATCTTGCCTTAAGGCTCAACAACAGACTGCCACGATCAGGCTCATTCAGTTGTACTTCTCTGGAATCACTAGGTTTGTCAGGCCCTACCTATAGGATGACAAAATAATCTCCACTTCACAAATTCTCAATATTTATTCTATCCCCTCTTTGGCCTACAATACTCTATTAAGACTGTCATCTTAAACAAAATTGAAATCACCATTATTTTATCAACTATGGGGTTACATCAATATTCTCATCACAAATTTGTAACATCACTATCATTAATCACACATCATCATCACATAAACACATCACAAATTTATAACATCACTATCATCAATCATATATCATCACATAAACTTATCACAAATTTATAACATCTCAATTATTAATCATACATCATCATCATCACATAAAATTGTCACAACACATCCATCTTTTATAATCACATCACATAATTAAACTCATCTAATCAAACATATAAATAAAATTAATTCGACACTCAATATCACAATAATATCAAATACCACAAATTTAAAGAAATTAAATCAATCAACACCTTACAAATATTTTTATTCTATATTTTAATCTCACAATTTCCATATTTGCACATTAATTAATTTATCCCTCAAAGGGTTACTGTCATACGTATCGAGCCTCGGATGAATCGTTGGGAAATACAGTTTTCCCGTTCATCTCACAATATATTGTACTTACGAATTCAAACGCTCTCTTACCCCTTACTTTATTTCGACGCTTTCACACACGAATATGATTCCACAAGCAAACAACATTTGTTCTTTGCATATGGACCTAACCCATAAAATACATTTTATTCCTTTCTTTTATTTTTTTAAAATAAAACCAACAATTATCAAATAAATTTTAACACTTCTTTAAACACAATCCCATTACTAAACCATTACTAATATTTTATAAAATAAAGTAATTAAAGTAATTTATCTTTGAATAATATATTAGTAATAACTAAAACCCTCATAGTCATAATTATTACCACAATTATTAATTATTACTTTTGAAGATACTTATATTAAAACACTACCATCTTTAGAGAGAAATAAAAATATAAAATAAATAATTATAATATCAATAATTTACATTAATTACAATAAATACGTATAAAATCATCATACCATAGCAACTATATAAAAATAAAGGAAATCAAACACAATATTACTACTATCCCAAGATAATTATTTATGAAATAAATAATTAAAATAAAATATATTTAGAAATAATTAAATATAATTAAGTGCACTTTTAATATTAGTCAAACACACAAGAAAATATCACATTAATTACCAACTCACATATACACGTAAAATGGCCTAAATCTTATTCTTTAAAATATTTACGCTAAAATACTATTGTTTTTAGAAAAATATATAAAATAATAAAATATAATATTTATTATTTATATCCGTCATTTAGTCAAATATATGCAAGATTAACACGTCATAGAAACTACACATATAAAGAAAATTAATCATAAAAATAATCAATATATATTCTAAAAATAACTTTAGCACCAAATTAATTATCTAAAATTCTATTTGATTAATAAAATAGTTTATTATAAAATTTGGTGTGTTATAACTCTATCCACCTTAAAAGAATTTTGTCCCCAAAATTCAAGCTACTAAAGAATATGATTTTACTTCACACTTAATCTTCTAAAAGAATTACATGGCTCAAATCCTAGTTTCACCCCTAGTACGCTTGCTTAATTTACCGTTCTTGTGGCTCTACTTAAGATCAAGTAGTATAACTACAAAATTCTAAAACATCCTTCTACAATTTGAATTTAAACTTCTCTAATAAGTAATTGCTTACAACATTGATATTCTAACATTCTAGGATTTATTATTATTATTATTATTATTATTATTATTATTATTATTATTATTATTATTATTATTATTATTATTATTATCATTATTTTACTTGAAATATAAGTCATGTTTACGTTAGAGGATACAATCAATCTAATTTCTTTCCATAGACACAAGTAATGTTCTCAATTATTCGACTACCAACTCTTTTAACATTCACCCAATTTCTAATGTTTATCTTTACCAACTTCAATAGGCATGCGGTACAACTATTGAATCTATGTTTGATTTATACAAATTCTCAATTCTTACAATCTCTAGTTATTCTACTTGGTTTGGATTCCATAGAACCATGTTTCTAAAATATCCCAACAAAATTGTTGTCGTACTATTTCTAGCTAGTCTTAACTTGAGGTATTGATTCTCCTTTATAAAGAACTACATCTAAGGAATATAAAAAGAAAAAAATCTGTATGACACGAAATTGTACAAAATCAATAATCAACAAACATAATCATATTAAAGCAAGGAAATATTCTTACATAACATATCACAGTTAAATTGGTATTTCACGTTGCATTCAATAAAATATACAAAATCATAGCGAATATTAAAATAGGAAAAATAATCACACCATTACTAATAAGTTGTATAATAACATATTATATTCAAAACACAATCACAAAACACAACGGAAGTCTAGCTTTAAAAATTCTACACATATGGTTCATTCTTAGTAAGACTTTCAAAATAGTTCTAGGCTGCTACTAGTAACAAACAAGCATTATGACAAAATATACTAATGTAAGAGATTAATCTAATTTAAGTCGCTTAAAATGATATAAGAAACAACCATGTTTTTAGTCAATCAAAATAAAATCAACAAGTGCAAATAACGATAATAATAACAAGTTATTGTTGTCTCTTGTATCGACGATGAGTCATCGAGGTAGCTAATTCCTCATACTCATGGAGTCAATTACTTAATGTAACCATAACTGTAGTCATTTAAACTCAAACACAGCTAATTAAAAGACTTTTTAACATGTTTCAAGAGTGTGAAGGCGGCGCCACAACTCCTACTCCTTACTTCAAGTTAAAAATTCATTTAATTACACATTAACAATCATTTATTTGTAATTTACAACAAAAGAAATGACACTTACATTAATATAAATCAACAATCAAAATATATATATATATATATATATATATATATATATATATATATATATATATATATATACAACTTATTAAATCATACCCCATATATATAAAATCATACCCCATATATTTTGAAAGAAAATCATACCCCATATATATACATATATATATTAAGAGTTAAAAAAATATCAAGTCATCAAAGCTTCAAAAATAGTTCCAATTTATTCGCTTATTTCCTCAAAACTATCACCACAACAAATCTATCTAGATTTTATTAAAACTAAGACATGGCAAAACCTTGAGAAGATTTGTTTTTGTACTACTCTAAATTTTAAATAAAATCATCACAATTTTTTTTACACAACTCCAAAACAATCTAACTCTTTAAAACAAATCAAGAACAATTCACACACAAAATTTTGTTCTCTTTACAAAATAAATCAACATTAATTCATTCGCTATTTGTTTTCCAAAAAGTCTAACTTTAAAATTCTACCATCTTTAAATATTCAAGAATTACTATTGTTAATGATATGAATTTCATAGTATTTCAAAATCATGACGAACATCATAAATTAATTTCAAAAGCAACATCAAAATTTTAATCATCTAGATACAACCATCAACACTTTCAAATTATTTAAAATTAAAATCCACACTTTAAAATCCACTACCACCAGCATTTTCAAGTGATTTTCACTTTTGATAAAATCAAGTTATGTACCATATAAAAACTGAATGTTAAGATTTTATAAATATTTTTCAACACACAATTTAAAATTGATAATCACATCTACAACATTATCCTAAACCAATAACAATAGTAATGGCAACAATAATAAGTGTTTTTTTTACACAAGCCAACTTAAAATCAAAAATAAGAATTTTCTAGTCAAAATTAAAACTTTAAACATAATAGATATATTTTCTACCTAACTCAAAGTTTATAAAAAAAAAACATATATTTTTTTTCTTATTAAATTGGGTTTCTAATAATTTCTATCTAGTAAAAGTCAATATTTGAAGCCTTAAACATATATTTCATACGGAAGTCAATATTTCAATCAATTAGATATTAGATCAACCATTTTAAACAAATTTATATCGAGACTAAATATTTTAAACTTTGAATATACTAAATGGATTCAAAGGGAAATTAAAATCACTAATAAACATATTAATTAGTCATGTTTAATGGAGGAAACAACTCATTAATTTTTTTTTTGTTTTTTTTTAGGAAAATCATAGTAAGTTTTTCGCACAATTACAGGTAAAGTCTATCAATCAATAATTGGGACCACTTCGATGAAATTAATAAATTATAACATATAGCTAGCTAATAAAAAAAATTATTTCCAACTATTCACATGAAACAAGAGAGCAAAATATCATAGTTAGATGCTCAAGCCACAAGTCCACTCAATATGTAATTAAGGTAATCTAGTCAACAATTAAAATTAACTAAAATCTTCACAAATAATTTCATGGTTTATTTAGTCACTTAGGTAGGAAATTATAATCACAACACAATCGAAGTAAGCAAACAACAAATAGTTAAATAGTAACTTCACAAATCATGTTTAATTACACAAAAGCATATAACACATAATACAATAATACAAAAAAAAAAATTTGATAGAGAAAATAATTATGATACATAAACAACCACAACTAACACGACTAGCATTTGACTAACACAAAACCGACACTCGATCCACTTGGCCTGATTAGACAGACCTGCTCTGATACCACTATGTGACACCCTAAACCCCAAAATAATATATATTAATTTATACAAGAATTTTTAACTTAATTCGCAACGGATAAAGAAAATCTATTTTCAAGGAATAAAACTTTTATAACAAATTTAGGATATCACATTCATCAAAATTCAAAAGGAACACTTTTAACATTTTCCTCTTATAAAACAGTAAAGTTTTCATAAAAAAAGTTGTTTCTAATTAAATAAATAACATAAAACTTATGACTCTCATTCTCGATATAATATAACAAGCAAAAGTTTAACTCGTTCTTCATCGTAATTCTTAAGCAAGAAATACTACAAAGCATAGAATAAAAGTTTTGTTGACAAATAATCTATATATAGTGTGTTAGGCTATGATATAAGTCACAAATTAATATAATGCAGTTAAAGATATGGGTACAATTTCAAACAGTATATTCATAAGTACACAACAAAATTTGTTTTAAAAACAATCTTAATTTCTTTTTCAGTTTAGAGTTATTTCAATGTTTATGTGTATGTTCATAAGGATATGCTCATCATTGACTTTCATCTTCTCTGCTTATTTGGTTATAATGTGTGTTTTTCTAAATGATTTAATTATATTTTTTAAATGACATACACTATAAATGTCGATTGTTTAAAAAAAGTTGAGTCTGGAATACGTGAAAAATAATTTATCTCTTCTAATATGGTTTTGTACATTGGTTCTTGACTTCAAAGTGACTGCATGTCATTGAGTTGTTATATGCATTTCTATTTGTAATTTTTGAATGTGTGGAATGTTTTAAATTTTTCTCTATAAGTCTAACTTTTGTTAAACCTATAGAGTAATTGTTGTTAAGATTTAAACATTTTTCAAGAGAGTGAGACTAATAGAGAACTATTTGAGAATTTAATTGAACTTAATAATGTGTTTAATTTTTGCCGTTCATTCAACTTACATAGTAAGTTGTTATTGACTAATTCTATGAGATCTATTTCTTCTGTAAATTATAGTGGGTAACTGTGGTATTTTGTTTCATGATTGAAATGTTATATGTGACATGTGTTTCAATGATTCATTATCATGTTAGCCTATTATGCTAAGCCACTTGATTATTGACATATTGTGCTTAAGTTACGAGTGAATTCCTTGAGGTTGCTTAATTAGGTATTAGTTCGTCTATTGTTCACCAAAAATTTCGAGGATGAAATTTCTTTAACAAGTGGAGAATTGTAACACCCTAAATTTCTTAGTAATATATAAGTAATATTCTGATTAATTTTCCTTATACATGTTCATGCTTTAACAGAAAATTTTAAATATATTTATTTTAATTGTTAATATAAGTTTTTAATATTATATTTATTTTATTTTTTCTTTTAAAAATAATATTATTTTAGTATGAGTACTTGGAAGAATAAAATTTTAGTTATAGATAAGTAAAATAAATGATTAGTAATTTTAGGTGGTTTATTCTAGTAATTAATATATTTTTTTAATGATGCTTCAAATAGTTTAATTTACTTATTATTATAAAATATGATCATGAAAACACTTGTAATTAGTTTGGGAGTGACGATTTACTTAACATAGTGCTCTAAGTGAATCATTAAACAAAAAGGTTTAATTAGCGTAAATAAATAAAGATAGTTTTAGGCTTGCTAGTGATTTGCACCTCCTTTCTTTTTAGTGATCGCTATTCACACCCCATGGTCACTATTTATTGTCTTCCAAAAATACCTAGTTACAGCGCCGATCTTACAGATATTCTGCATTTCATCTTCATCCCAAATGAAATGCCATTTGAACCCTAATTTAACTCGCTTCTAACCAATCTATCCACCCATAACCATACCTTTAATTATCATCCTTCTGCAAATCAAATCATTGAATATCTTATGTGAAGTTCATCCTTATCTCCACCGCGAAACCCACCGCCAACCACAATTTTTGCTAGTTTCAGACACCACAGGCACCAATGGTGAAAAATGAGACCATATAGGCAATCTACCTTAAATTCCTTTTCATTCTGGATGTTGAACTCCTTCATCTACGGGAAGAACCGCAATCAAAACAACCACCCATGACCAAATCGAAAATTCTAACCATTGCCTTCAAGCCTCGATTATAGTCGTTGTGGTTTTGGTTTGAAACAACGGAGACCGATTCTGTGATTTACGCGTCGAGAGCTTCGTCCTACAATGTTCGTTTCTCAATTTCAGAAAAATCCGTGAAAACTCGTTGTCATCGGCGTTACATTAAGTGTTTTTCGACAAACCTCGCATTCAATGTTCATTATGCTTAAACTATTCATGTTAGTTAAAGTTCGACATTGATGTGCTTTTATTTTTGGAATTCCAGCATCGTTGTTGTTATCCGTGTTTCGAGTCGTTCGTATGCATTTCGATAATTCTATGAACTCGTCAAATAATTATATCTCCGGATTGCTATTTCTATTGCGTTGCTAAAACTTATAATCGTACGAGATCGTCAAGCAGGTATGGGGTGAGAGTGAGTTTGAATTCATCGGTGTAAATTAAGTGAGATCAATGGAAAAACCGTATTTCCCATAATTCATACGGGGCTCGCTACGTATGGCTGAAGTCCTTTTGAGCAACGGGACTTGCTACGTATGGTTGAAGTCCTTTTGAGCAATAATTGACTAATGAGAAAACTTGAATTTAGTGAGGTTAAAATATGAGTTAGAAACTTTAATAGGGTGTTGTTTGATTTGATTTTGAAGATCGTATGGTAGTTGAATTATTGTAGACAATGATGGTTCTCTTAATGGAATAAGTAGCCTAGGCCAACGAGGGGAGAAAATAGATGTTGATAATATTTGAAGTTGAGATTATTTTGTCATCATATAAGTAGGGATCGCCAAACCTAGTGATTTTGGGGAAGCACGACTGAATGAGCCTGATCGTGGCGGTCTGCTGTTTAGCCTTAAGGAAATATTGTAGACCTTGGAGGTATTCGAGTGGGGAATTCCTAGGTGATTTGGAAGTAGCACTCCAAATGTCAGAAGCTACCATCGAGTGGGGAATTCCTAGGTGATTTGGAAGTAGCACTCCAAATGTCAGAAGCTACCACGCAACACACGTTTACCGCGTATATGTGTCTTGGGTGGAGTTAAGGAGATCTATGAGGACAGAGCCCTTCAGAGTTAGAATGGTATCAAAGAAAAAGGAGGAGTCTAGAGTATAAGAGCATACATAACATTACCTGATTTATGTATTGACTTACATGACGTCGTGGATTGTATTAATATTTTACCTTGATTATTCTTGTTAATTGTTATTTGATATGATACGGTGTTTAATTGATGTTTTACGTATTCTTCTCAATTATTTTATACTATTACATGTTTTCGCAGTTCACCCCACGTTGCTTGTGTTCGGCCCTTGCGAGAGTGCAGTTATTTCAGGTTATCGATTAGCGATCCATGCTCTAATAGGTGAAACTGAGTGGGAGTAACTTCTTGTGTTTTGTTGAGTCATGAATAAGTTATGTTTTGTAAACTCTATCGATCTTTTATTCGGAGATAAAAATTAATTATCTTCATGTTTTAAACATGTTTTTGTGTTAGAAATATTTGTTTCATAAACCTCAGCTAAATTCGATGTTAAAAGATTTTTAATTGAAATTTTTTATGAAAACGTCTTGTGTAAGTGTGAGTGTCACGTCGTGAAACTTATATTTTAATAGAATTTTTTTTACGCTATTTTGGAACCGCTGCGAATCTCTTTCAAAACTAGTGCATTTTATTTTTTACTTAAATTTGGGTTTAGGGTATCACATATGGATCCTTCTTCCATGTATCTTCATGGGAAATTAGGTGTGTTGACCAGTTATGTGATTGTATATTTCTTCATAAGTTAAAAATTTGCTTGTACAATATGGGCATCGAAAAGGGACCGGTGGTAAGGGTTGTGATGGTGGTGCCATAATTTGATGAGCACTCATATATATGAGAAATACAAGCTTGCGAAAATGAGAATATTTCACCACATTGCCGCATTCAAAACAAAAGTTTAACTCGTTCTTCATCGTAATTCTTAAGCAAGAAATACTACAAAGCATAGAATAAGAGTTTTGTTGACAAATAATCTATATATAGAGTGTGTTAGACTATGATATAAGTAACAAATTAATATAATGCACTTAAAGATATGGTTACAATTTCAAACAATATATTCATCAGTACACAACAAAATTTGTTTTAAAAACAATCTTAATTTCTTTTTTTAGTTTAGGTTGCTTTCTTTTCTCATTATATCAAATTTTATTAAAATATTAGAAAATAATAATAAATCTCAAAAAAATCTTTTAGATATGTTTCACAATCTAGATTGTAAATTTTTTTAAAATTAATATATGTGCAAAAATAACAGTCATTGTAATTTGTAAGATGAAGGGGTAGTAAAAACTCATATTGATTTTTTAATACACATATTTATT
>JBBPBP010009779.1:65412060-65433650 GCA_037974735.1 Cicer chorassanicum | reverse complement strand
ATATTGAAAAAGTAAAACAAATTCATATTTGTTTGATAAATAAGAATTGTAAATATATCATTAAATATTGCAGTAGATTTGAATTAAATATTAATATCCATAAAAAATATAGATGGATATAAATCAATCGAAAATCAAAATTCAGAAGTTAAAGAACAACTTACGATACTATTTAATTGAAAATATATTTAGTAATTTTATCAAACAAACAAAAAATATATATATATAACAACGTTATAAAGAAGAATTTATAAATTGAAAATCCATCCCTTCTAATATAATATTAATTTAGTTGGCTACAATAAACTTTTCAATGATAAATTTCAAGACAATATAACAAATAAGTTATTAGATTTGAGCTATAAATCTTGTTTTCAAATTGTTTGTAATAAAATATTTTAAATTTTGAGTTAGAAGATTTTTGTAGTAAATCTCGGTGTAATAAAATCTTCTATCATTCTGTAAGATGTTTTTACAAAAAAATTATAACCCTCTCATACAAATTTGAACAAAAAAAATTGTAAACCCTTTCAACCACAGCTTTTGCACAAAAAATTGCAAACTGTTTCAAAAACCCACATTTACCCAAACCCCAATACATCAAAAGAATTAGAATTGTTATGGTGAAAAAATTTTTACTTAACCAACATATTTTTTAAAAATTCTTTTCTTTTTCTTTTCACCGGTCGATGTGGGGGTTGGATGAGTACACCATTTGACACAACATAGACTCATTTGAATATATATGTAGACTCATTTAAATATCTATGTTAACTTAAGACAACAGACTAAAATTGATTGCATGATAATTTTATAGGAACTAAAAAGTTGTTACGTTTAAGAAAGACTAAAAATATTTAGAAATTTTATAGTAACTAAACTTTTTATTAAACCCTATATAATATAACAAATTTTGGGCGAGACAAAACACACAAAGGTAAAATTTCAACAAAAATAAAACGTATTGAGTTAAAATGAAAGAGAGAGAGGGAAAGAGAGAGAGGGAAATAGAGAATCATTTAAGGGTGTCAATTAGAAATTTGCATTCTTAACTCATTTAAATCGTATAATATAACAAATATGGATTCCATGGATTTCAAATCAAACTTAATTATAAATAATTTATTTAATTTATCCATACATGCACCAATAATAATAATACAATATTGAAACCTAGTTAAGAATATATTGTTTACAAACTAAATGATATAAATAATATTTCAGAGACAAGATAAAATCCAAAACTATAATAATAATAATAATAAAAATAATAATAATAATAATAATAATAATAATAATAATAATAATAATAATAATAATAATAATAATAAACAATGAAATGATTAATCCTAAATACACACAACTTATGCATGTATGGATGCTTCTTCCATATATTAAGAAAATCAAAAACAATAGTACTACTATTTCAAGATAATTACTTCTATAGGTATAAATAATCGAAATATAATTATGTGGACAGTTAACATCGATCAAACGCACAGGAAAATATCACATTAATTGTGTACGCATATATCCACGTAAAATCGACTAAAATCTTATTCTTTAAAATATTACACTAAAATATTATTATTTTTAGAAAAATAATAAAATATAATATTTATTGTTTATATAACTCATTTAGTCAAATATGTACAAGAATAGCACATCAAAGAAAACAAACATATAAAGAAAATTAATCAACATATATTCTAAAATAATCTTAACACCAAATTACTTATTTTAAAATCCTACTTTATTAACAAAATAGTTAATTATAAAAATTGGGGTGTTACACTTTACAGTGTTTGAGAAAAGATCCAAGGGTTCAATATGTCTGGATTCAGTGAAGAAGCTGCTGGAGGAAACATCAACAGACCACATCTATTTGATGGAGAACGTTTTGAGTATTGGAAAGACAGGCTGAGAAGTTTCTATATTTCACAAGATCCTGAACTTTGGGACTTGGTGGAAAAGGGTTATATTGCTCTGAAGAATACTAATGGTATTAAAATTCCAAGAAATGAGATGAATGTTGATCAAAAGAATATGTACAAGATGCATCATAAGTCTAGAACATTCATGATTAATGCAATCACCTTCAAGGAGTTTGACAAGTGCACCAACAAAGAGACAGCAAAGAGTATTTATGATAGTATGATTCTGACCTATGAAAGAAGCAAGCAAGTTCAAGAAGCAAATGCCAACCTCTTAGTCAAAAAGTATGAGTTGTTCAAGATGGAAGAAGATGAAGACATTGAAACAATGTTTTTCAGATTCCAGACCCTAGTCTCAGGATTAAAGGTACTTGAGAAGAGTTATACTACTGCTGATCATGTGAAGAACATTCTTACACTACTAGAAATTTCGCCTATAGTGACCGATTTAGAGACTGAATATTTTCAGTCACACTAGCGACCGAAATAGAGACCGTAATTTTGACCTTAGAAACTAAATATTTTTTTGTCACTAAATCGGTCGCTAACGAAATTTAGAGACTGAAATAGTAACTAAATTTTAGCGACAAAAAATTCAGTCGCTAACTAGCACTAATAGTCGTCGTAGAGAGTTCACAAATATATTTTAGCGATTGATTTAGAGACTAATTTATTAGCGGCCAATTTAGAGACCAATTTATTAACGACTAATTTAGAGACTAATCTTTTTTCTTCTTTTAAATTAAATTTTTCTAAATCTCTATACCCACACGAAAAACTAGATTTAGGGACTGATTTAGAGATCAATTATTTTTTGTTTTTAAAAAAATAAACAAATCATTTATTTAATTTACTAATAAAATCATTTATCTCGACTGACCCATTTCCCCCTTCTTCTTCGACCAACACCTTGCGAATAGAAACCCTTCGTCTCCAACTCTTCAAATAAGAACCATGAGTCTCATCCACTACCCACCTTTTCGCCCTTTGCCTCCACACTATCTTGTCATTTCTTCTCATTTGCTCTTCGTTTGCATCATTTGAGAACAGCGCACATGACAATGTCAACTTCTTCATCCGCCTTTTGGTTGTATCCAAATAATTGTAGGTCTCTATTTATCCCTCTCTCAACATTTGATAGTTGTTGATGAATTTTGTAACAGACCTTTTTTTTTAAACAAACTAAAATTCATAAATCAAGAAGGAAAATAAATACTTTTGGATAAAGTATTTAAATCGTATCACAACGACAAAAGTCAACAATAATTACAAATAGCAGAAACAGTTTTGAAAGGGAAGTCCAAAGTATTTCAAACAGAAAATTACACACAGGGCTATGAGACCTATTCGACATAGCTCACACTCTTGCGGTATTTCCGGCAGACACCTGTACAAAAACACTGCCCCAAGAATTTTAACTTCCCCACGTCACATCAAAAAGTGGTACAAGGACCCATCAAAATAAAAATCAAGCTGACAATATAAGGTATAAGTACAGTCTTCCAAAATGAAATAAATACAACCACAAAAGAAAGACGTCTAGCCCCTATACAGCCATCTAATATGATCATGCCACAAAAAAACTAACAACCCGGGTGATTCCCACGCGCTCCGCAAAAATCCTTCTGACACAGCCACGGTTAGATAAGACTAACTGCGTTCCCAACTCCAGGGTTAGATAAGCCACGATTCTGATCCTCATCTGAGGGCAAAACCCAGATTTCCACAATAATTTTAAAGGTCACCAACCAAAATTAACAAATATCACATAGCATTTAAATCTTAAATGCACAAAATAACCTTTCAACTTAGCATACATCTAGAAAGGGTTTTCATATGCCAAACATGCATAATCAAAGTTGAAAAATGAAGTTTTTAACAAAACTGCACTGCACTGTCGTATTCGAATACAACATCCTTGTATTCAAATACAGTGCTATTTCACAAGTCAGTAGCAAAATTGAATATCTGTATTCGACTACACACTGCTTGTAGGTGAATACAACTGCTAAAATTTGCATATTTCAGTTTCGAAAACGTTTTGCAATCATTCAACACTTACCACACAAAATCAATCAATCACACTCATCAATTACGGCACAATTACAAACAACAACCGAGTATGTATATACAACCATCATAGTATGTCAAACATGACTCGCGTGCCAAGCACCCTAATGCAATGCGTATATGCCAATGCACATGATTCCGGAATTTCAAACCAAAACCCTCCTCGAATGGGCGTAAATCATAATTATAAGGTCTCTCACAGGCCAATACTAATTATCAAGGTGCAGTGTTTCACATGCTAGCACGATTTACTAAAGTGTAGCCTATCACAGTCCCTACACTATTTTCTAGAGTGCAATCGCTCACAGATCAACACATTCTAGAGTACAATCTCTCACAAATTAGCACGATACAATAACCCTCGTGAGGATAAGATGAATCAACAATTCACATGGCATCATCCTGTGGCCCATCCGGTCACCACTATCACCATGACTCATCGCAGTCACCATGTACTATGAAAATGCGTGAGCATACTCTGATTCTTTTCACAACAACCATTAAGTAAATGCAGCTATTAAAAGATTCCTCATTTTTAATAGTCATTTAACACTAATGATTTTTCAAATTCAACACAGAGTATACTCAAACATATTTACTCATAATCCCACAATTCACACCAAATCACATCAATTCCTTTTTTCCACAAAATCAACACATAAAGCACATTAATTCAAAACTCCACATTTCCAAACATAAACCACCAAATTTAATCTCCAAAATTTTCAACCATAAATCACCAAATTTAAAACTTCACATTCTCACACATAAACCACCAATTTCATCAATTCATCATAAACCACCAAATTTAATCTCCAAAATTTTTAACCATAAATCACCAAATTTAAAACTCCACATTCTCACACATAAACCACCAATTTCATCAATTCATCTTCCACAAAATCCACACATAAATCACATCTCAAAAATTCATAATATTAATTATGAACACATAAACCACCAAATTTAATCTCCAAAATTTTTAACAATAAATCACCAAATTTAAAACTCCACATTCTCACACATAAACCACCAATTTCATCAATTCCTTTTTTTTAACCATTACTAACAAAATCAACAACATTAATCTCACCTATAGAGTCTCTATATGCAAACTAAAAATTTTGGAAGGAGCCCTTACCTCGACGGTAGCTCTAATAACCGATAACAGCGCCGCGATTAATTCCAGTAAAAACTTCATTCGGGACGTCACTTCCAAAGTTGGTTCACTAGCACCGTAGCATGAAGATGAACAACTTTCTCTTCTGTCACTTCACGAAATGAAGCTTAGAAGTCAAAGAAAATGGAGGTTTGTTTTTGAGTTTTTAAAAAAACACACCACACTATGTTTTTGTTGAAGAAGAAGAAAGAAAAAGAAAATGGAGGCTCGGCTACAGGGAGAAACGTTTTTGTTTTCTTCCTTTTCCTTTCTTTCTTTTCAAGTGTGTCTATATATATATATATATATATATATATATATATATATATATATATATATATATATATATATATATATATATATATAATAAATATCTAGATATTTAAAAAAAAATACATCATTACTCCCGTCACCTTACATCACATCACAAACTACTTTTTTAGAAAAATATTTCTCTCGCCGCAATTCAATCGGCAGATAATTTTTCTGAAAATCGCTACATCTCAGAAGAAAAAAAAATTATTCGCATTCACCGTAATTAAATAAAATTATTCCTCGATGAATAATTTTAATCGGGTCTCCAAAAAGATATTTTTGGCATTAAACTCACAAATACCAATAAAATTGGCTAAAAAGCCTCAGAATTCAACATACAAAACACACCAAAATACATAAATTACAAATTAAAACTAAGAGTCTTACAAATTTTCTACAAAATACAGATTTTGGGATTTAAATTGATTAGGGTTCTTAGATTTTAATTTCTTTTACGATATTTTCTTTATTTTCTATAAATCTGCGAAGCGAAAAACAAGTTTAGGAAGTTATTATGGCTACAAGGGTTCGTAAACTATTATGGCTACAAGGGTTTGTAAACTATTATGGCTAATATAGAACGCTTATTTCATAAGAGAAATACATGAAGGGATGTTTTTGTTTGAGATTCTTGTTTTAGATTCTTATTTGAAAGATCTAGAACTTTGATATATCTTATGTGAGTTCTCCCTTTTAAGTTGTCTGAAGTTATTAATTTTACAGTTTACCAAGTTGTGTGCATGCCTATGAATAAATGTATAATTGTTCTTTTTCCAAGTTTATGTTTTCTTTTGTGTTTTCCCTATTTTCATTATAGCACACCACTATCTTAGATTAGGCTACTTGAAGAAAGTACTACTTTCTTTTACAAACAATATAATCACCTTAGTGATTTTCAACAAAATGTTCTTTAACTTGGAATGAGAATATAATGGTTGTACAATGATATCAATCCAATATTATTTCAGGTGTACTTTGAGAAACTTTCTCAATGATATGAAAAAGTATTCCAAGTACTTGAAATATGAAAAATAACTTTGAGAAAATATCATAAAATTGTTCAAAGTTGTTCAAGGTTTTGGTAGTAGGATTTTGTGTTGATTAATCTCAAACTATGGGGTATTTATATTCCATAGACATCACTTCAGATCAGTGGGCATTGTTCCAAGAAGTTTGATGAACAAATGCAATGATCTAGAACCATTTCAGATCTGAAAAATTGCATTGTTTCCAGTTGTATTCGAATACAGTATGTATGTATGTATTCGAATACACCTCATATAACGTTCAAATTTATTCAAAATTTTCATCTTGTATTCAAATACAAGGTGCATGTAGTCGAATACAAATAAGAGTATTTTGCCACTAACTTGTTGTTTGTATTCGACTACATCAGGTTGTAGTCAAATACAGATGTGTAGTCTGAGCTACTGACTTAGCACTTTTATTTGACTACAGCACCTCGTAGTCGAATACTGATGTTCAGTTTTTACTACTGACTTAGCATCTGCATTCGAATACAATATGTTGTACTCGAATACGACTTTGCTTTTTGACAAAAATTTTGATTTTAAACATTGTTAATGTAATTTTTGACATGTGAACTTCTAAATAATGTTAAGTACTGTTTATTGTAATTTTGACATTGCTACTGACTTAGCATCTGCTTTTTGACAAAAATTTTGATTTTAAACATTGTTTATTCTAAGGAGAACTTCTAAATAATTTTAAGCACAATTCCTCCAATTCTTAACAGAGATGAGTGATTAGTAGCATTTTTGGAACTTTTGTTGTAGGCTTTGTAAAATCAAATATAGATTTTTAACGGAAAGCTTATTTCTTTTCTACTTTATTTACCTTCATGCTTCTTCTAATTAGTCATTTCTATATTTCACTGTTATATTCAACATAAAATTCAGATTGCAAGAGGTGTTGACAAGTTAAACATTGACC
The DNA here is from genome assembly GCA_037974735.1 of Cicer chorassanicum. Lineage (NCBI taxonomy): Eukaryota > Viridiplantae > Streptophyta > Magnoliopsida > Fabales > Fabaceae > Cicer > Cicer chorassanicum. The sequence continues at coordinate 65,426,219 of JBBPBP010009779.1, read as the reverse complement.
TTGTGGGGTATCAACTGAAGACAATTTCTATGATGATACATGACTCTGCATTTCAATATTCCTTAGTCCCTATATAACTGATTGCGTAACATGCATTGATTTCTTTTTCTATATTTTAACTTTTATATATGATTTAATATGTAATTGTAATGTGTATGCTTTGTTGTGTGTAACTTCTATTAATTTTTAAAGAGTTGCATGCACTAATCAAATTGGAAACAATGTGTGTGTAGTTCAATGTTTGTGTTATTGTTTAACTTTTACATAATATAATTATATTGTATTAAATTTTGTTTTGCAAATTAATTCTTGTAATTTAGTTTTGTAAATTTCATTTCTATTGTGCAAATTAATATTACATGTTTACAAGTTCTTAATGTTGAGTTTTTATTATGTTGTTAGACGGAATTGAATGACATCCCACTTAGTCATTCAGATATGTTTCTCCACACACATAAACATGGCAAGGATAAAACTTATATAGGTTGATAAAGGATCGGAATATGTTCATGTAAGAGCTTTCAACTTTAAAGTGTATATTATTTATTTTTTTTTATGTTGGTTTTATTCTATTTTAGTGTGTTTTAAAATATTAATTAGCTTTATACTTATGTTGATAGGAAAAATTTAAAAGTAAGTTGGAAGATTTGACCCAAGAAACAACTTTACAAGGAACTCTCCCACCAAATGAATTAGATGTATGGTGTGAGGTTGCAGGAATAAAAAGAGGACGAGTATATGGTCTCGGAATGGAATCTACTGTATTATTAGGGAGACCATATTATTGTGGGTCATGTTCTTCATCAACAGAGTGGGTACAAAGACATGAATTTGAAGAAATGAGGAATGAATGAAATCAACAAAGACATGAATTTGAAGAAATGAGAAATGAAATAGATCAACTTCGAGAGGAATTGGCTAATACAAACAGAGCAGTTGAGCGCAACAACTACTTGATTAAACAACTGATAAATAGCTTGAACTTTAAACCCATGCCATATACTAGAGATCAAATTCATGAAGATGAGATTGGTGATAATGATGCTCGTGATCATGATGATGAAGAGTTAGATGGATAGTGATAAGTTAAACCGAAGAACCAATATGTTGCAACTTGTTATGACATAATATATTTTGTTTAAACTAAAATTTTATCTGTATTATTTTGAGTACTTAGAAAAATTACTTAAATAAATTGTATTCTTTAGTTATAAACGATGATATGATTAATTCTTTTAAATGATTTTGGTGTATGAACTTTTTAGATATTGAAATCAAATTAAAAAATTGTTTTTATTGTTCTTTTGGACATTAAAGTAATGAATTTAAAAAAATAAAAAAAACAAACATTTAAAGACAGAATTTGTGACCAAATATTTAATAAAAATAACAATTTATGTCACAAATTTCGTCTCTAAATCAATCGCTAATGACATAGCAAATTAATTCAAAGTGGTTGTCAAATCAGTCTCAAACTTTAGTCACTAATTTAGTCTCAAAAATCGGTCACAAAATTCAGTCACAAAATCAGTCACAAAATTTGGTCACTAAATTTGGCCGCTGATTTGGCGCAACAGCTAGCGACTAGCAGTTTAGCTGCTAATTTAAATTGGTCACTAAATCGGACGCTATTGGATTTAGTGACCGATTTTCTTCATTTGGTAACCGAAAAATTGGTCTCTAAAAGCGTTTTTTCTAGTAGTGTTAGGAGTCTGACAAGCAAATGGAGACCTAAGATCACTGCCATTCAAGAAGCAAAGGATCTACACACTCTAAAGCTGGAATAATTAATCAGCTCTCTCAGATCACATGAAATTGAGCTTGAAGAAGATGAGCCAAAGAAGAAGAACAAGACTCTGGCCTTGAAATCTAAGCAGAAGAAGGTTCTAAAGGAAACATCTGAATCAGAGGATAGTGATTTAGAAGATCAGAATCTGAACTCATAGGAAGAGGAGATTGCTTTCATAACCAGAAAAATTCGAAAGATGCGACACAACAGAAAGAAGAAATTTCCCCAAAGATATTCCACGCAATCCAACAAATGGAATGACAAGAAAAGCATCATCTGCTATGGATACAATGAACCTGGACATATCAAATCAGAATGTCCAAATATGGAGAAAAGTAAACCCCATAGGAAAGAATCCATACCCAAGAAGAAGAGTTTGATGGCTACATGGGATGATTCTGAGGAATCCTCTGACGATGAACAAGCAGATTTGGCTATGATGGCTGATACCAACTCTACCTCTGGATCCAACACATATTCTGACTCTGGAAATGAATCACCAGATGAAGAAATTGAGGTATTTTTTGAATTTACTCGATCCGATTTAGTTACTGCTATAAATGATTTTTAAAAATGAATCACAAATTGTGTTTAAAATTGAAAGCACTTAGGAAAGGAAATACAAATCTAACTGAAAAAGTTAATGTCTTAAAGAATCAAAGTACTGAACTTAAAATAGAGAATGCAAATCTGAAAACTGATATTACTAAACTTAAGACAGATAATGCAACTCTGAAAACTGATATTATTGAACTTGAAACAGAAAATGCAAATTTGAAAACTGATATTGCTGAACTTAAGGCTAAAAATCTAACTCTAAAAAGAAATCATAGTTCAACATCAATTGAAAATACCACACGTAACTCTAATAAGCATGAATAAGTATTTCAAGATATTCTTGATAATGGTATGGAAAGAAGCAAGTGTGCATCTATGATTTATGGTGTTAGTAGGAATGATAAAAGAGGAATACAATTTCAAGAAAAAGTAACTGAACCTAAGATTGTTCCTTCTGATGATTTATGTACTATTTGCTATAAGAAAGGTCACATTAAAATATCTTGTCCTATGCTAACCACATGGAAAGACAAGAAACCTTTAAGAACTAACAAACCAGGACCCAACCAGATTTGGGTACCAAAGGATAAAGTTGTTTATGTTGCAGATGTTCTAAGCAACCAAATTGAAACACCACTCATGGTGCCTGGTAAATGGATGCTTGCAATATATGAAGGAAAAAAGGTTTATGTTCCAAGACCTACCAAACAGAAGCCAACTGACTCTGGTGGAAGAATGATCGGTCATCACAATACCTATCAGAACCAGAACCATATGATGAACGAGAAATATCGGAAAAATCTGGAGTATCAACATAATTAAAACTAGCAGAGAAATCACACATATCAACAGAACCAAAACTACCAGAAGAATCAAATAACCATAAGTTCCAAAATTATCAGAGGAATCCGATACATCAGTAGAAACAGAAGTGTCAGATTAACAATCAGAATTAGGAGACTACTTTGAACACTCCAATCAAATTCATCAAGACTACAAACCTGGATGGGAATTCAAATCCCTTCATCCAGACCCTCTAACTAGAGAATATGCAAATTTAGAATCTGAAAACCAGAAAAGAAGAAATAAGAAGGTTTTCAAAGTGAAACTAAAACTATTGACATATAGGTTATATCTTTCTTTAAATTTAATTATTGTCTGATATTATATTTACAGTGATAGCAAGAAGCTTGATCTTAAAAATCAAAGCTAGATAAGTATTTTGCAGGTTCTCAAAAATTTAGAGCAACAAGGAGATCCACAGAATCTAAACACTTCAGCAGAAGTAGCATACAAGTTTGGTTTTCAGAAACAAGCAGAAACCACCAAAAACAAAACTAATGTTTTGGTTGTATTGATTTCATTCTTCAATTTTCTTTATGATATTATGTTATATGAAAAGCAGCTTGACCTTAAAAATTCAAAGCAACTTGAGGATACTACAGGTTTACCGGAACTAAAGGAAGTAGATGCAAACAAACCAGAAGATGACAAATCTTCAGAGGATGAATCTGATCAAGTTAGAATCAGTCAAGAAAAGTTAGAAGGTAGATCTGGATGGAAGTACAAGACATCTCATTGTAAGCTCAAGTGATCCTTTGAGGATCAGACCATCATTAAAATATACCACTTTGTTTGGCTTACTCTCATCAATTGAGCCTACCTCTATTGATGAAGCATTGGCAGATGATGGATGGATTCTTGCAATGCAAGAAGCATTAAATGAATTTAAGAGGAATGATGTTTACGATCTAGTAACTAGACCAGAAAGAACATTATTGGAACCAAGTGGGTTTTTAGAATCAAGCTAAACGAAAAAGGTGAAGTGGTCAGAAATAAGGCAAGACTTGTCGCACAAAGCTACAATCAGCAAGAGGGCATTGATTACAGTGAGACATTTGCTCCATTGGCCAGGTTAGAAGCTATTTGTATCCTACTTTCTTTTGCTGCAAATAATAACATTACATTATTTCAAATGGATGTTAAAAGTGTTTTCCTAAATGGTTTTATAAGTGAAGAAGTCTATGTTAAACAACCCCCAAGTTTTGAAAGTTTTGAATTTCCAAATCACGTTTTTAAACTTAGGAAATCCTTGTATGGTCTAAAACAAGCACCTAAGGCGTGGTATGATAGACTTAGTAACTTCTTGCTTAAAAATAACTTTGAAAGATGACAAGTAGATAATACACTTTTTAGAAAATCAATAGGAGATAACATTCTTATTATTCAAATTTATGTTGATGACATTATTTTTGGATCTACTAATGGCACTCTTCGTCAAGAATTTTCTAAATTGATGCAGCTTGAATTTAAAATGAATATGATGGGAGAACTTAAGTTCTTCTTAGGGATACAAATTCAGCAAAGTCAAAAAGGTATATACATTCATCAAACTAAATATACAAAAGAGCTTCTTAGAAAGTTTAAGATAAGTGATTGCAAACCTATGGCTACACCAATGCACCCTACTAGTTCACTTGAAAAAGATGATTCAGGCGAAAAAGTTGACCAAAAAACCTATAGAGGAATGATAGGATCCCTACTTTACCTTACCGCTTCTAGACCTGACATCATGTATAGTGTATGTGTATGTGCATGTGCAAGATTTCAAGCTGACCCTACGGAATCACATTTAACTGCTGTTAAGAGAATCCTTAGATACCTAAAATGCACTACCAACCTTATCTTATTCTACAAGAAATCTCCTAAGTACAAACTTAATGGATACTGTGATTCTGATTATGCTGGAGATAAACTTGAGAGAAAGAGCACCAGTGGCAACTGCACATTTTTAGGTGACAACTTAATATCTTGGTCAAGTAAGAGACAAAACACCATTGCAATGTAAACAGTAGAGGTTGAGTACATTTCAGCAGCTGGCTGCAGCTCTCAACTACTTTGGATGAAACATCAACTTGAAGACTACAACATCCTATAATCCAACATTCCCATATATTGCGACAACTTTTCTGCCATTTGTCTAGCCAAAAAACCTATCTTACATTCTAGAGCTAAACACATCGAGATCAAACACCACTTCATTAGGACTTTGTTCAAAAAGGGGTACTAAACATTCATTATGTAGACACTGAACACCAATGGGCTGACATATTCACCAAACCACTACCTAAACATAGGTTTGACTTCATCAAGAAAAACCTAAACCTTACCTTTATACCTAACTGATATTGTGATAACTTTAAAGTAGTTTAGTTTTACATTAGTTTATTTATACTATATTCATGATATTAAAAAAAAAACATCAAAAAAATAAAATAAAATAGAAAAAGACAAAGTTTCAATTTCAAGTCTTTTTGTCTGATGACAAAAGGGGGAGAAATATATTTGATAATGTGGGGATAAAAGGATACTAACACTTAAGGGGAGCCTTAAGTTAGGGGGAGTTAAGGAAATATAAACAAAAGTTGTTATAAAAAATACAAGTTTTGTCATCATCAAAAAGGGGTCTCTCTGTTACAACCAAGTTGGTTTTACATTTAGAGTTTTGATGTTAACAAAAGTATTTTATGAAAACAATATATTTGACTTCAAAGAGTATGAAAGAAGATTCATGTCTTTGATGAAAATCTAAAATAGGATTTGGTTCATATTTATAATTGAAGAAAATCTTTGACCAAGTTGAAAAGAAGATATGGTCAAGATTTTAAGAAGATTCAAAGAATATTTGATCAACATTTAATGAAGATTCGAAGAATATTTTATCAACATTTAATGAAGATTTGATCAACATTTAATGAAGATTTGAAGAATATTTGATTTACAAAGTCAATATACACAAAATAGGAACAAAATCAATATGAAGAATTTACGTCCTCAATCTACACCAAATAGGAACAAAATCAATTTGAAGAATTTACAAACTCAATCTGAACAAGATACAATTCAAAATTAAACAAGGACTAAATTGAAGCCCAAATTTTCACTATAAATAGACACTTAAGGCTGAAGAAGAAAAGTATCGAAAAGCAGAAAAGAGTAACTCAAGCTCAAAGTTCTCAATTCATCTTAAAGTTCAAAGAGTGAAACACTTGTTCAGGTTATAAATATTTTTTGTGTATTATTTTCTTATAATCTGAGAGTTATTATTATTATCACCTTTGTTAGAAGCAACTACTCAAGTTTCAAGCTCTGGTATCCAACCCGATAGTGGTTTAGTTCCTTCTTCAATCTGGGGTTGTCAGGTTGTTAGGAGAAGACTTGGCTTGTAGGGTCAAGATGGTTAGTTCCTCAAAAGTCTGGGATTGTTAGGCTGTTTGGGAAGACTGACTTGGAGGGTCAGGTGCTTTGTAATTCAAGGTATTTGAATTAGTGGATTAAAGCCTTCTGAATGAGGGGACTGGATGTAGCCATGTTAGTGGTGAACCAGGATAAATCTACGTGGCAAATTATTTATACTTTCATTGCTTGCTATATTTGAATTCGATTGCTTCTACGCCAAGTAAGTCACCAAAACCAAACTAGTTTTTTTTATTTTTTTATAAATTATCAAAAAGTTGTCAACTTTGGCAAACACAATTCAACTCCCCTTCTCGTGTTTGCACCTTCACTCTCTTCCTGAAATCGAGTCCAAACTCGAAGACGATCGATCGTCCCAATCAGGAAACGTTAGCTGCATCTATGTCGTCGATGTCGACGTCGTTAGGTCTGACAAAGTATAATTCCTTATCATCTAAAGGGGTGGTATATAGCCCAAACAAAAACTACACAATATATTATCTTTCGCAAATGGCGTGAATCTTAAATGTATAGTCGCTCACATACTAGTACGATTCACTAAAGTACAATCTATCATAGACTAGCACAATGATGTCTATCACGATCTATCACAACTCAATAATCCAAACAAGGATAAAGTGGGTTCATTCCCAATAACCACATCTAAGTGGCCCATCACGGTCACCGTGAAACTATGATATACATGTTATTCCCGATATATGCAATGCAACATTAAATCATTTACTATTTAACATATGCATTTAATTCACAAACATATTTAAATAGTGACAAGCTTAATAGTTTAGAACAATTTTCATTTTACTGGTTAGCTTAACACATAATCACATACATCATATAGTGTAAACATCGTCATTTCACACAAAACATGTTATGTACTTATACTAAAAGATGAAATGTGTCTTTACCTTCTTTCGTTCCCGCAATTATCACAATGTAGTTTAACTTGGATTCTAATACATCTTCAAGCAATAAATCACTTATATTAGTTCTAACCCAGCCTCAAATTAATAATCTAAATTGACTAGGGTTTACTTTCTTTGTTAAGACTACCATGATGCATGTTTGGCGATACATGAATACTTTTTAGAACGTATTTCTTAATAAAATGCCTATTATTTGAATTCTCAAAATTTACATATTCTAAACTCGTCCTTAAGGTATAATTATTCCAAAGTATTTTTAATCCAAAAGTAGACGTATTTTATGACATCTTTAGAAAGATAAATTTTTTGTAAGTATAGTTAATTTCCAAATTCTTATGTTCCATAATTTCAGCATTCAACTCCTAACTTCCTGATATTTACTAACATCGTATTTTAACAACTGATCACTCCATTTAAAGCTTAGAGTGTCTTGTTTATAAAAATATTTTTATTAAGTATTCAGTTAGTCTTCTGAAGCAATTTTCATAATAGAACCTTAGGTGTTTGAAACCAATTTCTTTTCTATTTGGTTAAATTGTGAGTCATGTTAAAATATAAATACTTAACTAAATACCAAAAAAATTATGCTTAGAAGAATATAGAGAATTAAGTCTAGTTTCAACTCCAAAAAGAATTACTCAAAAAAGATTGGTAGACCTCAAGTTATGATCAAAACAATAACATTAGTGATATGGTTACCAACATTTCTAATATACACCTTTTGAAAATAATTATGAAATAATACATTTTTGAACTTGGAAAATTATGAAACTCTTTTCTAGAACTTCCTATCTTATACATAATTTTTTTTTTTGCAAGAAACCTCGTCTCAAAATTTAAAATCATTAATTTTCTAAAATTCCATTTTCAAAGTTATTTTAGTCTAACTTAATTAAAACAGAAACATGATTCTTTTTTTTCTTTCAAAGATGATCCAAAAGTTGTGTTTCTCCAATGACTTCTACCAAGACAGGTTAATTCACAATTTCACACATTGGTACGACACTCTTTGTTTTTTTTGCACCAAAAAATATGAAAAGAAACATATTGAAAGTCAAATATGAATAAGAGAACAATTTTTGTATCCATCATAATTTTTTATACTGAGATATAAAAGACCCATCCCTATCAGTTTTCTTCCTTTACGGTAATTGTAAATTATTTTTCATTGAAATTATGGACAAATCATGTTAAAATAATATTGGGATCTGCAACAAAAATTAACCAACAAATTAGAAAACTAACAATTGCAAAACCAGAAATTAAAACGTAGAACGTTCATGGTTTTCTCTTGAAAAACGGAGAACGTTATTGAACATAACTGAAAACCAGAAAACGAATAATGTTCTTGAAAACGGAGAACGTTTAACATTCTCCTTTCTGCAGTTTTGAAAACTCAGTTTTACAATCAATGTAAATGAAAACTAAAGAAAGATAAGAGAAGAACAACACACATATTTACGTGTTCGGCCTCAATTGATGAGGCATACGTCACAGGCAAGCAAGAAGGCAATCCACTATTCAATTTGAAATTACAAGATCAAGTTACTCTAAGATTATTCACCTAGTCTACACTAGTCTTTTTCTTTTTCACAACCTCTCTTTCTTTTCCGTTAATCTTCTTTCTGATTTTCTATTAATCTAATTGCATATGCCTCTCTCTCAATCAATCTTCAGTAATCAACAATAGTTTTTGTTGCTACAATTTTACAACTTTATTTATAGTATACAAAAGCAAACTAGTTTTACTAACTATAACTACCTTGTCATAATTAACTTAGCCAAAGCTAGCTATGATAACCACGAAAACTTAACCAACTTTAGTTAGATAATTTGAGGCACATATTCACAAATCACCTATTTGTTTTCGTAAAAATTATTCAAATTTCACTCATCATATGTAGTTTTATTCATTCTAAGAAATACTAGGAGAAATCATTATTTGTAACTTCATAGGAGAATTTATTTGTTTAAAGTAGTTTTATTCCCTCGGTTAATTTTAGATTTAAGTGTATGGTGAAAAATTAAAGTAAAAATCAAATCAAATTCATATGTTTGTTAAATATAAATAAATACATATATTGGAAACATAAATATATACATATAATATCAATCAAACACTTAATCATACATATAGCATATATGCGCTTTGATTTTAGCATAAAAAGAGATAATTCTAACTATTATTCAATCCCTACTAAAAAAAATAATTCTAACTTATACAGAGTTATTATCGTTGATTTCATGTTCAGTAAGAAATCTACCAAAATATCAACAAATAGAATGTTAAATATGAGGTATTAATTGACTTATAATCGATTAGGGATGGAGCAGTTTGATTGCTAATGCTCATACATAGTTTTGTGATGGATTATTCCTATCATTGCTTTTGTCCAGCATGCAATCGGATGGAATGTGGATTGAAAATGATATGTTTGTTTTACCAAATAGGTTTTAATGTAGAAAAATGTATGCAGAGAAAAATTAAGGTTTTCAAAGTAAAATGCAGTCAAAAGTGGTTTAAGGCAAGGAAATGGTTTTTAAAAGAAATGAAACAAAAAGGTTTTGTATGCCATGCAATGGAATAACTTGTGGATATAGGGTGGTGTGAAACTTGACGGAAATCCAAGATCAATAGTAGTTCGATCCACGTTTTCAATGGTAAAAATACTAGTTTGAAGCAAAATATTAGTGCGAGATTTGAAGATTTTCAAAAGAAACAAACTCAAACATGAATGCAAGGGATGGATCGATGTACGTAGAAATGCAAAGTGTAAATCTTGTAAGGTGGAAGGAATGTAAATTGTATTGCAATGCTCTGAATTTTACACAAATTGAGTTGTATAGTTTATTGGTTAATAACCAAAAGGCTTAATTGCAGTTTTAGTCCCCCTATTTATACTGATTCACGAAATTGGTTCCCCTATTTTAATAGTCGACATTTTTGGTCCCTCCCTCAGATTTTTAAACTAAAAAATGGCGATTCGATATATTTTAAATGACGTGACATACAATTCTATGATATAAAATCATATAGATCTATTAATTATTCATATGTCATTAATTAAATTAAAAATACGAAAAAATTTCGAAGTTGAAAGTTTAGTTTTTACGACGTTTTATTCCAATTTCATGGGTGTTAATCACTCTACATCATTGTATCATATGTCATGTTATTCAAAACATCTCAGGTCATCATTTTTTAACTAAAAAATCAGAGGGAGGGACTAAAACTGTTGACTTTTAAAATAGGGGGACCAATTTCGTGAATCAGTATAAATAGGGGGACTAAAACTGCAATTAAGCCTAACCAAAACTAAGATTTAAAGTGTTATGTTTATACAAGGAAGGTTTTAGGTTAGAATACTATATGCTTCGTTATCATTTTCCTTCGATCATTGTTTTTGGGTTGTATCCTATTTTACTTTAGTACTTTATTTGATGCAGCAATCGCATATATACTCTAATCAAAATTTAAATAATCCGTTCTCAACCTAATAAGAGTTATATAAATATTTTTTTTCATTTTTCTCCTTCTTTATTCACGTTACTCTCTTCCTCTAAACCGTCGTGTCTCCTCCACCGTCTCACTCTTCAGCTATATTTTTTTTGTTCATATTTGCTTTGTTGTGTTGATATTTTCTTATTGTTTTGTGTTATTAATATTGGGTTGATTTTATGATTGATTACATTAGGTTGATTTTCTCTTTTATATATGATTTTTTTGTTTTCTTATTTATTTTATTCTATAACAATATAAAAAAAAATTGATGGAGAATAATAATTATTTTCCTCTGTCATCCCTGTTTTGTGTTATGATGTATTGATATTTTATGTTGTGTATAATAATAATAATAATAATAATAATAATAATAATAATAATAATAATAATAATAACGTTGATATATTTATATATAGGTAAATATGAATTGACAAGAACAAAATAATGTGATGCTATATCTAATGTTAGGACAAATATTTTTTAGAGATGATTGAACTTTGATTAACAATTTTTATGATAGTGAGTCATTTTTCAATGTGGTTTTATAAAAATCATAGCATTAGAAATCGACTAATGGATAAAGAGGGATTAAGAAAAGAATTTTTAGAGATTTTGATCAATCGAGATGATGTTATGATACTAAGTCATTCTTCAATTGTGATAAATAGAGAAATCACAATTTTTTCAAGTATATAAAATTACTTCATAAATTATTTACATTTTTTTATCATTTTTTATTTATTTATAAAAAAGAATATATAAATGTTATTTTGAAAGAAAAAAAGTTAAATAGATTATAAAGACAAATTTGTCATCTTATCAAAATATAAATCATATCATTTGATTATCTATTTGGTATCAAACATTATTGAATATGATAAACTAATCTTATCAAGTTTATTATCATGTGCATATCGAACACATGACATGATAACTCTTTATCTTGTCCATATCCTATGATGTATATATCATGTTTCTTATCCTATTTTATCTCTATCATTAGGAAATGGCATTAATCGATTCATACTAGCATTAATCGATTAATATAGCAAAAATGGAAGCAAGATTAGTTTGAAACATGATTTTGAATTTTGGTTCGGCTATTTGATTTGGTATGAAATTATCAAATACCAAATTGTGTGTTGATGCAGTTCACATGTTTAGCGTCATTGCACACTTTACTGAGTTTTTCTCCTACAACCAAGCATGGGAGCTCGGAGGGAAACTTTGTTTGTGGTACTTGGAAATAATATGTCAATGTATGACAATAATATGTAAGAATATATAATATAACTTGATTATAGTATCCGAGGTCATTTTGTAAAGTGTCGAGGTCCTCTAATCTGAGCTGAAGAGCTATGCATCTGGCTTTTTTAAAGTTGAGGGTCGAGATTTATACTCAATCTTTACCATCTATATCTCTGAGGAAAAATCATTGGCCAAGATGTATTTCCTCTTCCGTACTCCCAAGGTAAGCCTTGGGTTGACATAGACGTGTAACACTGTCTATATTGACTTGGTGACTAGCCAAAAAATGGAATGTATTGGAATAATCGATGTTAAGGCTCTCTCAACCAAGCGTATGAAGTCTGATGGGGAATTAGGTTTACTGAAGATACAATTATTTTGGTATGGACTTAAGAACTGACACAAGCCCAATACTACCTCCTTTAGGCTATATATAAGCTGATGGGGAATAAACACAGAAACACAGTAACAAGTAATACGCAGCGGATATAAAATTCCCCCAACTTGCAAGAACCTGTGAGGAGCAACAACAAATATATGGCAGCAACTTAATCAAAATAAAAGAGCGTAAATAACACCGATATTTAAACGTGGAAAACCCCTCAATGCAAGGGTAAAAACAACGGGTCGTCCAGATCAAAGAAATAGCTCCACTATAATCAAATAAGGGTACAAGAGAGTTTCAAAAAGATGCACCAAGTGTGACTACAACCAGCCAAAATAACAAAGCACTAAAGCTTACAAATGAAAAGCAAGAAGAAGAAAAACACCAAAAACACCTGCTGCTATGTGAGCACGATTTCTCCCACTCCAGACGTTGTTTCGCCGATCCGACCGTTGAAAACCAAGCCCTGAATGTTGCGAACCTACTGTCCAAATTTCAGTCAAATCCAACGGTTAACGAATGCACAATCGATGTTTTTCTGAGACCGATTTAACAAAATCGGGAATAGGGTTTACTCTTCTCTTTTCTCTTTTGGTGGCTGTCTTTTCTCTCAAAATAGTCTCTCTTCCAACCCTAATTAAACCACTTTCCACTTAAATAAGTGAGACACATGGACTATAATATTTGGGCTTTTCTCCACATAGGAAGGGAGCCCAATATCCAACATAAGCATCATGCTATAACCTATCAAGTTATGCCTTATTCAAAACCTAGCACTCACCTCGGTCTGACATTGACTTGAGCATTGGAGTTTATGTATAAATGCCCCACCATCGGAATATCTTTAACGTGGATTTTAGTCAAACACCACCATTTGAGCAACATTTTCTACCATTAATCTTAAACCAAAGTGAGATTCTTCGAATGGTTAGCTCACCAATGATAATAGAGATAAGAATATTTATTGTCCCTGACTAAGACCTATTTTTAAGACAATCTTGATATGGTCTACTACATCCACCACATCGGGGCTCTTATTTGAGATGATAGACTCATTTCACAAATCATATAGTGTCAAGTTGGCATTAACGTCCCTTGTTTATCGTTTTAGATTAATATCTATAAAGAAAAAAAATCATGGAGAAAAAACTACACAAAACAAACAAGTGAAGTTATGACTCATATGCTCTTGTATCATTTTATAGACTTAAATATATATTTGATCCATATAAATTAACAGTTTTTTCGTTTTCATCCCTGTAATTAATTTTTCAAATTAAACCCTATAAGTTGAGTTAACTGTTGAGAACATTTTATTTCATGTTTCTCTAACTTATTTCTTTTCAATATATCAAAATTAAATTTAGAATTAAATAAATATTTAGCTCCTATAAAATTTTAATATTTTGTTTTAAGTTTTTATAAAAAATTTCATCAACTTTTAGTCTTTGAAAATTTTCCTTTTTTGTTTTTGTCCGTAATTTTAAGTTAACTATT
>JBBPBP010009779.1:65400071-65411901 GCA_037974735.1 Cicer chorassanicum | reverse complement strand
TTCATATTTCATTTATCGTTTGTTAAAATTTTTTAAAGTTTTTTAGGAAAAACTCTTATAATGTCTCAAGTATTACCAAAAAAAAAAAATCATTCAAAACATACATAATATTTGGTATAAAATCAAGGAACAAAAATGAAAACAAAAATTTTTAAGAAACTAAAAATTGATTAATTTTTCATAAAGACTAAAAATAAAATAGTTAAATTGTATAGGAATTAAAAATTTATTTAATCTTTAAATTTAAAATTTCGTTATCACCGGATACTAGGGATAGTAACAAAATCTGCATTCGCGGTACCCACCCAAACTCGTTCCGATTTGGGCGGGGAACCCGCTTTGATTGGGTGCGGATTTTCCTCAAAATTAAAATTCGAAGGTGGGGACAGGTTTAGAGTGTTGATATTCACCCCGTATCCGAATTCGCCCCACTAGTAATATTATTGTCATTTTTAAATTTTATATACACGTACATATTCAATATTTTTTAAATATTAAAAATTATAGTCTTGTCTTCTCTCTATAGAAAATCTGATTTTAATATTTTTTAATTTTATTATTATATAATAATAATTATTTTATTATATTAATTGTAATAAATATGACTTTTAAATTTATTATTTTATATATATAGATGGGAGCGGTGCGGACAAAAAAACTCGAACTCTGCCGCATACATAAATAAAAATCTAAATTTCACATCCAATAGAAAATAGACCATATGTGAATTTTTCCTACTAATCGAATCCGGGAGATGTGGGCAAAATCCATCCTATCCCGTTCTCATGTCTACCGGATACTAACCTCAAATAAATTGCCTGGATAAAATCAACATTCTATTATTTTCATACGGGGAAAGTGCGTTGAAAGGGATGGATAAATTAAGTTTAAAGTTGTGAATGGGTGCGAAAGTTGATGTTACTTGCACATTGTTTTTAACTGTTGTTTTGCAAGGTAAGTTCAAGAGGTAGTCTCTATTGCTAATTATAAGTATTTATTGAGAAAAAAAAATTGTTAAATATAAACTCTCTTTTGAAAATTAAGATGTATTTTTTTTCTCCAACATGTCAATTATTAATATTATTAATTTATCTTGAAGAAAAAAAAGTTAAATTAAATATATTTATGATTTAATTTATATACAACGTCAATATAATGAGTTTTTACATTGTAAGTCAATCACAACGGTTAGAATATTGGAGATATTTGATTTTTATTGTAACTATCTCTAAAATTATGTCCATGAATGATTATGATGTGCTGGCAATGTAAAAAAAATTACACTACAAACCAGTTTTGTAGATGCTGTGTAGAGTTCAACCCAAATTCTAAAATGGTATCATAACTTATCTAAGATTCATTGACAATTGGATCATTCAGGTCACGTCCATATTTTCAGTCCTGGTCGTGAAGAGGTGTATTTAAAGTCTCATACTGAATGAGATAAGATATACTAAAGTATTATAAGTGGTAAGTAGTATTCACTTTATAATCCGATTTTGTGGAGTTGTATAAGATAAACTCAAATTTTAAATTTTTTTTTTAATAAAAACTCAATGAGAGTCACATTGATTTTAATCAAAAAGCTTTTTTTTTTCTTCTTCACCTAACTCATCTCACAAAATTTAATTTATAGTTTTTGCTAGGGGACGTGCAAGGAATCGATCTATTGTTTGAAACTACAATTTGATTGCGGAAAGAAAGTGACATTGATTATGTTCTATGTTCGAGTATGTGGAGTTAGTGTTTGAATGAAGCAAGCATGGCACGTAATTTTTATGATTTGTCACTAAGGTTATTTTCGTAATTATTTCCCATAAGATTTTGTAGGAAAAAAAACTTTTGTTCTTGAAAACAAAGGTTATTTTCTCTCTCTATCAAATTAACTTATTTTCACTTACACCCTATTACTCAAGATGTCTTGATCATATCCTCGTCGAGATCTCTAACCGGAAGGGTCCTGTTCAGATGAGAGTTTATCTTTGGAAGGCGGCCCATGGTAATCTCCTTATTAATCACGAGCGTTAGTGCTTTCTTTGTTCTCGTTGTCAAAATGCCCATGAAACTATTATGTATGTTTTATGTGATTGTAAAATTGTTAAGGAATTTTTGGAGTAATATAAATCAAGACATCTAACATATTTTCTATATTCAAAAGTAAGAAACTGTTTCTTGGAGTTGGTATATTGTCTCTGAGGTCTTTGTGTGAGCTCTTTGAAAAAATAGAAATAAATTGGTCTTTCCTCAATCGTCGGAAAGGGAAATAATATCTTCTCTACTATCACTCATTAGGTTCACATTATTGTAACTAAGTTGAAAAAATCTAAACTCTACTAGTATGGAGGGCAGCCATTCTCATTTTCAACATCGGCAAAAACCTTCTTTTGATGACTTCAAAGTTTATTTTGATGGTTCGTTCTACCTTTCCTCTAGCAATACCTCATCCTATGGAGGTCTTATTTGTGATGACTTTAGAAATTTTGTGCACGGCTTCTTTTAAAAATTAACCTTTTCCAATACATTACTTGTTGAGCTGACGGCTCTTGTTCATGGCATATTTCTTTCCTGGAGTTCTATGGTTCACTTTATCAGTCGTGAGGCCAGCAATTGTGTTGATCTTTTCACTTTCAAAAGTCATTTTGTTGCTTTTTATAGATTTTTTTTTTTAGCCTTTTCCTCTTTTAGATAGTTTAATTAGCACTTATTTAAAGGGAGTTTGTTTCCTTGTTGACTATAATTCTGTTATTTTTATTTTGTTTTTATATAAAAGTGAGAATGAATCTCATTGACTGCTCATATCTTGGTTGAGAAAGGATGTGACAAAAGAGAAACTTGTGGTAAGAACAAATTTGATCTCCAATTCTCCCCTAATCAAGAAGTCAAAATCTAGGTTAATGAAGGCAAAGAAATTAACAATCACGGGACAATTTCACATTTAAGGGTTCTTGGCAAAACAACGAAATCTCTTTGTTTTCACCACTGTCTCATATCAATTTATGCAAATATTATATATAAAATATTTCCCTCAAAAATTTGCTGAGCTCAAATTTCAAACTCGAATGGTAGACAGAAATGCAGTTCAGGAGCCCAAACTATTAGAGCAACAGTTTTAAGTTTTAAATAAAAAAGATTTATTTATAAAAAAATTTAAAAATTATTCCAACAAAATAATTTATGATATTTATAATTATGTTATAAATTTTTGTTAGTTCCATAGTTAAAGCATAAAGTTAAGGAGCTAGAGAGAGATCGTAAATTCAATAAACAACTTCAATGAAATACTATTAATATTATTTACGAGATAAATAGTAACAATATTAGTTATTGCTAAAAAACATTCAAACCAAATTAAACAAATCAAACAAACCCGACCCAGTTAGAATATGTATTTGTTTCATGTTATTCAAAGCAAATTATCAAATGCTCAAACCAAATATTACACGCTATATTACCAACGATATCTTAAAATATACGATGAATTTATTTATTTTTAATTATTTATATTTTATTGTTCTCATTTCTCATTTTAATTTATTTACTTGTTTCAATAATAAAAAATCTATAGTGTTTCGAAAAAAAATATATAGTTTTATTTAGATTTTTTATTAATTTTTAAAAATCTCAATCAAATTGAGTTAAACCAATTCCCTCTTCATGAGTTTAATTTAATTCAGATTTTGTGAAAAATACTGTAAAAACTAAACAAAATCAGCACAATTATTTTTAATTAATTTTTTGAATAAATATGTAAAAACTAAACTAAATCAACACAATTTTTTTTTTATTTTTTTCTTCCAAAAATCAAATCGAATCAAGCCGTCACGCTCCTTTTAGGCTTTATTTATTGTGTACTCTACTTATTAGTGATAACTTTTATTTTGAAGAAGAGTTAATCGATCTAAATGAAGGAAAAATATAGGAAAGATAGCTAAAAAAAACTTCGAAAACATTAAATAGATCCTAAGTGTTTTCGTAATGATTCTGAATTTAAAATATACATTTTGTAACTATAACAAACTTTGAAAAATTATGAATTGAAAAAAAACATAATTAATTAAGCTAAGAATTATATGAATAACACATAAATAAATCTACTTAAGCTAAGAGTTTATAGTCAACAAATACCAACATATATATTGTCTATACCGACGGCATTTTTATATATTGTCTATACCGACGGCATTTTGTCTATACCGACGGCATTTTTATGAAACATATACCGACGGCATTTTTATATATTGTCTATAGTAAACAAATACCAACAGTTTTTTACCGTCACTATAATCTATAGTGACGAGCGTTTGTCTATTGGACAAAGCTAAGAGTTTTTATCTCACTATACAATTTAGTGAGATTTGAATTCCTTAGGTATAGACTCTGACAGCAAATTTTTTTTTGGACAAATAATTTGTTATATAGTAATTTTACTGTGCAAAATTAATCAAATTACAATGTAAATACACAATAATATATATATATATATATATATATATATATGAATGAAAATAAAATAAAAGTTCAATATTATATATTCAAAATTAACATAAAGTCTTACAAACATATATGAAATTGAAAAATAGTTAAACCATTTCTAAATGAGAGTACTTTAGAGTATTTATTAATCATAAAAAAGATTATCTTACTAACATAACAAAGTCTTATATAACCATCTCAAAAAATTTAAAAAAATCACGTCCACTTAATTGCCAAAACTTCATCCTCATCAACTAAATAGCTTTTAATCTTCACCTACAAGCAATAAAAAGTAAAATAAAAACACTATTCGAATGTAAAAATTAAAGAAAATAATAATTTTACTGAAAATTAATTAAAAGTAAAACTAAATACCTTTTTTAATATCTTCGTTGTTGTTCGAACTAGGAGAATTCAAATGATTAGGAGCACTAGAAGCATCAGGAATCTATCACGAAAATAGAAGATATTAAATATAAATAAGATAAATATTAATCAACTTGTATGTGACATATAAAGATCAATAAAAAATTATATACCTGTCGCGCAATTTGGATTATGTCATTCACATCTTTTCCAGAAAATCGATTTTGAATCATGGTCATAACATTTGCCAACAAACTTTCCATATCTTTGACTCTATCACGTAACTCTTCATTTCCAGACATGGAAACTTTTGATTTTTTTAGA
This sequence comes from Cicer chorassanicum, assembly GCA_037974735.1. NCBI lineage: Eukaryota > Viridiplantae > Streptophyta > Magnoliopsida > Fabales > Fabaceae > Cicer > Cicer chorassanicum. Next base: position 65,406,738 of record JBBPBP010009779.1, on the reverse strand, counting down.
TTTAGGAAACTTGCACATACATCGCACATGTCCCTTCTTAGAAGGTCCATGTACTCGAGAAAATAAATCATTATTCCAAGACACAGAACCTTGTGTGTTTTGGAGTGATTGAGATGTTCCAACCTCATTACTATATTTGCTCAATTCTTCCTGAAATGTAAATGAATCCATAACAAGTATATTAAGAAAGCAATATCCTAGATTAGCATAACAACGACATCGAGTCCTTCCAATATTATAACAACTAACAAATTACAAAATTCAGCACTTGAGTAGTAAATTATAAAACAGCAACATCGAGTCTTTCCAATATTATAACAACTAGCAGATTACAAAATTCAGCACTTGAGTAGCAAATTATAAAACAACAACATCGAATCCTTCCAATATTATAAATTGGGTACATGGCAAAATTCTTGTATCATGTATAAATTGGGTATTGCATTCAACCAAAGCATTTTGAAAACTTTGATTTTGAGCGTTAGTTAGAAGATGAACATCGCTAAAATATTATATAATAGGATCATAGAAACAAAATGAGATCTTTATGCATTTTTTTTATAAGAGGATCTTGAGGTATTATACTATTATTACTCTGGCGTGTGCAATATGCAAAACACGATTATGACCCAAAAAAAAATGCGAAACACGATATGTATATATATATTTGAAATCTTACCATATTTTTAAACAAAATTTCAAAATTTAAAACCTTAGATCAATAATTGACTCAGAACAGAGTAATTTATCTTGTGGTCGAAATATATCAAAATTTGTGGTAAATCATATTTTAAAAATCGTAAATGTCGATATTATTAGATTGAATATATCCACTCAAAATCTTACGAATGTATATAAATTTTATGTAGTATTTTTTTTTTTAATTATTCATATAGTATTTGTTACTTTATTTATAATATAAAAAAATTTAAAAAAAAAAGACTTTTTTTTCATTCTTGATTTACAATTACAAATATATCGAAATTTGCGAGTCATAAGATAAGATGGTTTGGGATTATATTACAATTGAATTGATTACAATTTTTGATTAAGTGATTAATTTATCAAATTTCTTTTAAAAAACATCATATCAAAACCAACCAAACTTGTTCTAAAAGCTCAAAACCCTCAATATAATAGTAATTAAAAAAAAAGTGGGATGAACACACAAAAATTAATGTGGTTTGCACATAGCTTTCAAAATCTTCTTGTGGGTTAGAATTGAAAATGAAACCTCCCCTGGCTTAGCGTGAAGAGTTGTTCTCTATTACATTCTATTACTCCACGTCACCATACCCTTACCTTCCTACACATTTAAACCCCTTTATTTTCCTCTAACCTTCAATTCATCCAATTCACAAACCAAACTTCCAAAATATTTCACTTTATTAAATAAAATGGAGGGTCTTATTCCATTTGTGTACAAAGCCATAATTCAATACAAGAATGGCAAAGAAGGGTCTATTGGTTCATGGTTTTGTGACTCACCTTCTTATTCATACATGAAACTTCCCGCCGGTGATTCGGGTCGGTTTCAAACCGTTGTTTTTTCTTCTTCTTCATCTTCCAACACTTCGACTTCTAAGACCGAAACCATAGCTTCTTCCGGTGGTGATGTTCGATCTCCACGTCGCCGCTTGAATTCGCATAAAGTTTCAACATGAACAATTATTGTGTTGTGTTATGGTGCTTGAATGAATGTGGTGTGATTAATCATTATAACTTTTACATGTTGTTTTCAAAAAAAAAAATCTTTACTTCTTGTAAGTGTTCATGTTTGTTGTTCTTTGCATGTATGCAAGCGTGTGACTAACCAAAAAAAGGAGTCCTACACGTTTGGTTAGTAATTGGAAATTAGTTAGCATTGTGCAATTGTAAATATGGGTTATGAATGCTTGTAAAAATTAATTGTATTTGTAGGTGTTTATGGCCAAAGGGTCATAATATTATGATATACTATGTTTTCCAAGGGAGGAAAATGGTAAGTGGAATAAAGGATGGGTTTCTTGGCCTAAGTAGTCACGGAAACAAAGAAAAATTAGATTGCAATAATTAAATTGCTTTGTTGTTATGTTTAGTGGTTTGATTGATTTTATACTTTTATTTAACGGTTTGGTGGTGGTGGGTGTTTGATGGAATTTACTCCCTCCTTTTCCAAAATAACATAAGCATAAGAATAAATTTTTAAAGTAGAAATATTTTGTCATTTTTTTTAAATTGTGCAAAGAAAACATATAATGTTGGAACTTTAACACAAGTGTATCCTTAGAATTAATATTGTGTGAACTAAAAAATTGTGGAAGTTTCACATTAAATAAATTTTACAAGTGTATATAAGGTGAAAGTAGAGGATCTTTGGAGTGTATTTCAAATGGTACTCAATTTTATAAATGAGACATCGCACTCAAATTGATACTAAAATCAAAATCTTGAATTTTACAAGAATTTATAAAATATTTAACCTTATAATGATAATATATAATCAAAGGCAAATCTCTAAAATACAATATATCATTTTTGTAAAGCACGTGCCATTATGTATTTGTTATGATCTACTAATTTTTCTAATACATATGCAGTTGTGTTTTGTTGTGCTCAGTCAATTTTTGTAAAACATGACCAAATATTGCTTTTAGTTATGGTTCCTTCAAGAGGATCCATGTCAATGAAATTGAGCTTTTTGGTGACACTTTTATCAACAATAGTTACATTCAGTTAACGTTATACAAACAGTGTTGGAACAGTTGTGATCATAAAAATCCAATTGTTCTTTTTGATTATATACAAAATAAGTCATACTTTCAAAACTAACTTTCATTATTTGTAACCACAACAAATTGGAGTTCTTCTCGATAAGATTTCACGTTTTTTTATGATTTCATGTTGGATCATAGAATATGTTAGTGTCTGAATTTAAAATTTGTAAGTCGTACAGTGAAAAGTTTTCATATATCAGTTAGTTTTCAACTCTATAAATACTAAAGTTTTATAATGAATATTTAATTTACTTCTACCACTATATAAAGAGTGTCAAACTTAAATTTTTTTTTTAAAGTTATTTTTTTCTGTCTCTTTAATTTTTGATTGGTCTTAATACTATTGTATACGATTAGAACTCCGATAAAATTTATTTTATTCGTTTACATACCAATCCTCCATTAGCATTCTTTATGTATACCTAAGTAGAAGTGAGTAAAAACCCTCTACTCCAGTGCTCAATGCTTTTACTCTTGACATATATGATTTTCTAAATAGAAATGTATTGGAATATAAAACTATTTATAAAATGAGACACAAATATACTATTTTGACATTTTATCATTTTATGAAAAACAAAACATATTTATGTCTTATTTTATATTAAATTTTATATTCCAATAATATTATTATTTTCTAAATAGTAATATATTAATTTATTTCAATATTTCCGCCTTTTTTATAAGACAGCGTGAGCTCTATCAAATACATTCTTGGAATTTCACTTCTAAAATTTGAAAAACTTTGTCCTAAGTGGGATGCTAAATTATTCTTACTCGTTGTTTGTTGTGTGGTCGGATCAATTGCACTTTGTGGTCTAGGTTAAGTGGATTATAAAAAATTTTGATTGGTTTGTTGCTCATATTTCCGATTTTTTTACTGAATTTTAACTTTTGATAGTATAAAATTAAATAAAATACACTACTAAATCTTAATTTTAATTAATATATTTGAGAGTGAGTGAAAAAAATATGTTGGCGAATGAACAACCTTCTTAATTTTGTTTTAAAAAAATATTTTTGACCATTATCATCTAACAAGATTTTCATTCAAAACTTTGTTTCAATTATTTATTTATATATCAGGTTTGGTAGACAATGGCGTGCAAAACATTCCATTGGTATATGCCTTTATCTCACTCATGCCATTTATTTATTCATTCAAAAAAAAAAAAAGTTTCCACATGTAAACCTAATGCAACATGAAAAGAGTAAATAATTGAAATCATAAAGTACATTAATTTAATAGTTCAATGATCATATACGTAAAAAGTTTTATACATAGTTAATCATACATTGTTGGTTAAATAGTTATATATTATTATAAATTTTTAGTGAGATAATAAAAACAAAACATGCAAATTGTTATTGTTAGTTGATTTTCATTAATAGTACACGTCCATGATTTATGTTAAAGATTCATTAATAACTTCTTTTTTTTCTTTCAAACAACACAATTACATATTCTTGCCATTTATTTATCCCTGATAATACCACAAATATCCACCACTTGGTAACTGATTTCATGGGGTTAATGTGTAATTAACCAGCTGCAATAATTACAAATATTTGATTTGGTTAGGGTCCATCAACGATTTTGCCTCTTCACCCCATGCTTATTCTTTTTTGCCCCAAATGTTACTTTCCTATGTTTTTTATTTAAATAACTTCATGGTGATTTTTTTCTTTCTTTTACATTATTTTGATTTTTGATACTGTCTAGTTGTGTTAAATAAACCACCAGCGAGATTCATTTATTGCTTTTCTCTTGTTTGATGTTTTTCTATTAAATAAACCAAACAACTTCATTTTATTACTGTACGCAATGTTGTATGTGTTGTGTTTAATAATCAATCTTTTTGCTTCAGTTTGTTCGGATATATATACTCCTCTGTTTTAAATGTTGTGGCAAAAACCATCACTATTAGTAAATAATTTTTTTTCGCCTCAGTTTTATGTGTTGTGTTTCATAACTGGTGAATTGTATTTATTCATTTTCGTTATTTATCAATTATCGTATTATCAATTAGTTGAAATTATGTTTTGAATTAATTTATTTATAATTTATTTATATCTTTTATTTAATATAGTTGAGTTGATATATACGAGACAAATTGAAGTACCACTGATGATAAAATCATTAACATTGACATTTTCATTATAATATATTGGCAATCATATATACAGGACAAAATTAACTACTGATGATAAAATTAAAATTTGTTTTCATATAATCTAAGCATTAGACGTACATAATAGTGAGATATCATTTAATAAATAATAACTATATTAATAAGTACAAATTATTTATCAATGATTTTTACTTTGATAGATGATTTTGAATCCAGTTATTAACTGTTAATTGTATTTATTTTTTTATTTTTTTTTAATTATTATAGTATTATTAATTAGTCAAAATTATGTTTTAATTCAATTTATCTATAAATCTTCTCTATTTCTAATTTAATATAGATGAAAATGTTCTGAACAAATACGTTGTTGATCCAAATACATGACAAATATTTGTCATTCATATTTAAAATGAAAAGTTTTTGAGAAAAATAATTGTATAGATCAAATATTCAAAAACACATTTAACAAAAAAAAATTACAAAATATTTACTTAAATAAAGGTCGTACTACTCTAAAATATGTAAGTAACGTGCGACTTGTGCAGATGTACAGATATTTCACTAGTTCTTTTAAAAATGCATTTAAACGATTTAGCACAACTCTTATTTATATCAGAATCTTTTCTTTTGAAAATGCATCCAGAAATGATAATTAATTGAACCAGGGTGTAGGTGGACTGTAGTCTGAGATTTTTTTTATACCGAAGGGCCATTATAATCTAAGTCATAAATTAAAAAAAATTATATTATAGATTTTTTCTTGTATTTTATATTTTTTTATTATTGGAATCCCCGTTACTATTGTCACGTAAAAGTAAAAAAAGATTAAAAGTAAAATAACATTAAATGTTAATTATTTTAAAATAATTCAAAATTATAAAATTATAATTTACTTGAATATAATAATTTTAGAAATAGTGACCCAAAGTTAATTGTAAAAAATAATTATCACAGAAGTGATTAGTCGTTGAATACGACTAGCAATCAAAAGAGGTATTTGATAGTTGAAGGTGGTGGTAGAATATGACTAACGATGATTGAAGTGGTGGACGATTGTGGTTCGAGATAGGTGGTCAGTGGTAGGTGCAATGATAGCAGTTGTCAAAGGTGGGTAGTTAGTGGTGTTGATTGTGGTTGAAGATGGATGATCGGTGATGATAAAGGTGAATGGAGACAATGGTGGTTGTCACAGATGGATGGTTCATGATAGTGGTGGTAGTTGTTAGTGGTCGACTGTTGCTATAGTGGTATTTATGTCTACTGACGGTGACATATTAATTTTAAAAGTATATAAGTTTTGAATTTTAAACAAAAACTTTTATTAAAGTTAAGTAAAAAAATCAAACATTATTTTTCTGTTTTATTAAATAGAATGTCATGTTGCATTATGTTATGAGATGTCTATCAAACAGTACCTAATAGTGGTTTAAAGTATGATTAGATAATTCATGAAGACAACCAACCAAAACATTTTTTTTAATTTTATGTTCTAGAAAACACAAAATTAGTTTTTAAAACAAAAGGAGAAAACATAAATATCAAACATATATTTTAAATTGTTAAACTTTAGAATAAAAAAATATTTTAAACTAATAACTTAAATGTACTTTAGTCTCCTATGTTGTCAAAAATAAACTTTTACTCTCCTCATTTCTAAAATCGGATTTTTGGTCCTCCTATTAACAAATTTTTAGATCTTTTTTATCTCCCACCATTTTTTATGATATAGCACTCTCATTAAAGACAGGACACTTATATGACATTTATGGATTGAATAAA
>JBBPBP010009779.1:65377802-65399743 GCA_037974735.1 Cicer chorassanicum | reverse complement strand
AAAATTTGAAATTATTAAAAAGTGAATAAAATAAATAAATTTTAAAAAAATTATTTAAATATTATAAATTTTAAAATTAAATTAAATTTATTTTTAATATGTGAATGTATAAATAAAATTAATTACAACAATAAGGACATTGAGAATATTTTATCCAACTCACAAATGTCACATCATTAATAAAGTCATTAATGAGAGTATCACATCATAAAAAATGGTGGGGACTAAAAAATTCCAAGAATTAATTAATAGAGAGAACCAAAAAGTAAGTTTTAGAATAAGAGGATTAAAAGTTCATTTTGAATAAAATAGGGAGACTAAGAGGGTATTTAGGCTAAACTAATAATAAGCAAACAAGTAAAAAAAAAAAACTATATGCAAACTGTATATAGCATGAATTTAAAATCACAAACACATGTGAAGTGAAAACTACAGTTTCTTTTTAAGTTTTACGGGATACTAAACAAGATTATGTACAACCACAAGCATGTAGCATGAGTACCATAATTTGATTACATTATGGAAAAACGATCACAAAAGCTTAGATCAAACCTGAACTCCATAACCAGATTGAGAGGCATAGCAAGATTTTTGTAAACCAAGAAATGGATTGCACAGACGTCGCTATGATAACTGACATTCCAATCATGTTAACACTCAGAAACCACTGGTCAAGAGTTTTGAAGAGGGACAATAACAAAAAATTTGACCCACATGTCACAAAGTTATCGAAGATACTGTGATGTGTATGTTGGTCGTCGAGCTAGACAGAGGCCAATATCCAAAACATCACATGTGATGACATCGCTGTAAGAACCCAGGTGACGAAAGCCATGGCTACAGAAATCTGGAACCTGTTGCAAGGGATATTCTTGTGCGTCGCACACATATCCACGTCTCTCGAATATAAAACTACAATTCCTGCTGATGAGCATGCAGCTGCTAGTGACAAAATGGCTGTTACCTGTATAGCATAAATTATTGCAAAGATATCACCACATAATAATCACCTCAATTTTTCTATAGAACATAATAAATGTAATGCCATAGAAGAAGAGGAAGATAACAAGGTTCATATCATTATAAAAGAGATTCGGAGATTGAAGCACAGATTTATCAACACTTCACCAGAATCATAGTTTCACCAAGCACTGTTAAAAAGATGGACAAAGCAAGACATGCTGTTATTCTGCAGCAGTACATGTATGTTAAAGCAGTAAGTGATGTTCAATCTTAAATTGTAACTAATCCTTTTATAAGCAAATTATGCTTATGTACAACAGTATAATTTCAGTGATAAGAGTTTGACTTTATAATTTACCGGATAGGGTTTAGATCCTCTCCGAGACAATTATAAAAGGATCATTAATATCATTTTAATTATTAATAATTTTCCTTCACTTATCAACAACAGTAACATAAGTACTTCAAACCAACTTAGTAGTTCATTGGTTGCTGTTAATGGTGAGAGCTCTCAAAAAGTTGAAACGTGAACAATCAGACTTCAAAGCTTGTTGTGCTCTAATCAAAATATCGCAACTAAATTTGAGACTATATCAAGTAGATCATTATTAACAACCAATAATTAGAATCGATTGAATCCTTGTCTAATTAAATGATGCATATAATGTTGTTAAGCATATTTTTATCCTTCCAATTTTTATTTTATAGGAAAAAGAGTGGTTAGACTATTACCCAATCACCTACGACAAACAGGCTAACAAGAATTGGATTTTGTAGGTCTCTCTTTCTTCTCAAGGCATAAATATCAAGACATGCAAGTCCAAAGCTCCATAGCACTTGAAGTCCCATTGATGCAGTTAAATAGCTGAAAGTGGAAGCAAGTATCACATGACAATCAATTTATGCAATCAAAGAGGAAATATTTCCACACAATAGCAAAACTAAAACTTTAACATTAAGTTGTAAGCATTTGAGTATGGTAACAAAATTGCAGGAATTTGTTAGTCTTATTATTTATTTATTTATTATATTATTATTATTACATTGTTAGGCAGTTAAATTATTATTAGACAGTTTTTATTAATAATAACTGCCATATGTAACTGCTACGTGCAGTTAGAATAGGAATAAGTTAATTAGGAGAATAAGACATGTTGCTTATAAATAGAAGGGGTGATTGAGAGAAAGCGTATCTTGGCATTTGTATTGGTTTGGGGACCTAATAGGCATTGGGAGAGTTCTGGATCTCTCGAATATCCAGAGAACATAATTGTAATATTCATTTTACGGCAATGTATTGGTTGATTTCTATCAGAACTCAGGAAAGAAAGAATAGATACTAAATGTACTTGAATTGATATTGATTTAATGTGAAGGATTGTTGTGAAACATAGAGCATACATCCTTATTTATAAGGTATATACTAGACTAATAATCCTAATAAATATGGAAACATATGAAATATACAAAAAATATGAATATCGTATCTTAAGAAATAATTTAGAATACTATATCAAAGTTACCAATCCCATATAGCAGTGTAGCAGCCAATTCCAAAATTCGTATCAGGAAAGCGCATAGCAGGGTGGTCGCTATACTAAAAATTTTAGTTACAGTTAAATAATTTATACACATATACATAAATGATTTAAAAAACCCTCAAAATTTAAGACAATTATAAATTATAATAAAGTTATAGGTCTTAAACTAAACATATAAGCTGCTAATAATGACAAAAGTCAAGTAACTAATCATTAGTAAGTTATGTGACTCTAAAAGAAGAAAGGAGGCAGTAGAGTCAGAAACTCAAAACATAGCATATGAGATCAACATCGAGTAGTCTTAACAGCCAAAAGTATATTGAGGCACGCAAATATTTGAAAGAAACGAAAAAAAAGGGAACCAGTAACGGAAAAACACTTGGACATGATGGAAAACAATAGCACAGTTTGAAGATGTGTGAGAGAGGAATACGGTTTCAACTAAGACAAAATAAAAATACAATGCGATGTTTTTCATATACTCTAAGACTCTTCCTCAAGCTTAAACTAACTAACCTGTAAGCTTGCTAGTTGTTAGTTGTTACAAATGAACCCTATTAATTAAAGAAAAATAAACTGAAAAATACTGCGCCCTCGAGGGATTTGGTGTTGCTCATATTTTACAAGAGATGTTGACACATAAATCTGATTGTATTCAGAAGTACTCAGAACTACAGACTGGAAAGGCAACTAAGAGATGCTAAAGATTTTGGCAAAATGAGCATTGTTAGAAGGACAACTTAGCAAATGACCAAAATGATAATGCTATAGAGCTGGTTGGGAATTTGGACTGTTCCATCATGAGCAAGGAAGATAAGACTTCATAGGAATGTTTATCAAACTATAAACAACAAAAACAACACCAAACTTGTTTTCCAAACTCATCCAAAATAGCATTTGGAAGCTTTACACAACAAGAAAACTCAGGATATGGAAAATAATTGAAAGTATGGCTCGTGTGCATCACAACCATGAAGAAATCATCACTATCATGACTCATGACCAAGATAGGAGAAATCACCATTGGTATAATTCATAATGAAAAGCTATATTTATCACTTTGTGACTTATATGAGAATGAAGTCACTGAAAAAGTTGTAAGATTGTGGTGATCAGGGGCGGTGAACTGGAGTAGGAATTTCGGATGAGTTTGTGGAAGTTGCAGGTTAAAAATCCCCACTTAAAAATAGAGAACTTAGAGATTAAAAGGAATTGGAAACCGATGAGAAGAAAAGGAATATTATAGTATATAAGAATGTATAGTATACATTAGACTCCCTAACTAACTGAACTAGATCAGTTAGAAGGATCCAAAGCTTTCTGAACCAAATCAGTTAGAAGGATCCAATGCTACCTGAGAATTAGTGAAGTGAATCAGACAACTAAGGCACATACATAGAATGCCCATGACAAACACAGAAAGAGAAAAGCATTATCATCTTCCATGACAAAGTAATACTCTTGCAAAATCTAATCCACTATGCTAGCAGGAACAGGCAACCGGTTCCTTTTTTAGCACTAGGCCAAACCCCTCTAGAACTCTTAAATCTCAAGAGTTAAGGCTAAAGTATTACACTCACTCATTGTCCAATTTCAAAATAATAAACTAGGGATATAAAGTATAGAAAATCATTATGATACCATTAGGATTTGGGGAAAATAAACACAATACAACTAATTTCCAGAGCAACCAAGTATTTAGACATTTTCAAGATGGTGCAACATATATTTGGTAACAAGTTGTAGAAGTTGAAGTGAAAAAGCAATCATAATAGATTAGAGATTAGATATAGAGCTGTCAATATGGGCCAGCCACAATCCTTGGGGGATGGCGCTTCAGGGAAACCAAAAGCCCAAGCTGCAACATGTCAGAATCAAAGAATAAAATCCATCTATTTATTATTACGGTTAGAATCATATATTAGGATTTGAATTAAGAAACCATATCAATTACTCCCTCTATCCCATAATGAGTAACCCGTTTGACTATTTCAGACAGATTAAGAAAATTATATAAATGAAAGAGAGAATAATATTTTTACTAAATTACCCTTTTCAATTATCGGTGTATTCACTATTACCATTAAAGCAATATGGAAGATAGTGAATTGAGAGTGATGCATGTAGTATTAATTAAATGGTACAATTAGAAGAAAATAAAAAGTCATTAATATTACATTGAATATTGAAAGGTTCATTTATTGTGGGACAATTTTTTTTTGCAAATAGGTCACTCACTGTGGAACAGAAGGAGTAACATTTATCGTATAATTTGTACATGCTGGTAGGTGGAAAATTTTTGAAATGAATAAAACATTTGTCTTATATAGTAAAATCCAAAATAATAGTAATAATAATAATTGTAATAAATGTAAAATAAAAGTAACTCATTTTCACTGTTAACAATCAATTCGGCATCCCTTTTAAAATTGAGGTACATCAAAATGAACAAACTCTCAAATTACATGACCATCACAAAATCATTTCCATATGCTAAGGATATGTTTGGAAGGTAAACATTTCCAATTTAACTGATCATTCTCCTAGGATTAGAAATAACATCGATACATTATCCGGCAACCTTCGTCAGAAAATCCCTTATACATTTTCAGAAACAAACATATAAATAATAGCTACAACAATTTTGAAACCAACAACAACAAAATCAACTCAAGCCCCCCTTCAAACTCCTCTATCCAAATTCCAAAACCCTAAGTAAAGTCATGCTTACACATACAACACAAGAATCTATAAAGTCCCAAATAGGTAGCTCAGTTGTTGAGCATGAATAAAACATTGTTGTCTTAATTAGTAAAACCCAAAATAATAATAATGATAATTGTAATATTTGTACATTGATACATTATCAGAATCAAACATTTAAATAATAGCTACTACAATTCAGAAACCAACAAACAACAAATAAACACTAGCTACCCTTCAAACTCCTCTATTAAACACACTGATAGAGCCTGTAAAATCAAGATAGTGAAACTATATATTATTGGAGATAAAGATGAGCTCAAGAGCTCTACAATGGTGAAAAATGCTAAAGAAATGATAAACCAGAGTTTAAGAACTCATAATCCAAAGCAAGATGCTCCTAAACCAGAGAGGAATCTCTCCTAAACACTTACTAACAACTTTCTTAATGCCTATCACTACCCAACCTCACTCCTTCATATAGCAACCCTGTAACCGAATTCCCTGAATTCTAAGTGAACTCTAAGGACCTTACATACCAACTCATTTTCTCCCCTATGGTCCCCTCTTTCAAACACCCTAACTAAATTCATGTTTACACATACAACACAACAATCAGTGAAGTTCCCAGTAAGCAGCTCGGTTGTTGAGTTAAGGGACACCGAAGAAGCTCTATGCAGAAGGTCTGGCATTCCAACCCTGGAAACTAATAAGCACTAAGACACTAACTTATCAATATTTGCCTAAAAAAAGTGAGGGAAAAACGTCTCAAAATAAGCAAAGAAACAAGTCTAGTCAATTTGAGCAAACAATGAACCAACCCCATGATTTCAATCCTTAATTTAAAAAAAAAATTAAAAAAAGTGAAAGAAAATAAAAACAAAAATATGCATAAAAATTCAATTTTTAATTTTTTTTACAAAATAGAAAAAGAATATATGAAAGAAGAGGAATATATACCAGAAAGCAGTGAAGGTAGAGAAACCAAGAGACGTAACCATGATACTAATGGAAGCAGCACCAAATGCACATTGTCCTAACCTCAACAAGAATCCAGTCACTGTTCCAGGTCCACCCAACAACCTCTTCATCATCCTCCTTTTTCTTCTATTATAGCTTTTAAGAAACCCTAGATTTCAGAATTGTTTCTTCATGGGAGATTCTTTCTATTCATGTTTCAGTATCCATTGAAGGGTTTGATTGTTTTGTGAAATCAATTTTGAGAGAGAGAGTGTGTGGAGTGGTAAGGAGAAATGTGGAATTTTGTGTTAATAAATTGTTTTTTTAACTGAATTTGTTGTCGTCTAACTGCAACTAGGAGTGGGTGGGTTGTTTACTTTTTCGAGGAAAGATAAAATGGTTAGTTCTAATAATTTTGGAATAATAAACTATAAGATTAATCGGTGAACAAGATTAGTTCTATTTTTAACGTTCCACATCATAGTTATTCTTTTCACCCAAATTATATATTATTTTAATAAAAAATATTTCTCTTAAATTATATGTGATTTTATAATTTCAATAACATATCACTACTTCTTTTCTTATTATACCATTTATTATTTATTATTTATCTTTTTATTTTTTTATTTACGTTTCTTACTTTTTGTACTATTAATAGAGAGTATTTTGGTAAGGTAATTTTTAATTTTTTTTAATAGAATAAAGTTTGATAATTTAGAGTAAAAAATAAATTTCGAATTCTTCTAAATAATTTATTTTTAAGTGAAATTAATTAACTACTTAAACTTAATTATTTAATTAATTTATAATTTTTTTACACAACATTTATATTAATTATACAAATTGTGGATAACTTATGATTTGGAACCGAGGAGTATTTTGATAATGGTCTCCCGAAGTAATGCAAATATTGAAAAATTCTTGAATTAATTACTTTGGTCTCTTAATGGGTATCCGATACGTACTTTGTAAAGAATCCACTTTGGATTCCATGATTTCTCTACTAAAGCGTTTCTAAATAAAATATCCCGTTTACTAAAAAAAAGTAAAATGTCCCATAAAAAAGCAACTTTGTTGCTATCAATATCAATTATCAATTAATTTATAGGTTAGTTATATTAAAGAGAGTTATCTAAAAAGCATTATCAATTATTATCAAACAACTTTATTTTGGTTATATAAATTTACATTATCAATTATTTTTATAAGATATTTTTCACTTTTTCAATTAAATTACTTATTAGTAATTATTTTATATAATCTATAATAAATATAATAGTAAAAACATAAATTGATTCTCCTTTTTCAAAAAAAAAATAGTAAAACAATTCAAATCGCCAATAAATTTGATAATATAATTAATTCTTTTTAATTTTCGTGATTTAATCACATATGTTTTATATATAAAAATGGAGGTAGTAATATACCTATATTTTGATATGGAGTGGTATTTATCTAAATGTAAGAGGTGTCATCACAATAAGTGATACAAATCAAGGTTGTCAAATTCAAGTTTTAAAGTAAATTTGTTTTGTCCACGTGAATTTGATACGTAAATTCGTCGAATTTATCTTATATTAAAATAATATTAAAATTAATATATAAAGATCTTAAAATCGTTTAATTAAAATACTATAAATGTAACAACTTATTTAATTAAAATTCTTAAAATGTAACAATCCGATTAATTAAAATAAGGATTTTAAAAATTGTTAACATATTAATTTATGAATAAAGAATTTTAATTAAAATAAGAATGGACAAAATGGGTAATATGGAAAATGTCCAAAGGATAATAAGGAGAATTTCTCTCTTAATATTACTTCTTGGGAAAATCTGGAGAACATTTCCCTCACTTTCCTTCCTTCTCATTTCAGAAATAGGGAGAAACACCCCGAACATGTATTGTTCATCATCTCTCCAAATCCTTCATTTTTCCTTCTTTTTTAAAATCTCCAACAACATCAATTTACTTAACCCCATCATACCTGCTCAGCAACCTTGCATGCGGAATTCGACCTCTTTAGCATGAGGGTTCTTGGGAAAATTCAATTTGGGATTTTCATTTATTTATTAAATCGTTTATGGGGATCAAATCGGGTTTTTTAAATTTCAGAGAAGGTGAGGAAATGAATTTTTGAGCATATAAGTGCTTTTGAAACTTGCACTCATACATGTGATTTCAAAACAATGCATGTTGTTATTCTAATTGTGTGATGATTATATAATGAATGATTTATAGTTTAGATGCGTAAATCCTACCCCTAAGACTGAACGCGTGTATTTTGAATGTTTTTCCTTCTCACCTATATTGTTTGCCTCTTAATGTTATTCCAATATTTTGAGTATTTATGCCTTTAATTTCCATATCTCGAATCTAGACATTTTGCCTCTGGTGGTTATTATTAAATTCTGAGTATTTTGTTTCTGGTAAAATACTTTTGTTTTTATCTAATGTGTTACTTATCTTCTGCCTCTGGTATCATTCTTTCATCTTGCCTATGATTCTTATTCTTCTAAATTTGAGTATTTTTCCTCTGGTGAAATGCTTCTGATCATAATATGCCTCTGATCCATATGCTTCTAATCATGTTGCCTCTGATTAGAACTTGTCTTTGGTCATTCTACCTCTGATCCATATGCTTCTGATTATGCTGCCTCTAATTAGAATATGCCTCTGGTCATGCTACTTCTAGTCATGCTACCTCTGATCAAAGTTTGCCTCTAGTCATGCTGCCTCTAGTCCATATGTGTTTGGTCATGTTGCCTCTAATCAGAATCTGCCTCTGATCATGCTGCCTCTGATCTATAATCTGCTACTGATCATGTTGCCTCTAATCAAAGTTTGTCTATGCTCATGCTACCTCTGATCTATATGCTTCTGGTCATGCTGCCTCTGGCCAGAGATTGCCTCTAGTCAGAGATTGCCTTTAACCCATACACCTTTAGTCATGTTGCCTCTGGACAGAGCTTCCCTTTGATCATACTTCCTCTAATATGTTGCCTCTGGTTAGGAGTTCTGCCTCTTGCTAAGTTTGCCTCTGGTTCCAACTTCTGATCAGAGACTTAGGATTTAATTTCCACTTGATTTTCAATATACTATTAAATTATTTATAAGAGTTATGGATGAATGATACACTGCATACATGACATTACAAAGGCATTACATACATAACATCTCAAGTGCATTGCATTCTTTCTAATCAGATCATGCATGGCTTTATTCACGGTGGGATATTCAGGTTGTTCCAGGCATGGAATAACAAGTAAAGGAGAGCATTCAGAACATTGGTTGGGGTTTGGCCAGATCACCTTTACCAATCAAGTCACAATTATCTTGGTGACCTACATTAAGATAATTGGTCGACTTTTCCATATTCCAAGGAAAAGATTTGAGGCAATGCATATATTTTTCAGAATTATTAAGAAAGAAAAAATGTTTTAAAATAAGCTTTTATGAAAATTGAAGCTAAGAGCTTTAGCATGAGATGCATAATATTTTCATGTTTTATACTTATTTATGAAAGAAATATTTTAAAACTACTCATTCCTTTATTTTCAGAGCTCACTGAGATTTTATCTCACCCATTTTATTTTTTATACATTATCAGTTGATGGTTGTGACACCCTAAACCCCAAAATAACATATATAATAATTTATACTAGATTTTTTTAGCAAAATTGGCAGCGGATAAAAAGAATCTGTTTACATGGAAATAAAAACTTTTGTAACAGACCGTATCATAATCACATTACGTTATATCAAAATATTTAAGCAAATAGTACCATATTATAACATCAAAGTCACTCAAGTAAAATGATTATCTCATTATAATATGCATCAAATCATCTAAAAGAAATTATTATTACTTTTGAAACACATCAATCACAACAAAACAATCACAAGGAAATGCAATGATATGCATGAGCTTATACTCTACTTCACAACGTGGTACCATTCTAACTCTAAAGAACTTGGTTAGGAGGCTTGATACTATGCCACTATCCCGATGGACAGACAATTCAAATTGGCTATGTCCTCATAGATCCCTTCAAGTCAACCTGAGACACATATACGCGACAATCAAGGTAAACGTGTGTTGCTTCCGATAGTTAGAGTGCTACCTTCAAGTCACCTAAGAATTCCCCACCCCGAATACCTCCAAGGTCTAACAATCTTGCCTTAAAGCTCAACAGCAGACCGCCACGATCAGGCTCATTCAGTTGTACTTCCCTGAAATCATTAGGCTTGTCAGGCCCTACCTATATGATGACAAAATAATCTCCACTTCAAAGATTCGCATCAACTTCAAATATTCCCAACATCTATTTTTTCCCCTCGTTAGCCTAGACTACTCCATTAAGAGCATCATCTTTAGCACAAGCTGGAATCATCAATATTTCATCAATTATGGGGTACTTCAATATTCTCATCACAAATTTATAACATCATTAATCATACATAATCATGATCATCATATAAACTCATCACAGATTTTTAAATTCACTATCATCAATCAAACGTCATCATTATCATCACATAAACATATGTCATACAATGCATCCATCTTTTATTATCACATCACATAAATTCGTCCAATCAAACATATGCACAAAATTTCATTCGACATCCAACATCACAATAATATCAAATACCACACAATTATCGAAAATTAAATCAATCAACACCTTATAAACATTTCTATTTAACATTTTAATCTCACAATCTTCATATTTTCACATTAATAAATTTATCTCTGAAATGGCTACTACTGTACATAGTGAGCCCCCGATGAATTGTTGGGAAATACGGTTTTCCCGTTCATCTCACATTATATTATACTCATGAATTCAAACACTCTCTCACCCTTACCTTATTTAGACGCTTTCTCAAACACATAAATCAATGAATGTTTTCAATAGCAACTGCAGATCGACAATGTACAACGAGCGAATCTGAGTAAACGATGAGTTCACAAAATCGTCGAGATGTGACTGATAAATTATGTGGAGCATAAAAATAAAGGTTAAATAATTAATAATAATTTTAGGGAAAAATATGGAGTCAAAACGACGAGAAAAAACTACAGAAAAATTCTCACCGACTCGTCGGAGGGCCGAAATGGTCCAACGTCAACTTTACCGAAAAATACAAATGAGTAGTGCTTCTTGAATTTTTCGACGAGAGGAATCCAAAAATGATGCTAGTTTTTTGAGACGACAAACGTGGTGATCAAAATTGGCAAAAAAACAGATCGCTCAAGGAAAGAAATAGAGCTATTTCTGAAAAAACGGAGCAACGATTAATAAAGTTGATGCCAAAAATGGATTCAATGGGCGATTTTGTGTGGGATAGAGGGAGGAATCGATTCAAATGGCAATGAATTGGTGGGAGTGAATTTGAGAGAAAAAGGACTTGTTGCGATTTGGCTACCCGTTAGTCTGTTTTTGTTTTTTTTTTTTTAATTGCAGATGGATGGGTGCAGATAGGAGATATATAGGTACAAGAGTAAAACAGTGTCCAACACATGGTAGTCAAGTCTGAGGTCGAAGTGGGGGTGTAACGAGCAACTCGCAGGTGTAGGAAAGAAAAGTCCAATCAATCAGTAATAGTCCAAATTAATATGTAGAAGTAGAAAATAGGGGTATAAACAGTCATTCTAAAATTTATTTTCTAGTATTTATAAAAGCCCTTAATAAATAAATAATTTATTTTACTGATCCACACTAGAAAATCTAATTTATTTTCTCCAAAATACTCATTTTAATATAATATTTATTTTTCTTAACATAGATAAATCTAATTTTAATCAAAATTCGTACTCAAAATAATAACTATATAACATTTTTCAAAATAATCACATAAAAATACATCATCTTTATAGAATAGTCGAAATGATAAAATAAATAAATATAACATCATTAAGTTATATTAATTACTAAATCAAAATAAATATCTATAAAATCATCGTACCATAGCAACTATATAAAAATAAGGAAAATCAATATTAAAATTACTAATATCTCAAGATAATTATTTGTACGGTAAATAATTAAAATAACATATATTTACAAATAATTAAATATAATTATATGCACACTTAACATTAGTCAAACATACAAGAAAATATCATATTAACTGCGAACGCACATATACATATAGAATCGCCTAAAATCATATTCTTTAAAATATGTACACTAAAATACTATTATTTATAGAAAAATATATAAAATAATAAAATATAGGCTAAATACCACATGTGATCCCTTAACTTAATTTCAGTTAACGATTTAGTCCTTTATCTTTTTTTTCCCCGATTTGGTCCTTTATGTTTTTAAATAATTTCAGCGTTATCATTTAAGTGGAGTTTCGTTAAGAAAAAGTTAAAAAAATCTCTCATCCATGTTCAGAAAAAGTTATCCTTTATGTTTTGGAAATATTTCAGAAAAATATTTAAAGTTTGTTCTAAGTTTGATAGTAAGATTGATTCGTTAAAACTGAAGCTATATTGATATTTATACTCCATAAAAATCATTTCAGATCAGTGACAATCGTTCCTAGAGGTTTGATGAACATATACAATGATCTAGATGAGAAATTTTTTAACTTTTTCTTAACGGAATCCAACTTAAAGGGTAACGCTGAAATTATTTAAAAACATAAAGGACCAAATCGGGAAAAAAAATATAAAGGACTAAGTCGTTAACCGAAATTAAGTTAAGGGATCACGGGTGGTATTTAGCCTAAAATATAATATTTGTTATTTATATCACTTATTTAGTTAAATATATACAAGATTAGCATATCATAAAAAACACCAATATAACGAAAATTAGTCACAAAATTTATCAACATACATTCTAAAATAATTTTAACACCAAATTAATCATTTGAAATTCTATTTCATTAATAAAATAGTTTATTATAAAAACTGGGGTGTTACAATTCTCCACTCGTTAAAAAAAATTTGTCCTCAAAATTTGTGGTAAGTGAACTAATATCTAACTTACCACCCTCAAGATTCAAACTTAGTCTATAAACATATTTAAGACATTCACTCTCCAATTAAGCACAACATGTCAAAAATCAATTAACTTAGCATTATATAGGCTAACATGACACAATAAGTCAATTAAACACATATCACATTTATCATTCAATTATAAAATAAAATACCATAGAGTTACTCACTATAATTTACATATAAAACATAACATATAGATTTCGTTAATAATAACTTAGTTCATTTAGTTGGATTAAATGAAACACATTCCAAGTACATTGTCAATTTCAACTATTTCTTTCAAACAAAATATTACTAGTTTAACTTCTTAAAATAAAGTTTAGATCTTATCACCAAACATTCAACAAATTTAACTTAAGTCTGACAAAGAGAGCAATTTTTAAAATATTAAACACATCTAACAACTTATTGACATTATAATAGATTTACAATCAATCACTCTATAAAAACATACTTTATATATAATCTAAGGAGAAAGACCAAATAGTCAATGATAGATATACTATTTCACAATAACATACATTTAATAATTAAATTCATTCAATTGACAGAAGTGATGAACATATTTTTCAACAATTTAAAGAATAAAATTTGTTGGAACATAAAGTATGTTAATGTGTGAATTTAAAATTGTTGAAGTCCCACATTGGAAAACTCTCATATTTTGAGTAGTTTTCAATTCTATAAATATAAAAGTCTCACATTGGATATAAAACATACGTGGGTTTGCTTCCATCACTATATAATGAGTTTCAAATTTTTGTGATAAGAACACCAAAGTTGGATGCATTTCCCAACTTTCTTTTTTCTCTCTTTTCTATTCTGCTCGACTTATTTCCGAGCCACATCTCCCCTTTCTTTTTGTCCCTTCGTTATTTATGAGCAGTTTTGTACCGTTATCCCTTCGATTTTTAGAGCGGTTTTGTACTGTTGTCCCTTCAATTTTTAGAGCGGTTGTTTCGTCATTTTTTAAGTGGTCTTAACACCACTATCCTTTTAGAGCGGTTGTTATTCCGTAATTCCGTTAATTTTTTAGTGGTCCTAATACCACTATGAGCGGTGTTTGTGTCGTAGTCTTTTAGAGTGATTTTTTGTGTCGTAGTGTTTTTGATTTATGAGTGGTCATAATACCATATTGCGAGTGACTTTAATCGCCATATTGAGGGTAAATTTCTAGAACGGTTTTCTACGGTGCAGTAGAACTCCGATACAAGGTATCTGAGCTGTTTTATCCTGGGGACTTCGTGGTTGATAGTCTGCCTTGCAAAATTTTGGGCAGTGCCATGAAACGTCTTAAAGAGAGCGACCTAGTCCGCGACTCAATCTAGTGATATCTTCGGTGGCATAAATTGTGATTTTTAAATAGTTTTCGAAACTCAAAAACAACAAAACTAAAATGTACTTCTAACAAATAATGAGTTATCTTTGCCTCTTTTATCGATGATGAGTTATCGAGGTAGCTAGTCTCTCCTACTCATGGAGTCAATTAGTTAAAGCAACTATAACTGTAGTCATTTAAATTCAAACACGGGTAATTAAAAATATTTTTAACACGGTTCAAGAGTGTGAAGGCGGTGCCACAACTCCTACTCCTTACTTCAAGTTAAAACTCACTTAATTACACATTCACAATAATTTATTTGTAATTTACAACTAGTTACAACAACAAAAGAAATTACACTTACATTAATATGAATCAACAATCAAAATAAAGAAATATATAATTGTTTTACTTTTAAACACTTGCAGCTACTCTAAACACTATACACCAATTCCCAACACTTAGAACATCTGAAAGACAAACACTTTCATATTCACATAACCATATACACATCCAAATAACTAAACCAACTATTTGACACAATGATTCTACATTTATTTAACAAGTCAAACACTAATTCTAAACTACATATTCTTACAACATTCCAACAATTTCAAATTTATGATAATTTTTTTTTGAGTTAATACTCATCATTTAAAATAGACTAAAACGGACATTATTCAAGTAATTGATAAGATAAATAATTATTTACTAGAAGATAACACACTACCAATCCAAATTGAACCAGGTAGTATATAAACCACTTTAAAGGTTACATATCATTCTAAAAATTGATTTCTAAACTTAAATTATTATAAAATGTATCACTAATCATTTAGCACCCAAAAAAATCATTGAGAATTCAAAACTTTTCCTTAAATTATTTTTCAATAAATCATGTCTAAATAAAACAACTAAAATAAATCACGTTTATTAATACAATAAAAACAAAATAAATCACGTGTATTTTTAAAATCAATAAGATTTCTAAAATTTCACTCGTTCTTTAATAATCAAAAACACATTTCTAAATAATTAATCACTATAAAAATTATTATTTTCAACTTATATTTTGAAAGAAAATTTAAACTATATATATAAATAGATAGGAAATTTTTCAATTAACTAACACTTCCAAAATAGTTCCAATTTATTTTCTTATTTTCCCAAACTTAGGAAGAAACAAAATCATACACTTATATACATTCAAGTAGTGCACATGACACAAAGCATAAGACATATTTGATTATGATAATGAATTACACTAATTGCTCTCACACCAATTACTCAATAGGATTATAGATACATCCCGAATATCTATTAAGCCACAAAATTGATCTAAAGCATAACACACCAGCAATTTTAAGGATTTTAGATGTCTGTTTTATTCTTAACAATTGGGTCCCTAATAAAAAAATGCAATTTTATAATTAAAAAAAATTGGTAAAATAAATTTTAGTCTCTGTACACATATTAATCTACATGATGCACTTTATACATACCAATCTACATGATGCATACCATTATGTTAGGTTAATTCATGTAACAAGAAAAGATGTAGAAACAAATTGTCACCTTCTCATATTAAACTCAAATATACATTTCAACAATGATAACAAATCAACTACGGTTCTACTAAAAAAAACATTCTACTCATAAAACACATCGATTATAGAATCCAAAATTTAGATAACGTTTCAAAAATAGTTTCACTATTGAGATAATTCTTTTAAAAACTTTGTTTTTTTTTTGTCTGCTTTCTTTTCTTCTAGACATTTTATCATTTAACTTTTTTTTATTAGTACCATTATAAATCACTGATGAGTTCTTAAAATCTAAAACTCTACCGTCAAGTTAAACTCTAATGAGTTCATAATTTTGGAATCTGTAAATCAATCATTTCAAACAAATATCTCATCTCATAATTAAGTATTCACATCAGCCCCCTCTAAACCGACATAACAACAAATCTTTTTTATTTTCTTAAAAACAACACATAGTAAAATATGGTGTAAATTTTCAGCTATTTTAAACAATAAACAAAATCAGTAGTATAGAATTATTGTTAGTTTATTAATCAACAAAAATTCAACTCAATTTAATTTCTTTAAAATAATCAAGAGTAATTCAAACAAAAGTTATTTTCATTTTACAAAATAAGTCAACTTTAACTTCTTCATCATTTTTTTTAAAATTCTAAGTTGTACCAACCTCTAATATTCAAGAATTATTATATTAATAATATGAATTTCCTAATATTTCAAAACTACTACTAACGTTCTAGATTGATTTCTTCAGCAATGTCAAAATTTTAATAATTATGTTGTGACCCTAAAAGGCAAGGTCTATCAATCGGTAATTAGTATTATCTCGATTAAATAAATAATTTCAAATATATAACTAGTCAATGAAAAAAAAAATTATTTCTAACTATCTACTATAAAAAAAAAAATAGCAAATAATCAAAGTTAGAAACACAAGCCAATAAGTCCAATCAAAAGATAATTAACTTAATCATGTCAACAATTCAAATTAACTCAAATGTTAACAAATAATTTCCAGTATATTTAATCACTTACTAGGAACTTAGAATTCACAACGCCATCAGAGTAAGAAAATAGTTAATTAGTAACATCAAAAATATGTAGAGTTATACAAAAGCATATATCACACAACACAATAATATAACAGAAAAAAATAAGATAATGAAAATAATTAATATGCAAGACAACACAACACGAAAAATATTTGACTAACATTGAACCGACACTCAACCCACTCAGCCTAATTGGACAGACCTGCTATGATACCATCAACATGACACCCTAAACCCCAAAATAACATACATTGTAATTTATACTAGATTTTTTGAGCAAAAGTCACAACGGATAAAGAAAATATGTTTACAAGGAAATAAAAACTTTTGTAACTAATTTAGTATATCACGTTTCTCAAATATTCAAAAGGAACACTTTAAACTTTTTTGCTTCTATAAAACAGTGCAATCTCCATAAACTTGATTTAACTACAATTTCTTAATTTAATTCCAAAATCTTACTAGTACTTATATGATTTTCATACAAAAATTCGTTTCTAATTAAATAAATAAAAATACAACTTATGACTCTCATTCCCGGTATCACCTATCTGAGCAGGGTTTCTCCCAAATTTAAACTTCAAGACTCATTAACCTGTAATAACTGCGATTTCTCAAACACATGGCTAAGCCAATCAAACACAAACAACGAAGGAGGTGAGTTTCGAAATCACGTTGATAGTATAATATAAGTATGAAGAACACACAAACAATCATAATAGATCGTATCATAATCACATTACGATATATCAAAATATTTAAGCAAATAGTATCATATTATAACATCAAAGTCACTCAAGTAAAATAATTATCTCATTATAATATGCATCAAATCATCTAAGAGAAATTATTATTACTTTTGAAACACATCAATCACAACAAAACAATCACAAGGAAATGCAATGCTATGCATGAGCTTAGACTCTAGTTCATAATATAGTACCATTCTAACTCTGAAGTACTTGGTTAGGAGGCTTGATACTATGCCACCATCCAGGTGGACAGACAATTCAAATTGGCCATGTCCTCATAGATCCCCTAAACTCGACCAGAGACAGATATACGCGACATTCGAGGTAAACGTGTGTTGCGTAGTAACTCCCAACATTTGGAGTGCTATCTTCAAGTCACCTAGGAATTCCCCACTCGAATACCTCCAAGTTCTAACAATCTTTCCTTAAGGCTCAACAGCAGACTGTCACTATCAGGCTCATTTAGTTGTACTTCTCCAAAATCACTAGGCTTGTCAAGTCCTACCTATATGATGACAAAATAATCTCCACTTCAAAGATTCACATCAACTTCAAATATTCCCTACATCTATTTTCTCCCCTTGCTAGCCTAGACTACCCCATTAAGAGCATCTTTAACACAAGTTGGAATCATCACTATTTCATCAATTATGGGGTACTTCAATATTCTCATCACAATTTTATAATATCATTAATCATACATAATCATGATCATCATATAAACTCATCACAAATTTGTAACATCACTATCATCAATCAAACGTCATCATTATCATCACATAAACATATGTCATACAATGCATCCATCTTTTATTATCACATCACATAAATTCGTCCAATCAAACATATGGACATAATTTCATTCGGCATCCAACATCACAATAATATCAAATATCAAAATACCACACAATTATTGAAAATTAAATCAATCAAAACCTTATAAGCATTTCTATTTAACATTTAAATCTCACAATCATTACATTTTCACATTAATAAATTTATCTCTCAAAGGGCTATTGTTGTAGGTAGCGAGCCCCGAATGAATTGTTGGGAAATACAGTTTTCCCATTCATCTCACAGTATATTATACTCATGAATTCAAACGCTATCTCAACCCTTACCTTATTTAGACGTTTTCTCAAAGACATAAATCAATGGAAGTTTTCAATAGCAACTGCAGATCGATAACGTACGACGAGCGAATCCGAATAAACAGCGAGTTCACAAAATCAGTGAGATGTGACTGATAAATTATGCGGAGCATAAAGATAAATTTTAAATAACTAATAATAATTTCAGGAAAAAAAATGGAGTCAAAACGATGAGAAAAAATTGCAGAAAAAGTCTCACCGACTCGTCGGAGCGTCAGAAGGGTCTGACGTCAACTTCACCGAAAAATACAACTGAGTAGTGCATCTTGAAGTTTTCGACGAGAGGAATCCTAAAACGATGCCAGTTTTTTGAGACAATAAACGTGGTGATCGGAATCGGCAAAAAAAAAAAAACAGCTCGCCCAAAGAAAGAATCGGAGAAATTTCTAAAGAAATGGAGCAACAATTGATAAAATTGATGCCAAAAATGGATCAAGTGGCCGATTTTGTGTAGGATAGAGGTTGGGATAGATTTAAATGGCAAATAATTGGTAAGAGTGAAATTGAAAGAAAAATGGTTTGCTGCGATTTGGCTGCCCGTTAGTCTGTTTTTGGTTTTTTTTTTAATTGCAGATGGAGGGGTGCAAATAACTGATGTATAGGTACAAGATTAAAACAGTGTCCATCACAAGGTAGTCAAGTCTGAGGCAGAAGTGAGGGTGTAATGAGCAACTCGCAGGCTTAGAAAAGAATAGTCCAATCAACCAGTAATAGTCCAAATTAATATGGAGAAAATAGGGGGTATAAACAGTCGGTTCAAAATTCAATTTCTAGTATTTCTAAAAGCCCTTAATAAATAAATAATTTATTTTACTGATCTACATTAGAATCTTTTTGTCCAAAATACTCATTTTAAGATAATATTATTTTTTCTTAACATAGATAAATATGATTTTAATCAAAATTCTCATACTAAAAATAATAACTATAATTATTACTATAATATTTTTTCAAAATAATCACATAAAAATACACTATCTTTATAGAATAGTCGAAATGATACAATAAATAAATATAACATCAACAATTTATATTAATTACTAAATCAAAATAAATATATATAAAATCATCATACCAAATTAAATTAAACTATTAATATAGTTCAATTAAATTCAATTTTTGCACCATGAACACATTTAATATTGATAGTATAGTTGGCGGTAAAGACAAACTTTTTGATAAAGACCAACCTCTAACTTGCCGATAAGGGGGTCATGAGCTTTTTAATGACAAAGATCCTCTAACTTTTATTTCTTTACTTTTTTTTTTCTTCTACTTTTGTCTCTATCTCTCTTGATTTACTTTATTCCATATCTATTTTTCTCTATTTAAACATCATCATCTATCATATTTTACTCAATTTTTACGTAAAGTTACTCTACCTTTTTTCTCAAAATAGATAGAAGATCTAAATTCATATTTTACCGGATGGTCATTAGAATATAAAAAGTAATAATCAACAATTTTATTTTATTTTTGGTGGACTCTATCGAATATAGACGTATGACACTTGATAGTTATGGAAAAATACTTGCTTGAATATAATATTTAGACAAAAATATAAAAAAAAATTAAAAGATAAAATGATTAAGTAATATAACTAAATTATTTTTCAATTAATTTTTTTTAATTTGTGAGTTTATCTCCAACTATTTTTAATTTGAGTTTGTATCTACATAAAATTTACTCTTAGTCATGTTTGTTTATTTATCACATCATTTCATAAAGGACAAAAAAATCCAAGCCCATTTATATGTTTTCCTCAAAATTATATGTTGATCTTTCACTCAATTTGCGTAATTAATTAATACGAAGAGACATCATTCACAACCTTCGATTGTATATTTATTTTGTAGGTTTAAATATGTTTTTGATATCTGTAATATAACTTTTTTTGATTTTGGTCCTCGTAATTTTTTGTTTTTGATTCACATCTCTGTAATATCAAAATAATTTATTTTTGGTCCTTAACGTTAAGTGGACGTTACTAAAACGTTAATTGACAAAAGAAAACAATTTTTGGTCCCTGTAAATATGACACTTTTCAGTTTTAGTCCTTGAAAAATATTTTTTTTGAATTTCATCCCTGCAATATTCAAAAATCTCCTTAAATATAAAATAACATATAAATTGATCTTTATTAATAATAAACTTATGCGAAATAATGTTTAAAATATTTTCACTTCAATAATTTAAAATTTATTAATCTTCTGTTTTAGTTATTTATTATTATACAATAATTTCCTCCATATTTTTTCACTCTTCCTCTTCTTGTGACCTTTCAACGAGAATTATGGGGTCATGAAGCTTAAATCCATTTTTTAAATGTGCAAACTTGCCGGCACAAAATGCCAACTTCTATTTTGACAAATGTGCCGGCACAATATGTAGCTACTTGGAAACAAGATGCTTTATAATCATGTTCACATTTATTTACTCTGTCGTGTCATAATTAACGTGGCTCATTTCACACATAATAAAATAATTATAAATAAAAAATATAATACTAATTTTATTAAACCATTCTTATTAATTAATAATTGGTGTTACAATATAAAATATAATATTCTAATAATAATAATAATACTAATTATTATTATATTAATGGCAAATCTTTCTTAATATGGTATGAAGAATGCATATAAAATTTAAGGATTTATGCAATTTTGTTTTGGTGTTGGTTGATTATCAAAATATTAACAATTTTTTTTTCTTTTAATTATGTTAACCGGCCGTTAAAGTTTTGTTTTAGATTCTATATACTCAATTTATATTGAGGACTATAATTTTTATACTGCCTCTTTTATTTTAACTAATTTGGTTCTTTAATGAAATTCATTTATCCCTTCAATTTACTCTTAATATTAAATTCATATAAGCTGTTTTTCAAAGTGATTCTCTTTACCAGTTAATGTAGTTTGAAGAT
>JBBPBP010009779.1:65365374-65377211 GCA_037974735.1 Cicer chorassanicum | reverse complement strand
CTTAATAAATTAATGTAGTTTGAAGAATGTCAGAAAAATTCAAAAATTTATCTTATTTTGATTTTGTGATAGTTAATTGTCAAAAAATTAATCATTCTTTCTTTTCTTTAAATCATATTAAACATGTTGTTAATGTTTTGCTTTAAATTATGTTTCTTAAACTCGATCTGAATTGAAAATTTTCTTCTTTATACTGCCTCTTTTATTTCGAGTGATTTATCTTTTTAATGAAATTCATTTTGACTTAAAAAAAAATACCCATTTTATAACCATATATAGATTACCAATTAAATTGATAATAATGAATTTATGTTTTGATGATAAAATCTTTATCGAAAGCGACAAGTCTCTCAAAGTCTCTCAATGCATTAACATTTAATTTGTTATATGACGTATGTGCACACATATGACCCTATCACTTTCCAAATTTTCAACTTCTCAAGAGTCTTCCCGAATAGACCAACATCTCACCGTTCAAATCCCATTTAACCAAATCCCAACCGTTCGATCCAACTTCTTTTTTAACGCACAAATTATCCATCCATTGTTTATTTGCCTATAATAATTCTATAAATAGATTGCATGAAACGCTAACTGAAAAAACAAAGATCTATAGAGAGAAAAAATGGGAACAGCTATCAAATTTTTTCAGTTGAAAAATGGTGCCAAAATTCCTTCTGTTGGTTTAGGTACTTGGCAAGCTGAACCTGGTGTTGTAGCCAAAGCTGTTAACACTGCCATTCAGGTTATTATTATTATGTAGAGTCAAAATTGATTCTAGCGACGGTATAATTGATTTTGATATGTTTTGATCGTTGGTAAAATTGATTTTGTTTTTAGAATTGATTCTAATTTGATGTTAGGATTTGTAACATATGACTTCAAATATAATTTTTACAGTCAATTTTTTTGTTGAACTCACTTGTATGAATATATTAAAATATAAATCATTTAAATTTAACGCAGTTTTAATTAAAATCAATTTTATAAATTAATTTATTCAAATTAATTTTTAACACCACAGAAGTAAACACGGACTTAGATGTGTTTTTTTTTTGTTCAGGTTGGATACAGACATATTGATTGTGCTGAAGCATACAAGAATCAAGCAGAGGTAAATTATGATGATTCAAAATAACATTTTTTGTTTAATTTTAGGGTTTTTCTGTCTCAATCTCTTAATTGTTTACACTTAGGATACATGCATTTTAACTACCATAATTTTGAGATGTGGATTGTGATATATTTTAACAGTGCCTGCTTTTAATACTGAATATTAATTTTGATTGAAAAAAAGGAAAAAAAGGGAAGAGAAGAGAACAGTTGCTTATATGCTAGACAATTGATAATTTGCTGTTTTAAATCTTGTGATTTATATAGATTGGTTCTGCACTAAAAAGGCTTTTTGAGGATGGTGTTGTTAAGCGTGAGGAGTTATGGATCACCTCAAAACTATGGTTTGTTTATTTATCTTTGTGAAAAATTTCTTTTTATTATATGAATGTTGGAAAAAATGTTTGTATTAGTTTGTTTTTAACAAAAGTCCTCTGTTTTTTTTTTTACTGTCTTCAGGTGTTCAGATCATCATCCAGAAGATGTGCCAAAAGCATTGGATAAAACTTTACATGATTTGCAACTTGACTACCTTGATCTCTATCTGGTAAGGCAATAGAAATTCTGCATTTTGTTATGAATATGTGTTGATAATTTGGTGAAGACTAAACACTCTAAATTGATACCATGTGATATTGATGATTTGGTTTTTGTTTTTTTACACTTCTTGGCATGGTTATCGGTATCTTATTATACATGTGAGTCGAATCTTGATTCAATACAAGACCGAACTCAATCGATATGAATCTCTAGTGTGTATCTATTTTGGACATGAATCCCGTTTTAAATCTCAATTCACTATGATGAATCTCGATTCAATATGACCGATTCATTCTAATGAATTGCTACCTAAACTTAGTGTATCTAGCCACTTTTTTCGTCAACTTTGTATAGCTAGTCACTTTTCTTTGTCATGTGATTTATAAACATAACTTCAACTGAAAAGAAAACCTAACTTCATTTAGACATGCTATCAAGCATCCCGAAAATGCTATCCAATCCCAATGCCACATTGGATACCAGAAAGCATGGTTATCAAATCGAGATTCAAATTGTGAATCAAAAGGCTTATTTATTGAATTGTAAGATACATTACAAGTAAAAATATGACATTTTTTTAACTAAAAACAAGTAACACAACAAAATTACAAGCTGATATATCGTGTGTGAACATCAAAATAATTAAAGATTCGTGTTTTTTCTCAAATTGAGTAAACTGCATTGGTTTTACACAACCAAATGTGATGCTGAGTTGAAATTGAATCATGAATGGTTCATTTTATTCATTACGGAATTGATTTTGTTTTGAAGATCCACTGGCCAGTCAGCATGAAAAGGGGAACAGGTGAATTTAAGGCTGAAAATCTTGATCATCCTGACATACCCAGCACATGGAAAGCAATGGAAGCACTGTATGACTCTGGCAAGGCTAAAGCTATTGGAGTCAGCAATTTCTCCTCAAAGAAACTTCAAGATCTGTTGGACATAGCAAGAGTGCCTCCTGCTGTTAATCAAGTAGAATTGCACCCTGGATGGCAGCAGTCAAAGTTGCATTCATTCTGTGCATCAAAAGGAATCCATCTATCTGTAAGTTTAGCACATGTATAATTCATTTAAAAAAGCTGATTTGATTGTCCGAGAGAACCCGAGTTCAAATCTTGGGAGGAACAATCCTTGACTTGGTTTTACTTACCTCCTGGCCAAACTCTGGATTACCAGGGCCTCTTTCGTTTCCCTTGGGAATTAAAATCAAAGAAAAAAGATTAAAAAAGCTAATATTCATTCAAATACATTCATTGACTTGTTGGAAATTTTTCGACGGATCAGGAGAAGAAAATTATGTTTTATGTTTCTCAAAATTTGTCTTGAATATTGTGAATTATCTAAGGATGTGACTCATATGAGGGATAGAGATCATAGGCTAGAACAAGTTAGTTTGAGATATTTAGTTTGTAATTCAAGTGGAGAGTTAGTGGTAGTTATAATTATAACTAACTAATCAATTAGTTTGTTTAGTTAGTGCAGTTAGAATAATAACAGTTAGTATACTAAATGTATGTTTGGTTTCACTTTTGGATAAGACAAAATTGATTTTTAGAGGTGTAGAATTGATTTTTAGAGGTGTAGAATTGATTTGATATGTTTGGATGTCTTTATGTAGAATTGATTTTGACATGTTTGGATGTTTTCATGCAATTTTGATTATGCCTTGGAGTTGATCCTATCTTGAAGTTAGAATTTGGAACTTTTGCGTCTACAATTGATTTTTAGCATGAAATTTATTGTTAATTCAATTTTACATGAATATATCCAAACATAAATAACTTTATATTCAACTCACTTTTAGCCAGAGTATTAATTTTACAAAACAATTTCATTCGAAATCAATTTTTATCAACGCAAAACCTAAATACAACTATCAATGAAAGTGATGAACATTCAATATTTATAATTCTGTTTTCTCCTTCTTTTTAATAAATCAAGTGTGTGTGAGCTAGTGTTCAACATGAGAGAATTAAAATATGTGAAGGTAATAACATTTTGATTGATTAAAAGAGATAGGGAATGAATTACACATGCTTCTATTTATAAAGAGATTATTGAACTAACTAGTTGAAACCAACATTCCTAACAACTGATTACAACATATAACTAACCGATCATATATTCAACTGACTCTTAAGCGAGTTGAAAATGATTTTTGTATGTATTCAAATTCAAATGATGGTATCTGAAAAACCATTGTTTTTTTCTTCTTCTGATAGTTGTAACCCTCTATGTTAAATATCTCTTCAGGGATACTCTCCTCTAGGCTCACCAGGAGTTCTCAAAAGTGACATTCTCAAGAATCCAGTTGTCAAAGAGGTTGCAGAGAAATTGGGGAAGACATCAGGACAGGTCGCCCTAAGATGGGGTATACAAGCAGGACACAGTGTTCTACCTAAGAGCACTAATGAGGCTAGAATCAAGGAGAATTTTGGTGTATTCGATTGGTCTATTCCTGAAGACCTGATAGCCAAGTTTTCTGAAATTAAGCAGGCAAGTTGTTACTTTGTTTAATCTAGGTTTTGTTATTTCTATTGATATTTATTTTCTCTCAATTAAGCCTTCACCTTATCACTATGCAATTGGTGACACAACAAATGCAAATGTGGCTCTAGTTTCCTGAAGACAATGTTTTATCAGAAATGTTTGAACATTAATTTGGGACAAAAAAATTTAACAACTTTTTAAGTAATTATTGCAGTTCACGGACGTTGTCAACACAGTTCAAAGAGTGGTTTATGAGTATATCAAGATTGGACGACTCATTAACCATCAAATGAACTTAATTAACCTCAAATTTGAACATTATTATCCTCCATTTCAGATATGCCAACTATATGTAAATTTTGACTCTTTCCAAGGATAATCATAAAGTGCGGTCAATAAAGTTCAGTCGATGGTTAACACGCTGTGACATATGATATATCACTTGTCGAATTTTGTTGTCCCAAATTGATTTTCAAAAAAAACTTCTGTTGTTTTGTTTATCAATCAATGGTTGAGATTTCTTTATTGTTTAATTTGCATTATTCACTTCAGAGTCAATCCAATAACACATGTACATAAAGGTTCATTCTCTGAATTAACACATGGAATTTACTTATGCAGGATAGGCTAATTAAGGGTACCTTTTTTGTTAATGAAACCTATGGTGCCTATAAAACCGTTGAAGAACTTTGGGATGGTGAAGTGTGAGCAATATGCAACATTGAGACGACGAACAATAACCTGCATCCACGGTAAAGCCAGATACTATTATGATTCCACCGCTTCCATGATAAAGCTAGATG
Source organism: Cicer chorassanicum (assembly GCA_037974735.1). Taxonomy (NCBI): domain Eukaryota; kingdom Viridiplantae; phylum Streptophyta; class Magnoliopsida; order Fabales; family Fabaceae; genus Cicer; species Cicer chorassanicum. The sequence goes on along the minus strand of JBBPBP010009779.1, from coordinate 65,372,262 downwards.
CTGTTATGATTCATGTATTTTTAGGTTAAGAGAAGTGTTATTATCTATGTAACAATGACAATTTATATTAAAGACGTGTCTAGTGTCGAACATGTGTTGGTATTTGACACTAAGCGGATAATGACACATGTAGTTCATTCAATCACATTTATTATTTTAAATTATTACTTGTTGTCATTCGGTGTTCACTTGGTGTTAGTACTTCAAAGGTTATATTGATTATAATACAGAACAAAGGCTCATTTTTCATTTATAGTACTGTAACTTCTATTCCATATTATAAACGAGTTGTGCAAAACCGTACGAAGTCAAATTCATAAATTTGACAGACAATGGATCAAAACTAACCATGCATCGGTATATTGGTAAAATAAAGAGGGATGGACAAGAATGTAATTACTGATTCATTTTAGTTCATTTCAGAGAGTTTCGTCGATATTGATTTCGTAAGATCTGGATTTCTGCATCAGATTGATTAATGCAGTAGTGTTAATATTATTATTATTATTATTTTTTTTTTTCTAATTATGTGGCATACCTGATTAACCAATATAAAATGAGATAGAAAGGCTTAAAATTATATTGGATGGAAGCAATGCATTGGTGTTCTCATGTTCTGTATGGTATGATAGAACTATTTTGTTATTAATTTTTTGGTTAAGTCATTTTGTGCCTGGCTTGTTGGTAATGGTAACTTCCTTCGGGTGTAGGAAAGTACTCCATCCAAATACCTCAACTTTCTTTCTTTGACCAATTTATACTTATATTTTGAAATGGAGGGAGCACTAAGTAGCATGTTATTATGATCCCATTTGAGATTCCAATATATGAAAAGCAGTTAACCGTCAAATGCTCTGTTGAAGAATAAAGGGAAATAAGTTTATTTTTATTTTATGATTTTATCATTACTATTGTAATTTCTTTTTCTATATAAACAACTTAAAGTTGTAGTAATAAAACATGAAAGTAATTTGCCTTTTATTTTCTTCATGGTATCTAGAGCTATTGGTTAGAGTTCTGTAAAGTTTTACTTAGTGAGGTTCAGGGCTCCAAACTTAAAGGGGCACCAACATTTTGTTTTGTTTCTTTGTTTGTACAACCCATTTTGCAACCCGACCCATTTTTCTGTCTTCCTAATGACACACATTACCCCTTGGAAGGCGACCCTTATAGGTAACAGCGGGTATGGCGATGGTTTTGGTGAAAAACCAGAACGACAGTGGTGGTTCAGGCAGCGGCGACCCTGGTGGTGGCAGCCCAGGAGGTAGCCGCTGAAATGGTATCTCCAACAATTGTTTTTCCACTTTTTTGAGGGAACTTCTAATGCCCTCAAGGTTGAAGTCCAGAAGCTCAATGGAAAAAATTATGTCAAATGGTCTCAAACTGCAAGATTGATACTAGACTGTGAGGGAAAATATGGTTTCCTCACATGAGAGGTGCAAATGCCTGCCACAACAGATATGAATTACAAGTTTTGGAAAATTATTGCTTGGCTGAATAGCACTATGAAGTCAGCGATTGGAAAACCTTTTATGTTCTTGCCTACTGCGAAACATATTTTGATATTCAGAATTCTCCACAAATTTCGATCTCAAATCACCGATTGTGACAATGCCAAGTAAGGAAATAAGGATGTCACTATCTATTATAATGAGTTGATGATACTACGGCAAGAATTGGATCTCTACTATGATGATAATTGGAAGTGCTGTGAGGACAATGTTCTGTTTCTTAAGAGACAGTAAAACGACCGAGTATTCATGTTCTTGGCTGAGCTTAATAAGAGACTTGACGAAGTCCGAGGCAGAATATTGGGGAATATTCCATTGCCATCACTTCGAAGAAACGTTCTTAGAAGTTTGAAGAGAAAAGGTGAGACAAGGTGTTATGATGGGTAATTCACATTCTGTTGCTAAAGTCGAAAGCTCTGCCATGGTCACTAAGAATGAAGAAGGGAAATGAGACGGAAAGAAACCATAGTGCGAACATTGCAAACATCTATGGCACATACGTGATACATGTTCGAAACTCCATGAAAAACCTCCAAATTGGAAGAAAAAGAGAGGAAATTGATCCTTTAATATGTATCACATTTTGGTCTTTATTGTTTTATTTTAGTCCTTGTAATATTTACTTATGATGAAATTGATCCTTATAATATGTATCACATTTGATTTTAGTCCCTCTAATGAGTTACATAAAGACTAAAATGAATATGAGCAAATTTGGTTAGGAGTACAACAACAATAAGAAACAAAAGTAAAAAGTCATGTATTTGCAAGGAATAAATAGAAAGAAATATTTTGACAGAGAGAAAAGAAAAACATTGTATATTTGTAAAAACCAAAAATATATTTAAATTTTAAACCTATTTTATTTTATTATATTCATGTTATCAATCCTTAATAATTTATGTACATCAATATATGGACACAGTTTCTGCATAATTATGCAGAAAAAACATATACCAAAAAACATACCAAACCTGAGATTTAGTTAGAGAAGAACTAGCATTTGATCATCTTAATTCAATACTAAACATTAGGATGCCTGGGAAATATATATTTGCATTTGATTATCTTATCATATTTAAATTATTACTTTCAAACTCAATCTATCTATAGTCCATATAAAGGGAATTCACAAGAAATTTTCAAAATTCTCTTACAAGAGATTAACTCCAATTTACCATTCATACCTATAACTCTTCCCCATTCAAAATCAAATTCAAATTCCACACAAAACCCATATCACATTGACACACAAAATTTGCAAAGATTATCAGCAGCAACTCATTTAAATAGTTCAGAATTCTAGATAAGTAACATTACTCTCATCCCCCAAAATTAGAAAAAAAAAAAAAAAAGAGTATTTCTTGGCTTGAAAGACAAGAAACCAACTTCATGCAATGTGTTGCATTCAATAATGGCAGAATGCAAACTTTCATTTAGAAATCCCTTTTCTTCCTAGGTCTCATCCATTAACTTGCAACATATCAAAAAATGGATATGTGAGATCTTCTTGATATTCTGACTCCAATAGGATGGAGAGATTAACTGAAGCACTTTGTAGGGACTGTAGATCTTTTGCTTCATCCACAATGGTTGAATCACAAATTATATGCAACTTTTTCATCATATAAGCTCTTGTAATCAAATGTCGCACAAAACTTACTTCTAGCTCTTTTCCAGTAAATCCTTTCACCGTAACAAATTTTAACTTCTTACAGGTAAAATCAGACACTTCTCGTTTCTCCCAGAACAATGACTTAGGAAATGAAAGAGCACAATCATCAGAAGTAGCCGTGGAAACTGAAACTTTCTCTACCTGAAAAATGAAATTACATTCCAAACGTCATATTCTATGTAGAATATGTTATTCTCTAATGTGTAGTAAAAAATTAATATCGTATTAAAGATTAAAGTATAATAAGGTTAATAGTCACATACTGGTATCCTAAGTTCAAGAGTATTGAGATGGAAGCACGTTGTAAGTATGTAAGAAAATACCAAAGCATCTCTGATGTTATTCAAATCCAAATCAATTGACAAGGTCAATAGATTTTGAAAAATGTTGGTTGGTTTATATACCTACATTGAAGAGATAGTTAGCACAACTACATATTATAGTAAAGAAAAATAAATTCTAATCCTTATGAACAAGACACGGTAATATTTTTCAAATATTAAGCAATAATTATTCATTGTTTTATGCAATATCTAATCAAAGCAAAATAATAAAATTTTGAATTGTAGTTTTCAGCATTCATTGCAAAGGTTTTAAATCAGTGTCACAATCGTCAGTATTGTGGAAAATCATTATCAAATTCTATCAATTTAGCTTCAATTCCTATTGCATTACGTTTACAGAAACATAGAAAATATTGAATTCCATCAACTAGCTACCATAAACTCCATTATACAAGTCAGGGGATTCTATTTTGAAAAATATATATTTTCTATTTCTTTTATTAGTTGTGATTATAATAATACAGAACAAAAAAGTGTGAACAAATACTTTTTAGTATACCCCTACTCTTATTTGGCAACATTACCTTTATTTCTTTCGTATGTTACCCTTTAAAAAGTTTAAGAGCAGAAGAAAATGGATCCATAATTACATTAACTAGACTATAATATTAGTTCTACTACTCCAACTTATATGTGTTGTGAAGTGTTTCATTATTCCTAATTACTATATGTACACCGACACTTCTGGTGTTTGACATGTGTTGGTGTTTGACATAAACACAACACTCACACATTAGTTATATTCAATTAATTTATTTTTACAAGTTATAAATGATATCAATTAAGTGTCGATATACGTGCTTCATAGCAATTTACCACTTTAACAAAATTTCAAGCCTTTTATGCAATACTTTACATTTGTTATCACATTATAGGTCTCATTGTTTTAATTTTGTTTCATATGAACACAAACAAAGGAATCTTTAAACTAAGAAATTAACATTGAAATTTCAAATGCCAAAAACTTACATACTTTGATTACAAAAACTAATCAAAGAAAGGATCATAATATATATTTTCTCTAAAATGAAATGTAAGCAAAAGTTGTAACTGAAAAGTTAATGCATTTTGTCTTAATTTAAGACGGAACGCATTAACTTTTCAGTTACAATTTTTTATTATAATTTATTTATAGGAAGAATATATATTATATAATATGACATAAACCACAAATTATAACGACAAGAAAATAATAGAATTAGGGATAACTTACCAAAAGGTCACTGCAATTTTCCAAAATATCACGAGTTTGCATAATGTCTTGCAACTCAATCTTATAAGGAATTGGATTGCAAGCATAAGAAAAATTCCTTAGGTTCCGAGAATAAATTCTAAGACCCTTTGGAGGGCACCTTAGAGAATCAATCACCAAAACACGAAGCTCCTCAACATTAACATCTATCTCTTTAACATTCAACAACAAAAGCTCCAAATGTTTAAGATTTTTGTTTTCAATCTTGAGGCTATTGAAACCATATGACTGAATGAGACTAAACTTCTCTAAACCAAAACAATTTTCCAAAATTCCATTGATGATACTATCCACCATAGAAATTTCCTTCAACTTCAAAATTTTCAATTTTTTGCAACTTTTAAATGCAGATAAAATGGAACCTTTGAGTTTATAATTAGTCAACTCAAGTGAACACAAATTTGAAAATATCTTAGGTTTAAATTTAGCCATCACAAGAGTGTCATATGAATCGTTTGGAGGCTTACACTCCAAACTCAAAAAACTTAATTTTTTACTCTCCACAACAAATTCAACCCAAGTTTTCAAATCTCCATCGTAAACATTACGGGGAAAATGTTTGAAGCAACAACTAGTCAAATCATCACCAACATGTTGATGCAATGTAGTGTTAACAATTTCACCATATTTTTTAGCATGTTCTTCGGCGGCAATAATGAAATTAAGAAATTCTATGCTTAAATCATGGTTAAAATATTTTGGTGTGAGTTTTAACATGTTTGCCCAATCAAAATCAAGGTGAAATACATTCTTCCACAAATCTATCCATCTCTTTGATAGAATGCTTGTTCTTGCGGCTTCATTAATCGAAAGAGAAGATATTATGCAACTCAAGATATTATCCGGTAATTGACTTATGAAGTCTAGGTCTTCGTGTAAATTCACTTCCTTTATTGTTAACATAGTTTTCTCTGCATAGAATTGAAATTTTCAAGAGACTAATATTTCAACAATGTAGTATAATAAATTGAATGTTCAACTATAATAAATTAAAAGTGTGTACCTGACGTGAAATACTCAGTTATATCTTTGATGGTTATGGCTGAAAACTAAAAAAAAAAATTTAGTATTCTTGGAAGTGTGTATTAATTGTTTGATAGGGTTGCGGTTTCATTTTATGGATGAATGATAACGTCCAAACCTATTTTTGAGGCAAATTTTAACCTAACCTAACAAGTAATCTGAACTAACAAGGCCGGCTTATAGCGAAACTATTAGACGGACTTTTTCAAACTGTAATAAATAAATTATTAATATTTTATTTAATAACTATATAAAATTTCTTTAGCAGTTAATTGCATTTTTAAATTTATTTTCTCTATATTTTTCAAAGAATGAAATAAGACATTTCAACTGTTCTACAACTCCAATAATTCATGTTAGCAATATATTCACTACTTATCTCATAATTTCTCAATTTATAACTAATGTGCAAATTTACTTGTACTAAGAAGAAGAGTATTAACTGATTTGCAACAAAACTAAAATGTTTTATTTAATTTATATAAGATTTAATAGGTTTTAATTTTAAGAATATTAAAACGTGAGGCCTATTCATTAAATAAAAAAAATGTGATGTCTTTTTATTAAGTAATTTTTTTTAAGTAGATCTAAAACGTTTGTTTTATTCACCTTCCCTCCGACACTGCCTAATAATAATATTTTAATTGACGTAACCCAATAATAATAATAATAATATTTTTATTTTATGGATGAATGATAACGTAAAAACCTATTTTTAAGGAAATTTTAACCTGAACAATTCACGTGAGAGATAATAATAATATACTAACTCAACAGAATCTATCTTTTAGGCAAGGAGTTCATTTACTTAATTTTAATTTCTTTTATTAAAGCTTTATTTTAATTTTTATCCATATTCTCGATTATTCATGAAATTCTAGTTATTGTTTTCCATTTGAACTGTATTAATTTATAATGAAACAATGTTGTGGTATTTAATAAAAATATTAATGTGTATAATATAATATTAAATTAAGAGTTAACGGCCTGTTGACTATAATTTGGTTTGGTCGGACATTTTTACGTAGAAATGTCTTTCTATAATATAATAAATTTATATTGTTATCTTTTATAACTTAATAT
>JBBPBP010009779.1:65331904-65363787 GCA_037974735.1 Cicer chorassanicum | reverse complement strand
TATATTTTGTTATGGTGTGATTATTAATATGATTATTAACGTTAAATTATTTAAGGACCAATATAATTTTAAATATTTTAAGAAATTATTTTGAGTTTTTTTTTTCTTTAATTATTTTGAATATTTTCCAAGAACATAACTAAGTAATTGGACTCATGCAAGTAGTTAATGAGCTTCAATTAAAGATGAATTGTTCGACAAAACTCGAATTCGAATTCTGTCCGAAGTCTTTTCAAATTCTACGAATTCTTATGATATAAATTCTTATGATTTGACAAGTTTTTCAATGACATTAACCTAACATAGAAACTATATTTAAAAGGGGAGCCAATTTCATGAGATTAAGACTCATAGAAAAATAATCATTGTTTAAGTTATATTTATTTTTTTATGTTTTGTTCTAAAACGTCGTTGCTGAATCAGTCAGATCCATTTCAAATATGAATACAAATTCGAGACCTAACATAGAAACTATATTTAAAAGGGGAGCCAATTTCATGAGTTTAAGACTCATAGAAAAATAATCATTGTTTAAGTTATATTTATTTTTTTTATGTTTTATTCTAAAACGTCGTTGTTGAATATGTCAGATCCCTTTCAAATATGAATACAAATACGAGGTTTATGTTTTAATGACTCAATTATTTTTTATTTATTTCATGTGTAAAAATAGTCTAAATCCGGGACCAAAAATCCACTGTCTTTTATATACTATTTTTTATTTGTATATTTTACAATTATTGTTTTTCTTGTTGAATTTTAGTTAGATTTTTAGTCATTTTTCTTCTAAAGTAGAACTTCAAACTCTTCTTATGGTTTTTTATGTATAATAACATTCGTTTGTATTTATTTAGAACTATGTAATTGGGATGAATTTTCATTAGTGATAATTTAATTAATATTGGATTTTAAGTAGTTTGAAGTAAAAAAATTGAGAACTTGCTTCTAGTTCCTATTATATGAGTTACATAAAGATAAAAATGAATATGAACAAATTTTGTGGGAACTAAACGGAAAAAAAAATATACAAAAGTAAAAAAATCATATATTTACAAGGAATAAAGTAAATATAAAAAAAATATTTTTTAAAGTGAAAAATGCAAAATATTGTATATATCTAGAAACCAAAAAATATATGTAAATCTTTTTTATTTTATCTTCACTGCGTCAAAAATAACATTTTACAATGTTTTTTTTAACTAAAAGCGCTTATGTATAGTATTTTAAAATTAACGGAGGATACAACAGCGCTTTTGCAAAAGCGCTGTTGTAGGGTCACATAGGGTCATAATGTTTACAGCGCTTTTGTTGAAAGCACTATTGTTGGGTCACATAGCCCTTTCACATAATGTTTACAACGCTGTAAAATATAGCACTCCTACATTATGTTTTCAGCGCTTTTAGAGCACTTTTAGAGCGCTTTGTATATAAGCGCTATAAAATGGTGCGTATTTGATAAAAAGCATTCCCTTTGAATATATAATTTTATTTTTAAGTATATATATAACTGTACAGAATCCTTTCACATAATTTTATTTTTAATCTGTATACCACAAATTCTAGCTATTATATATTATTGGTAAGAAAATAAAAACATATTTAATACGTTTTCTCCCTAACCCTACGAACCCTCATCTCCTTTATTGTGCGAACCCTCCTCTACTGTACGCCCTCTTCTCGCTGAACCCTCCTCTACTGTGCACCCATTTCTACTGAGTGATTGTCTTCTCAGGTACTATATTTATTAATTTGTTTTTGTCACTAAAACTGATAAATTGTTACCTGATAAATCATATAAAATGTTACGTGATAAATCAGATAAATTGTTATGTGATAAATCATATAAAATCTGTTATGTTTTGAAATCAGACTTGTATGCATAACCTTGGACCTTGATTTCCATTTTCTAATATTAGACTATATGTACTATAGATTGATATAATGTTATCAGTAGCTTATCATTTGTGTAACACTGCATTCATATAGGTCATATAAAATGGACCGGAAATGGATGTCTGCCAATCAATTATCAAAACAGTATGAAAATGGAGTGAAGGAGTTTGTTGAGTTTGCACTGAAGAATGTAAAAGACCTAAATCGAATCATTTGTCCTTGTTTAAAATGTTGTTTTGTAAAACGCTTTAGAGCAGATGAATTGGAAGGACATTTAGTAGGGCATGGAATTGATCAAAACTATACATGTTGGATAAGACATGGTGAGAAAAAAAAGGGAACACTAATTTTGAGAATGGTTCGACACATACTTCAAATGATTTCGATACAGATACATATGAGCGGGACCGAGTTGAAGAGATTGCAAAAGCAGTTGAAGAAGATCTTCAGGATTGTCCTAAAATGTTTGAGAGTTTGTTGAGTGATGCAGAGAAACCATTATATAATGGTTGTACTAAATTCAAAAGACTGTCGGCGATATTAAAGTTGTACAACTTAAAAGAGATTAACGGATGGTCTGATAAAAGCTTCATAGAATTATTAACACTCCTAAAAGATATGTTTCCAAATGATAATGAACTTCTCAGTCGAATCTACGAGGCTAAACGAATTTTGTGCTATATTGGCATGAGTTACGAAATGATTCATGCGTGTCCTAACGATTGCATTTTATTTCGAAAGAATATGAATTACTAAAGGCGTGCCCGAAATGTAATGTCTCTCGATATAAGAAGAAAGAATCTACTCCAGCAGAAGTCGTGTGGTATTTTCCTATAATGCCAAGATTTAGGCGCATCTATCGCAGTGAAGAAGATTCAAAACACTTGACATGGCATGCAAATGAAAGTATTAGAGATGGAAAGTTTCGACACCCTGCAAATTCTCCACAATGGGCCAAAATTGATCACGAGTATCCTGATTTTGGAAGAGAGTCAAGAAATCTACGACTTGCACTTTCTATTGATGGAATGAATCCACATGGTCTTCAAAGCATCTCACACAGCATGTGGCCTGTGATTTTGTTGATTTATAACCTACCTCCATGGTTATGTATGAAGCGTAAGTTTATGATGTTGTCTCTGTAATTGCTAGACCCAAACAACCAGGGAATGATATCAACGCATACTTGACTCCTTTAATTGAAGATTTAAAAAATATGTGGGAGACAGGTGTGGAAGTTTATGATGTGTATAAGAAATAGTGTTTCAATTTGAAGGCTATGTTGTTTGGCACAATTAATGATTTTCCAGCATATGGTAATTTATCAGAATATAACATTAAAGGTCAGTGTGCATGTCCTATATGTGAAGATAGTACAGATTGGATGCGATTGAAACATTGTAAGAAGAACATATTTCTTGGACATCGTAGATTTTTACCTTTTAGTTATCAGTATCGCGGGTGGAGAAATGCATTCAATGGAAAATCAAAGGAAGGTACTGCTCCTTTAGCACCGACTGAATATCAAATATTTGAAAAAGTACAAGGTTTGACCAGTAAATTTGGCAACTCTTTTGCGGGAGAGCTTGTCAAAACTAGGTGGAAGAAAAAGTCAATTTTCTTTGAATTGCCATATTGGAAGTCATTGTATATAAGACATTTTCTCGATGTGATGCATATTGAAAAAAATGTATTTGATAGTGTTATTGGTACGTTACTCAATGTTCTAGGAAAGTCTAAGGATGACATTATTGCAAGATTGGACTTAGTCGATATAGGAATAAGAAATGAATTGGGTTCGGTAAAGAATGGAAATCGCACATATTTACCTCCAGCCGCTCATACTCTATCTAGAAAGGAAAAAATTGTTTTATGTAAATTTCTACACGAAGTTAATGTTCCAGAAGGATACTCTTCAAACATTAAAAATTTAGTTTGTATGAAAGACCTCAAGTTAAAAGGTTTGAAGACCCATGATTGTCATGTTCTAATGGAGCATTTGCTACCAATAGGTATACTTTCCATTTTACCGGAAAAAGTTTGACGAGTCATAACTAATTTATGTTTTTTCTTCAGGGAAATTTGTAGTGAAGTGATCGATCCTCAGAAATTACCGACATTGCAAAGGGAAATTGTTGTTACTTTGTGTGAGCTTGAAATGTATTTCCCACCCTCGATTTTTGATATAATGGTTCACCTTACTGTTCATCTTGTTAAGGAAACACAACTTTGTGGACCAGCTTATATGAGATGGATGTATATATCCGATAGAACGATATATGAAAATATTAAAAGGGTACGTAAAAAGTAGAAGTCGACCAGAAGGTTGTATTGTTGAACGGTACATTGTTGAAGAAGATACTGAATTTTGTACTGAATATCTATCCAATGTTGAATCCATAGGGCTTCCCATGTCTCGTCATTCGGGAAGAATAACAGGAGAAGGGATAATTGAAAAGAGAGTAACGACTATACCCCATGAGGTAAGTCTTTGATCTAAAAACTCATTGTCTTAATACACCTTGGAATAATTATTTGAGCCTGATACATCACTTTTTTTTCTTCATAATTCTCTTAGTCATATACCACATTACATTTCTAAAAGGTTGATTCTGATGAATGAATGATTGTTCGTTATCTGAATTTTTTAATTTTGGGACAAAATTACAAATCTCGTTTGCAATATGCGAAAATAATCCTTAAGTACTTGCACGGTCGGGATTGTTTCAAAGAAAGAGAACACTTTGACAAAATTGTGGAGATCATCAACGAGATCAAATTCTTTGTACATAAACAGATGATAATTATCCATGAGGAAAACCTTTCAACTGAGGCATTCAATATTCAACTGAGATAATACTCATACCCTTCATTCATATTCATATATTCTATAAAACAATTGCTCATTCAACCCATTCTCTCCACACTCATTAAAACTCTTGTAATACGAGAGAAATCTTTCAACTTGATACTCTAAAGTTTGGGCAACATCACCGTTGTCCAATTCAAACATTGTGCCTTCCAAAATTATAACTTGGGGCAATCTTATCACCATTTTTTGAATCACATACACAATATTTTGTATATTCTAAAATAAGGGCATTTTCTCCATCATTCATTCGCGGATTGAGTATCTATGAATTTCAAATTTAGGAAAACTCATTATCTTTGATTCTCCATATATCATCTAAATTTTTTTCATCATCCACATACTGCATAAATAGGGCACCTCCCCCATCTTTCATTTTTGTATTCTTACAAAACTAATTTTGATGTTGTTTTTCCAATCACTCATTTCATCTCAACATTCTCTCACTATCTTTCCATGATGGGACACTTTTATGTTCCTTCTTGCTTAGCTCATGGAGAATAGTTAGGTAATTCCACTTTCTTTAGACTACGACAACTATTTGTTAAATCTAAGTTAAAGCAATGTAATCGTTCATGGATTGAGGCAACTACCTTAGTTTTCAAAGCCTATGTCTTTCCATCTATCACCCAAATATTCCATCCTCCTTTTAAGGCACATCTTAACTAACTCTTTCAACCTTATTTTCACAATCATGCCTGCTTAATTAACAATTCTTTGGAAAATCTTCAATTAACATCTTTGATCAAAAAGAGTTGAGTTTTTCTAAGGTGTTCTAGTCAAAAGAAAAGACTAAAGTGGTGAAAATTATTCTACGATGGTAGTAAAAAAACTATAGTTGATCATATTTTTCCAAGAGGTCATCATTCAATGGTTGAGTGAAAATAAGGATAAACATAAACTTGACAAACTTGATTTTGCTTGAGTTTGAGTTCAAATCTTGTTTTACATATTGAAGTTTTTCAAGGAAGTGATCAAGTCAAGAAATTCATTTCTTACACAAAAAACACCTTTCTCACCAAACAAGGTCATTGCATCTTCTTGTTCTAAAAAATAAACAATGATAACAAACAAAAAGTTAAAGATTAGGAGTGTATCTTGAGTTTTTGCATGAGTAGATACAATCATAGAGTGTAGATCCATGCATATTGCGATAATCATGTATGCATCATTCTAGCATCATATCATGCATCTAGGAATAACTTGACACAATTCATGCATCTTGCATCATGCTCACATTTAAAGGTCTTGCAATCTTCAAATTATATGGCATGTCGCATGCTTGCACCAAGCCCAATGCTCGAATGACACGCAAATTATTGCCCAAATACCACTCAATCCCTAAAAATTCGCACAAATCGACCAATAGACAATCTATTCAGTGATTAAAATAAGATTGATCGTATTGGAGTAACCTTCAAGATGTACGTCTTGCTTGATTATGACTAATACCTTGTTTGAGTTGTGGTAACTTACTAAATGTACATTATGTTTGGTTATGACAAGCAAAACTTATGGATAAATTTAGTTGTGGCAACAAAACCTAGTCCTATATTTCCAGGACATGAGTTATGACATCTTAAAGATCCTATAAAATCTCAAAAGGACCAATTTTCATTGGCAACTCAAACACTAAGTCTAATATTTTACTAGCACCTTAGAGTTCAATGTGCATTGGCACTCCAAAGCCCAACGTAGCCACTTTAAAGTCCAATCTCCATTGGCACTACAGAGCCCAATATTATTGGCAAACAAAAAGGTCCAATTTTCATTGGCATCTTAAACACTAAGCTCAATCTTCATTGGCACCTCAAAGTCCAATGTTCATTAGCACTTTAAAGCCCAAGATGGACACCTAAAAGTCCAATCTCCATTAGCACTCCAAATCTCAATATCTATTGACAAGCAAAAAGTCCAATCTATAATGGCATCTTAAATAGTAATCCCAATCTTCATTGGCAAATAAAAAGTCCAATCTTCATTGGCAAACAAATAAAAAAAATGTTCAAGTTTCATCAACATCTGAAACCCAAAGTCCAATATTCTTTGATGTCTCCCTAAACTCAATCTTCATTGGCTTTTTAAGACCAATATCCACTGAAATCCACAACCATCATTAGTTGGTAGCTTAGAATGCTTTGATACACCAAAGCCAAATATCCATAGGCATCCACAACATGTACCTTTACTATCCAACGCCTAAGATCTACAAGGCACCTCTAACCCCAAAGCCCAATATTTCATTGGCAAGCAAAAATTCCAATCTCCATTGGCACTCCAAAGTCCAATATTATTGGCAAACAAAAAGGTCCAATTCTCGTTGACATCTTAAACACTAAGCTCAATCTTCATTGGCACCTCAAAGTCCAATGTTCATTGGCACTTCAAAGCCGAACATAGACACCTCAAAGTCCAATCTCCATTAGCACTCCAAATCCCAATATCCATTGACAAACAAACAGTTGAATCTTCATTGGCATCTTAAACAGTAATCTCAATCTTCCTTGAAACATCAAAGACCAAAGTTCATTGGCACCCCAAAGCCTAGTATTCATTGGCAAATAAAAAGTCCAATTTTCATCGGAAACTAAAACACAAAGTCCAATCTTCATTGGCAAACACATAAAAAATGTTCAATTTTCATCAACAACTGAAACCCAAAGTCCAATATTCTTTGATGTCCCCCTAAACTCAATCTTCATTGGCTCTTTTAGCCCAATATCCATTGAAATCCACAACCATCATTAGTTGGTAGCTTAGAATGCTTTAATACACGAAAGTCAAATATCCATTGGCATCCACAACATGTACCCTTACAATCCAACGCCTAAGATCTACATCGGCAATACAAAAGTCCAGGATTCACCAGCAAACCAAAAATTCCAATATCTATTAGCATCCAAATCTCATTACCTACTAGGTAACGATCATTTACTTTCTTGTCGATCTACGCATTGGTAACCAATCTTAAGACGATCATCTACATTTTTGTCGTTCTACGCACTAGTAACCAATCAGGAGACGATCATTTACATTTTTTTCGATCTATGCATTGGTAACCAAACCGAAGATGATCATTTACCTTCTCATCGATCTACACATCGGTAACCAATCCGAAGACGATCATTTACCTTCACGTCGATCTACGCATCAGTAACCAATCTGAAGACGATCATCTACATTTTTGTCGATCTACGCACCAGTAACAAATCAGGAGATAGTCATTTTCATTTTTGTTAATCTACGCATCGGTAACCAATCCAAAGACGACCGTTTACCTTCTCATCGATCTATGCATCAGTAACCAATCCGAAGAAAATCATCTACATTTTTGTCAATCTACGCACCAGTAATCAATCTGGAGATGATCATTTATATTTTTGTTGATCTACGCATCAATAACCAATCCAAATACGGTCATTTTCTTTCTTGTTGATCTACCTATCAGTAACCAACTCGAAGACGATTATTTTCATTTCTATTGATCTACGCACCAACAATAAATTTGAAGACGATAATTTCCATTCTTAATTCGGTGACCAATCTGCTTTCACATTAGCAATTTATCAGTTTTATTATACTCGCCTTTACATTATTCTCATAGTTATTAATTTTCTTGCGCGTATATTGTATTTGTTTTCTCATTTTACAACTTTCACATTCACAATTTGACTGACAAAATTTGAATCCTAATATTTACTTATCTTTTACAACGATAATATGAAAACATCATTATTCATATTTTCTGGTAAAATATAATTAAATAAGGGCAACGGTAGTACCCCAATTTTGTCCGGCCATTTAAAAAAAATTCAAAAAATAATAAGTCATAATAATGTGTTTAATTTTATATATTTACGATCACATTTTATTGTACTAAAAATTTGTCATAAAAATCAAAATTAAACTAATAAATCTATTTCAATAATTGAGCTCACATTCTCATTGATGTTTTAACAAAGTATCCAATTTACACCATTAAAATATAAAAACAATAAATAAAAAGTAACAATAACTAACAAACAAATAAAAATAATGTTTTTGATAGAAATAGTACAAGCCTCTCTCCTCCACATTTTAAGCTTCCATGTTTCCCTCCTTTTGAGTCTTCACCAACTTTGCACTCCATCAAAAAGTAGAAATTCCATCTTCACCAACTTTGCCATCCACCAAAAAGTATAAGTCTCATCTTCACTTGTCACTCCATAATTTATGCAAAACAATAGAAAACCGGAACTCAATTTATCTCATGGACGCAAAGATTCATCCTTGTAGCCTATAAATTGAGAACCAAATATTAAATCAAAGGAGAGTTTGATTTTCCTAAAAAATCATAATAAAGGAAAGAGAGTTGTTCTTTGTTTCTAAGATCAACAAAGAAAACCACTATCTTCTTCATCAAATCAATTGATAACCATAAACAAATTCAAACCCTTTTTAATAACACAACCAACAAAAATCAAATGAAAAACACCTAAGTAAAAATGTAGAGAGTTAGAGAGAGCATGAGCCACACATCACCATCTCCATCATCCTTTGTAAATCTCTTAGAAAACGATCATCAAATCGACCTCCGCAAACCACCATCACGAGCCGTCAGAGCGTCCACACAGCCACCTCCGGCGAACCACCACCACATGCGCTACCGCTAGAGCGTCCACTCAGCCACCACCCACTTCGACCCTTGATGAACCACCACCGCGGGCAACTCCCTTTTTGTCGCCTTTTTTGTGTGTTTGTTCTCTCTCTTTTAACAATGAAACTCATTTCTCTCTCTGTGTATTTGTTTACTTTTTAAAAAAAAACATTCACAATAAATAAATATTAGATTAATTAGATGTGACATCTTTTTAATCTTTGAGTTGTTAAGACAAGTTGTACCACTTGGTGGCTTTAAAACTCAATTTTAAAATTGAAAATAATAAAAATATTCTTAAATTGAGTAACTGGATGAGACATCTTTTTACTCATTGAATTTTTGAGACACCACTTGTACAACTTGATAGCCGTAAAACTCATTTTTTTCAAAATAATTATTCAAATCAGGCACATTTTTTTTGTCAAAACAACTTTTTTTATCAACAACAAAACACAATTTCTTTAAAAGCAATCAACACATCCATATTTTCTACCCAAGAACTACGTAGCTTTGATTTCTCCATCGCACTGGGAGATACGTAGAAGCAAGATCACACTCTTGTCAAGCACATTAATAAAAATCTCTTTTTCTTCCCTCTCTTTTTTAAGCACAAATTTATTTCAAAAAACAATTGATATTCATATTTAATAATAAGGAGAAATAAGTATATTTAAGTTAATATTAATTTTGCACAATCAATTATAGGCAACCGTATTTTAACGGATATCATAGGGTGCTAATACCTTCCCTATGCATAATCGACTCCCGAACTCAAAATTTGGTTTCAAAGACCATTTTTATTTATTTTTATTTTTAAGGGTTCCCAATATTTTCCCTATTTTAAAAAAAAATTTGGTGGCGACTCCATTGAATTCGAGAAACATTCGAAATTTTAGGCCGCGACACTAGTGTACTAGAGGCAAATGAACTATGATTCATTTTACGTTTCCAGAGGCAGCCGAGGTACTACGTCACTCGCATCCCAAAGTCAACTGAAGCTTGTGACAACCAAGGCGTGTGTCACCAGACTTACGTTGTAGATGAGGTGAAGTCTTAGTGTCTTTTGTCTTCATCCAGTCATTAGATGATAGAAATTATATTGCAACACATGCTTTGTAGCGCTTGTTTTTGAAGTATTTCGTTTCTATTAGCGGTACTTCCTTTGATTTGCACACTTAGCATATATAGTTAGGGTATAATTGTTCTTTATTTATTTGTATTTGTTATTATCAAAATCAACCAGAGAATTGTATTTTTAAAATACTTTTGCACTAACAGCCCTTACCTCGGAGAGCATCCTTAATTCAAGCACATTAATGTCTAGTCAACACTCATTTTAGTTCTTGAATGTTACATGCAATGTCACATTAATGATCCTTGAAAGAAGATAAATTATTTAAAACATCTCAAATCTTACTTTAGTTAATTGTTTTAGTCCCTAACGTTAATTTTTCATTAATTATGAAATATGATAATTTTTGGCACACGACACGTTGATTGGACATGACATACACTTCAAGTGTCCTTTGCCATGTGACAATGTGATTAAAATCTCTCAATGTTCCAAATTATTGTCAAGTCTATAATTAGTTAATTATATAAAAATTAGTTATCTTATAAATTCTTATTTTAAAAAAAGATATTAAAATAAATATTTTTAAGTGTATTTTAGTAATAAACATATGGAAAAAGTTAACGTTAAACACAAACAGAAAAAATGATACCGAAGAATGAAGACAACTAAAGAGCATAAAATGTACTCTAAGGATGCAAGATGATACAAAAAGGTCAAAGGTAACCAATAAAGCTCCAAACAAGGAGCATCTAAAAAGAAAAAGCACAACCCTCCACACCAATACATCTAGTTATCGAAACAGATGAGAAAAAAAATGCAGCAAACAAGAGCTATACACTAAATTAAAATGCATACATTCCCAACATACAAACTCGAAATAAACCCGTTGAAAAGATGGTTTCGTATTGCTTAGCTTGAGATTTGTTAACCCAGAAAATGCACTGAAGGTGAAAAAATACAAGAAAAAGAGGTTTTAATTGTTTTTTTTTTTTTTATTTAAAAAAAACTTTTTCTTAAGACAATTTCAGGTAAGAATCTTAAAATAACGTTAACAAAAGTAAGGAGATACGGAAAAGATATTAAAAAAATCGATTTTTCTTGACTTACCACCAACACGGTAGTTACATCTAGTCTACTAGTATTCTAACTATGTTCTAATCTTCTCAAACTTCTATCTTTGTACAATCAAAATTTTGAGGTTGCAGCTACTACTGGGCTACATTATAGAGATGAATGGTTGAAGTATTTTTGGATCACTCTTACAAGAGGATATTATAATTTAAACAGTTAGTAAAAACACTAAGATAGTTTTAAGAACTTTTTGTCTTTTCTGTATTGCAAAGGATTGTTGCAAAGAAGTTTCACTCGTTATGATTGTTGCAAAGAAGTTCCACTCTTTAGGATTGTTACAAAGAAGTTTCATACTAAGATTGTATGCTTCTCACACTTCTTTAAATAGAGAAATTCGATACCATTAGGGTTTCTGACCGTTGCAGGAATTGTTGCGCATATCTCATACGAAATGTAAGGGTCGTACAATTAATTAGATGTCTCAAATTTTCACATTTATTCTTTGTCCTTTTATAACTTTATAATGATTCAGTGTATCTTGATCATTAAGCCATGAAAATCAGAGGATGTATGCATCAGAGGATTTCATCACATTGATGCTAATGCTTAAATTAGAGGATAACATCCAACATAAGATTTGACTTGTGTCAACTAAGAGATAGTGAATGTTGAAGTGTTGACTTCTTCTTTGGTCTAGGCTTAAGGGATTAACTTTTCACAAAGCATTGACTAGATGATCAAATTTGTCTTTAGTTGTGTTTAACATATGCAGACGTGTTGATCAGAGTCACAAAGAGACACTTTGATCAGAGTCTTGACTCAATTGCATAGGGGAGGAGTGAAAATAAAGTGTTTTATTTAGACAATCACAACACATTTAGAAAAATACATTAAAAAATAAATTGTTTAAACACATTTTATTATCATCAAAATAAGATTTAAGGGTCATTGTTTTCCAAACAAACTTGGTCTTAACTTGGTGTGCATTCCGAGTTTGAATATTATTTGAAGCAATTTTAATCACACTTTACTTAACTCCCGACTGAACTCTAGATTAGTAGAGTCTAACTCCCCTTGAAATTCGGGATTAAATGGTTAGAAATATAAAATGAAAAGAATGTTTGCTAAAAACACATAGGATTTTTTGAAATCTTGTAAATCTTTTTAAGTCTTTTCAATTTCTAAGAAATCTTATTATATAAATCCCATTAAAATCCAAACTTCAAAATCTTGATTAAAAAAGACTATAGAAAAACTTACAAGTCTTTTAAATTTTTATATTGACTTCTGCAAGACTTTTTTATGTTAACATAGTCCTTTAGACCTTAAAGAAGTGATTTGACAAGTTTTTCATTGATATTAACCTAACATAGAAACTATATTTAAAAGGGAAGTCAATTTCATGAGTGTAAGACCCATAGAAACTAGTGATTGTTTAAGATATTTATTTTGTTATGTTTTTTCTAAAACGTCGTTGTTTCCGGATCCCTTTTAATTATGAATAAAAATACAAGGTTTATGTTTTCCTGACTTAATTATTTTTATTTATTTCATGTGTAAAAACAGTCCACCGAGATTGAAATCACACTGCCTTTTATATACCATTTTTTATTTGTATATTTTAAATTGATTGTTTATTTATTTATTTATTTATTTAATTTTAGTAAGATTTTTATTAATTTTTTTTCTAAAGTAGAGCTTCAAACTCTTATGATTTTTTTTTATGTATAATAACACTCTTTTGTATGTATTTAGGACTATGTAATTGGGAAGAATTTTCATTTTTGATAATTTGATTAATTTTGGATTTTAAGTAATTAAAACTTTGTATTTATTTATTTGAAGTAAAAAAATTGAGAACTTGATTTTAGTTCCTCTAATATGAGTTACATAAGACTAAAATGACTATGAACAAATTTTGTGAAACCAAACCAAAAAATAAGATTAGTAGAGCAATTCAGTAAGAGAACAACTACCATTTGATAATCTTTAATTCAAGACTCAAGCATTAGTATACCTAAGAAACTAGCAGACATCTTATCATATTTAAATTACTTTCAAACTCATCTGCATATGGTCTATAAAAAGAGACTTCATAAGAACTCTAATCTATCTATTATAATATATTAAAACAAACTTCTACCTCTATTGAATGATATATGACACACCTATGTGCCACATCATAACATTTGTTTTACATCACTTATATTTTTATGTGGCACCCTTCATATGCTTCTACAATTCATCTCACACCTTTTATGTTTCAATTTATCTTTTGCATCTCACACATCATTATATACATATTTTGGGAACCCACACACAAAAGCTCCTCATGAAAATAATTATATTATCTTCTCACTTCAATCAACTTTTGATGCTCTTCCATTTCTAATTTTTTATATTCAAATTAGTTTGTAACAAAATACATCATATCTTATGTTATCTCAAGAATCATTCTTTCGGTTCCTTCTTAAACTTTGGTGGAGAGCCCACTTTAGATACAAAGTTTTGTTGCTTACACAACATTAAATTTTTCATGACTTCTCAATTCTCACCCAAGTATCAATGGAAAGTGTGAGATTATGTTACCTTTTGGTGACTTCCTCAATTGGATCAAATCAGGTAATTTTTTTTTTCACTTAAATTTTATTCATCTTCTATTTTTCCTCTTTTTTTATCGATGTCTTTTAGTTCTAATCTAATATGGTTTCTCAATTCTTATCCTAAATATCAATGGAAAATGTGAGATTGTGTAACTTTTTCCGGCGACTTCATATACTGGGTCAAAACTTATGCTTAGTTGTTTTCTTTCTCCATTTAATTTTACCCATCTTACATTTTTCCTTTTTTTATCTATGTCTTTCGGTTATAATTTAATATGGACAACACATTTTCTTTTGGATAAGGTAATTTATTTTTCTTTAACTAAGGGTCAGTTGAACACTTTTAAACTCTTAACCACAAAACTACATTTTCAATTC
The DNA here is from genome assembly GCA_037974735.1 of Cicer chorassanicum. Lineage (NCBI taxonomy): Eukaryota > Viridiplantae > Streptophyta > Magnoliopsida > Fabales > Fabaceae > Cicer > Cicer chorassanicum. Next base: position 65,349,259 of record JBBPBP010009779.1, on the reverse strand, counting down.
ATGTATTCTTTTAGATTTTTAGCTCAACTATATATAATAGATAATTGGATATAAACAAATACTATAGTTCACTTTAGGCAAGAGATTACAATACCGCTTGGTCATAAGCACTAACCCTATGGGAAAATAGATGCACACATATTTGTTTACCGTTCACACAAATAGATCATTGGAACAATATTATATTCTTTTGACTTACTGCAGGTATAAAAAAGTAATAAATAAATTTGAAAAGTAGTGAAGACAAGAGAACTCCTCAACAAGAAAAAGAAATGACAAACAATTACGAAAATACAATTCATCCATGCTTATGTCCGATACTATTTGAATAAGATGAACTTGGTGAAGAAAATCTATGATAAACCAAAAAAAAAATTAATTTTATGATAATCTCTCTATAATTTTGATATCATAACTTTGCATCTCTATTATTAAAAATCTAACAATAAAAAAACATAACTATTATTATATACTTAATTTCATATTAAGTTACTATTGGTAATTTATTACATTTAAATACATCACAATATTTTAATTATATTTTAATAATTAAAATGTAATAACAATCATCTTAATACCACAAAGAAGAAGAAAAAGACAAACAATTAAAAAAAAATACAATTTATCCATGCTTATAATTCGACCAGATGAATTTGGTGATGGAAACCTATGATAAATCAACAAAACTTACATTCTCCCTAAAAAATAATCACTCTATAATTTTATATCATAACTTTGGAGACATCTCTATGATTAAAAAACTAACAATAAAAAGCATAACTATTATTACAAATTTAATTTCATAACAAGTTATTATTGATAATTCAGTATATTTAAATACATCATAATATTTTAATTACATTTTAATAATTAAAATGTAACAACTATCTTAAATGACCACAAAGTATTTAATTAAAATATAATGAACACAATTAATTTCATAACTCTATGATTAAAACTTGTTAACAATAAAAAACATAATTCTTATAACAAGTTTAATTTTATATTAAGTTTGTCCATGCTTATAGTAACTTTTTTCTTATATCTTTTTTTTTATTTGACCAAAATGCCACACTCTGAAAAAAAAATACAAAAATGCTCTAATTTTTTGCCCCAATTGCTGATCGCAATCTAGGGATGCGACCATGTGAAGAAAAATAATTTATTCCTTAATAGAACTTGGGGATGCGACGATGTGAAGAAAAAAAGTTTATTCCTTAATAGATGCGACGATGCAACCTCCTAATGTTATATATATATATATATATAGTCATTTTTATAAATAATTATGTTAATTATAAATTATGTTTATTATTATTTAATAAATTAAAAATAATTAAAATATTTAAAAACTCAAAATACTATTAATAAAATAAAATATATTAATAAATAATAATAATAATAAATAAAATACATTAATAATAATATTGTAAATTTTAATAATAATAATAAAGTAAATTATATTAATAAAATAAAATTAATTAAATTGAACAAACAAACCACGTTAAATTAAGAAAAAAAATACTACAAATTGAAGAAAAAAATACATCAAATTAATATTTTATTATTATTATTATTTTCATTAATTTTTATTTATTAGATCCGACCAAAAAAAAATAGGTGGACGTTATAATAAATAAGAGGAAGTTGTTATAATAACGTGCCAAAACAAATAACGTGTACTTAATATTTTGTCGATAAAATCACAACGTATTTTCTTAACAACTACCCCTTATTTAACTGAATTTTTTTTCTCCAATTTAATGTATTTTATTTTATTTTATTAATAGTATTTTGATTTTTTTAATTATTTATAATTTATTAAATAATCAATAACTCAATTGTTAACGAAATAATCAATAACTCAATTATTAACAAAATAATATTAAGCGTTAATTTAACTGCAAAATAGAATTAAGTTGTCAAAATAATGTAACTTGTTATTTATTTTCACACATCTACTCAAACACTTTAACTTTGATATTTTGTTTGATTTTATTATTAAAATTTTATAGTTTTTAAATATTTTATTATTATTTTTTAATTACATTAACCATATTTAATTATTATTATTATTTAATTACATTAACAATATGTAGGAAAAAAAATGCAGTTAAATAAGAGAGAGTTGTTGGAGTTGTGCCAAGTTGTAATCACGGTTCTCTCAGGAAGCAACGGTACGGTACTTTCATATAACCGTTACCTTTTTTATTATTTTATTAATAATAATAAATTTGTGACCGTTGCCCTATTATTATTTACTTTTATCATTTTTAATTATGTCATGTATTTTAACATTTAATTTTTATTATTGTTATAAATATTTTAAGTTCAATTTTATTTTAAATTTAAATTAAAATAATGTATAATAATATTAATTGAAATATTTAAATTAATATTTTAAGTTGTAAAAAAATTAAATATAATTAAAATATTAATGTATAAATTAAAGTTGTGGGACTTAATATGGTTTTGTTTGCGGTAGTGGGCTCTATTTAATTAACTCATGTTGAGTTCACCATTAGAGTAAAAAATGAATGAGTTGTTAGGAGATGATGTGGCACAGTGGATCCCATTTAATGAACCCATCTTGAGTTCACCTATGTAGATGCTCTAGTTCGTCCGCTAGCGTGAAATAACGTAAGCGTGAGTTGTTTTTAGAGCTCACCGTTGAAGTTGTGCCAAGCTGTAATCACGGTACTCTCACCGTTCTCTCAGCAAGGAGCGTACTTTCATAATTTAATAATAACAAATTTATAACCCTTACCTTTTTTTATTAATTTATTCATAATAGTAAATTTATGACCGCTAGCTTTTTTATTAATCGGTGACGTTCTTCTTTTTAATTTATTAATAATAATAATTTTATGACCGTTCTTCTTTTTAATTTATTAATAATAATAATTTTATGACCGTTATCTTATTTTTATAATTAATTTATGACTGTTAGTTTTTTTTACTATTTATTTGTTACAATTTGCTTATTAATATAAACAATTTGTTTTTGTTACTCTTACTTTTTCTTTCACAATTTTTGTTACAAAAGTTTCTTTAATCTTTTATTAACAATACTTTTTTACTTATTTTTTTCATCTTATTGTTTTAAACAAAATGAATGAATAACTGAATTATTTTAAAATAATGTGGTACAGTGGGTCCTATTTAATCAACCAGTGACATTCAATGACGTAAACGACATGTCTCTATGATTAATTTGAGCAATCAAGAAAATAGAATTTACAGACTTCATATGCCCAAAAAATATCAAATTTAACACATCACACCAATAAAAAAATCAAATTTAACACATCACGCCAATACATAAAATTTGCAAACAGAAGATAAGCAGCAACTCATTTAATGAGAAATGAATTATAAATAAGTAAAATTAGTCTCATATCACAAACATTAGAAAAAATATTGTATGTGTTGGCTTGAGAGATAGGAAACTAACTTCATGCAAATGTATTGCATTTCAATAATGGATGAATACAAACTTTCACTTAGACATCCGTTTTCTTTCTAAAGCTCGTCCAATGACTTCCAGATAATTAGAAAATATGAATTGTCTTCGTCATATCAAAATTGACATTTATGTGAAATTCACTAAATCATATAGGTCTCGGCATCTCGCTTTCCATATGATTTTTCCTCTACAATAAATGTTAGGCTAAATAGAATTTCTTAGTAAATGTTTACAAAAAACAATGATTATACCCTGGATATGTGATAACTTCTTGATTTCAATGTCTGAAATACGATCATTCTAGGTTTTTGACTTCAACAGGATGGAGAGATTAGTTGAAGCTCTTCGTATTCGTAGTGACAGTAGATGTTTTGCTTCTTCCACAATGGTTGAATTACAAATGACATACAACATTTTCATCAGCTTTTGTAATCAAATGTTTCGCGAAACTTACTTCTAGCTCTTTGCCAGTAAATCCTTTCATTGTAACAAATTTTAGCTTATTAAAGATTAAATTAGACATTTCTCGTTTCTCCCAGAACATTTACTTAGGAAATTGTAGAACACAATTATCAGAAGTGGCACGGGAAACTGAAGCCTCCTCTACCTGATAAATGAAATTACATATCAAACATCATATTATATTTAAAATATGTCATTCTCTAATGTGTAGTAAAAAATTAATATAGTATAATAAGGTTAATAGTCACATACTAGTATTGTAATTTCAATAGTATTGAGATGGAAACACGTTGTTAGTATCTAAGAAAATACCAAAACTTCTCTGATGTTATTAAAATCCGTATCAATTGACAAGGTCAATAGATTCCAAAAAATGTCGGTTAGTTTATATACCTACATTGAAGAGATAGTTAGCACAACTACATATTATAAGTAAAGAAAAATAAATCATAATCCTTATGAACAAGACACAGTAGTATTATTCAAATATTAAACAATAATTTTACATTGTTTTATGCAATATCTAATCAAAGCAAAATAATAAAGTTTTGAATTGTAGTCTGCAACATTCATGCAATGGTTTTAAATCAGTGTCACAATCTTCAGTATTGTGGAAAATCATTGTCAAATCTAGCAAATTAGCTTCAATGGCCATTGCATTGCATTTACAAAGACAAAAAATATTGAATTCCATTAACTATAAAATTGCTCTAGCTACCATAGACACCATTATACAAGTCTGCAATGAACTCTACGCTGAAAAATATGTTTTTCTACTTTTTTATTAGTTGTGATAATAATAATACAAAAATATATTGTGAAATAAGTACTTTTTAGTATACCCTACTCTTATTTTGTTTCCTATTTGGAAACATTACCTTTAATTCTTTCATATGTTACCCTTTAAAAAGTTTAAGAGCAGAAGAAAATGTATTAGTTCTACTACTCTAACTTGTATGTGATGTGTTTCATTAATTCTAAGTACTATTTGTAGCATCATTCTTTTTGATTGAAGGCGTATTCTGGTATTTAATACTATTTAATTAATTTACTTTTACAAATTATGACTAGTGTCAACATATCATGTCGATTTATGTGTTTATAACAATTTATTACTATAACTGGACTTCAAGCCTTTTATGTAATATGTTATCATATTATTGGTCTTATTATTTTAAGTTTGTGTTTCATATATATATATATATATATATATATATATATAATCTTAAAAAAATAAAAAAGTATCTTTTTGTTTGTTTTTACAAGATATTATCTTATTCAATTATTATCGTATCGTATTCGTTTAATATTAAATAGCCTAACATAAGAAGAAAAAATTAACCAATATATGATTTTATTTTCCCAAAAATTAAAAAAAAAAATGATGCCTAAAAGTAAATAGTAAATTAACAAACCCTCTTATTTTAGGGTCTATAATAACAACTCCTTGCAGTTTGTCACACATAAGTTAACAACTATGAGAGACAAAATTTGGATCTAAAAGTCAAGGGGGCTCCGAGGACTGCCACTACATGTTTTGAGAACTGTCACTACATGTTTTGAGAACTGTCACTACATGTTTTTGATTTCTACCTACAATATTCACTAAAAACTAGATAAATATGAATAAAAAATTGATCTATTGCTACGGTATTGTTTGTCACTAAAAACTAAATAAATATAAATAAAGAATTCATCTATTTCTACGGTATTGTCTGTCACTAAAACTTATTATTATTATTTATTAAATTAAATTAAATTTATTTTATCTCCCTACTAATTGTAATTCTAAATTATTAATACCAGTAAATTAAATTTAAATTTCTAATTTATTTTTATTAACTAATGTCATTGAAACATACAGTAAAATATAATTTAATTTTATTAATTCTATTAAAACATACAATAAATAGTCATTTTACTCTAAAAGATTCAATAAACTTTCAACAAAAGCCAGAATGAGTTTCTTAACATTTATTGTGATAAACTGCAAACTAATTTCATAAAGAACAGTAATCATCTTCCTAAACAAAATATTTGGTAAATACTCCAAAAAGTTTTGTTTATGAATATAAAAAGTAGATAATAGAATAGGAGATCCAAATCCAACCAAAACAGTAAGTTGGCTTTATGCTAGACCTTAAATGACTCCTCTGAGCTCTCCAGTTTGCAGTGCGTATTGGCGGTGCTGGGACAAGATCGGTGCCACCTGAACTGCCTCTAAAATTGAAGCTAAGTCATCATAAGAGGGACCCTTGTGTTTATTAGCAAGCAGAACTGTTTGCAAGATTTGCAGGGGATCCCCATGGCTTACAACCAAAATTGCACATCTGCATGATGTGGAACAGAATATAGTAAAATTGATTGATAGAATATGAATATGGATACTACTGGTTACACGAGAGTAAGACATGGAAATAAGTAGTACCCTTGGATTTCTGATTGAAATTTTATAAAATTAATAAAAGTTAAACTATAGATCAGGGATAGAACATTATCCATGGGGATCTGCTGATGGAGGAGCTAAACTAGATTGGATCTGATTACAATTGGAAATGTGATTGTTTAGTACAAATAATTTAATGATCAATACTACCATATATCATATTATATGATTTATGATAAAGTTAGACAATTTACCTGCCATGAATCATAAGCAGCATTAAGAAGAAAGAGTGGAGCTCTAACTCTGTTAATCAAATTCTGAGGGAAGAAGCACTGAAAAGAAGTAAAAATAAAACACTAGTCATTAAAAGTTCAATATAGAGCAAGCAATATCAAGAGATAAACTTTCGGCATATTCTTTCAAATGAAACTGATTTTCCTAAATTTATGTACATGAATGTGTCTATAAGTATAACCTGATTTTCCCAAATCTTCCATTGCAGCTGCCCAAATACGTTATCCTCTGAATTGAAGTTCTGCAATCTATCTCACCAGATAACATATGCACGTAAAACAGTAAACTCTCATTCCATCATATAAATGTAAGTAAATTCAAGTCATGTATCTCAACAATGCCACTCACTCATTCAGTTTTCTGTTATAAAATTGTGTTTTTAAAGTTAATCTTTTTCTTCAAAAAGTCTAACGTGAAACTCGCACACACTAAGTGTGGAGAAGAGGGGTATTACAAAAACGAATCCGCGCCAATAGGGGATGCGAAATTGATAAAATCATGATGAAATTGACAGTTTATGAAGACAAAGTATAAAGTTAAACAAAAGGAAAATAAGATATTGCTCAAATTGAATAAGATATACTAAATCTGTAATTAAATAACGTTTCAAGATATGAAACTGAACCTGATCTTCACCATCCCCAGTAAATGAGCCACCATCACAATAAAGAAGCTTTACTGTACTCCAATTGAAAAAATCTGCAAACATGAGAAACAATAACATGAGCTGGATAGCCAACACCTATAACATTTATAAATAAATAAATAAAACATTATATGAATATGAATAAATGAATTGAATGAAAATCTGGATTTTCTTCAGCTTTATTGCTCAGTATTCCCGGAAATGGTATCTCCTTTTCTATAAATGATGACGATTGCGATAAACGCATGTTCTAACATTGTTACACCATCCTCCTCCCTAACATACTATTTTCTTTTAATATACTATAATTTTTTAGACAAATTTCACAACAATTTTTTAAGTTGTTAACGCAAAATTCATTAACCAACAATGTAAATTCATTAACCACAAATATCTGGACATGGTTAACCATAATTTTCAGATGTAAAAATAAAAGAAAGCAAAAAAGAATTAGAAAGATGAATTGATACCTCTAAATTAACAAGCCAACTATTTGCGCCTGATCCATATCCTCGATGCAAATGGTAGGTACCCTGGTAATGTTCCATCCAAACATACTTGGAGAGCCAGAAACAAAGAAAGTAAACTTAGTCAGCCAAATTTGAGACGAAGATGGAGAGAAAGAAAATTCAGATTGAAATTTTCTAAAATGATAATATACTCTAACAATCTGTCTGTAAACACCTCAATCAAAATAATTAAACTATAGATCAGGGATAAGTTAAAATAACCAGGATACCTGACAATTCATCAACAAGCAAGTCAATATGGCATAAGTATAAACACACCCATCACATTTTCCTAAAAGACATTTTTCAGTAACTAATGATGTGAATTTACTAAAAAAAAATAAATGAAGCAAAGAAAAATGAAAAAAAGCAAAGGAAAGAGAAGAGAGACTAACAGATTCCTTAAGAACGAGGCGAGTCCTGCGCATGAACTGTTCCCTTAGCTGCTTGTGTCGCTTGTTGGGAATATTCTCTCAGGGAATCACGAACCTCTCACGTGGAGGCATGTGTTCGCCAATTTCATGCATTTCACCGTCGACGATCCACCATTCCGACCTCTCCTCGGAGGCGGAGAAAATTATACAACGGTTTTTACACACAGATCAGAGAAAATTATCAGTTTGCAGATCCTGTACGGATTTCAGATTAATAATTTGAATCTCTTCACTTATGTATTCAGATTGTGAAATCATTGATGAGCTTATGGCAAGTGACAAACAATTATCTATTTAATATAAGGAGAATTATATGAGACATTCTACAGTAACTATCCTAAAACCAAACGCTATGAAAGAATATTCATTTATCCTAAGTAATTCTATCCTAAAATCCCACCCTCATATGCATGGACTCATGCACTTGCCTCACATTCTTTCAACAACTTTCTAAATTCATCCAACTTATTTGCTCAAACTATTTATCTGTCGTGCAAATAGCAACAAAGATTATCGAAAATAAAAACACTCATGTGTATATTAGCCAATAAGGTCACTCAAAAATCAAAATCAGTGTTTCCGCAGCAAAATTCATCAGCAAAATCATTCAAGTCATCCTTGAAGAGCAAAATCTTTTACTCACTGCAACCAACTTTCAGCTTCTTTCGTTTGGAAGTTGGTGCGACCAACTTTCTGCTTCTTTCGTTTGGAAGTTGGTGAACTGTATTAAAAAAATAAAATTATTAAAAAAAAAGCTATTTTCCAATGCATCATAGAGTAAAATCATGCAAATAAACTGATGAAAGACCCATTAGTTTTTTTTCCTACTTTTTATATGATTCTAGTGGAAATTTCTTTGTATTAATTGATAATTTTAAATTCAAGTGGTTACTTTATAACAGTTTCTCAAGGGAAAGATGAACCATATGCTCTGTATCCATTGGTAATAAAGCTCTAGCTCTCAATCCATGAACAATAATTTGTGCATTCAATCCAATAATCTCTTAGACAATTAACATTATCATAGTCATATAGTTTTATTTATTGCATTCTTATAAACATTAAAGAGCTTACTTTACATGTCCTTGAAGAATTGGTTGTATATCAGCACCAACACTTGTACTTAGCTCTTCAACAGTTGAAGAAACCTCGTTATTACAGTTCAGTAGGTTGCACGCATCTAAAAAATCAGAAGATGTCACCATATCTGGTATAAGAGATGAATCTTTTATCTCTGCTTTGAGATTTTCCATCAAAACAAACGCTGCATAAAGGTTAGTATAAGGTTAGAGAATCCAGCTATTTAAATAGTTCAACTAAACCATAACCATATATTATCTATCCCTATAGCGCTACCAAAAGCAAGTTGATTGATTTACATACACCTTATACTGCCACGGATATCAGACACAATACTGACATTGACACGTCGACACCGACAATAATTTGAGAAAATGAATTAATAAAATGTAATCAATGTGTCGTGTCAGACACTGGGACACGCATTCGATCAGAAGTGTCGGTGCTATAGAGATTGCAACATTCATTCTCCAACAATTCATTTTAGCTATGCAATAGTTACTCAGTCAGTGCATTACACAATCCAACATAGACCAGAGACAACCTTCAATGATTTCAAATGATCCAAGCAAAAAAAATTATGAAATATTAATTTAAATAATTTTTGTTGTACATGCAGAAGGTCTAATCCAGAGGTTAAAACATTATTGCTAATCCCAAAGACAAAGGATGTGTCTTTTTTTTTCTTCTTGTTTCATTTTTGAACTAAAAATTGTTGAACTGTGTTTCACCTTCTGTATCAAGATTCAAAATCATATAACATAGAACATTATGCATATTTTAAAAAGACATGCAGATAAGTATTAAACAAATGCATACAACATACCAATGCCTCGAAGCATCTTAAGGTCAAATTGATCAGCCAATTTCTTACATCCTATCTTTTCTGCTCGCTTAATTATCAACAATTTCAAGCTAATCAGCATATCCTGCCAAGGTTACAAATTTGAATACCAAAAGTTAAGAACTTGCATGAAAAATCACCAAGGTGAAAGGTGCAGACTAAAATTTATGAACACACGTAACCAAACTAGCCATGATTGGTCACGTCTATTTCAGACTAGAGTTGCGCATATAACCCGATCAAAGACACATGTAGTATTCCCCAACCAATTTTTAATGAACTGGTTAAAGGCATATTGATTTCTTTCATACACATAAAAAAAGAAAGTTTTATAAAAGAGAACAGGAAAATTAAAGGAAGATAAGATCTCCTACAAAAAAAAACCGAAAGAGAACAAAAAAATACTACTAAAAATTGCAGCACTATCTAATCTCTAGGAATATTAGTAATGGTAACTCTGTCCTCCAAACATGATACAACAATGAGCACCAAAGATAATCCATCCAAAAATACAATCATACCCCAAATATAATAGCAAATCCATATCCTAAAACATTGTGGGCATTTGTCTTCCATCAAATGTACAATACCAGTACAATATCATAAAAACACCCTACTGCTAGTAAAAAATTGTTGTCACCAGTTAATGCCACAATTAAAATGAACAAAGAGAAATTGCTCCAACCATGGTTAAGAGGCAAAAACCTAACAACTTATCTCAAAGGAAATTAGCTACAACAAAAATATCAATACAATAGTATATAAAGAAGAGGAATAATTCGGGCAAACAATTAGATTCCATTCATTACTATTGGACAGTGTTGTCAGATAGGGGGGGCTATAGCAGGGCTATAATGTAGCAGAATTTATACAAATGGTTATTGGTCTGCAATACGCTATTTAGTACAGAGTGTTGTCAAATAGCGGCTATAACGGATTTTGAACAAAGAACTATTTCTAGGAATGATGGAGCACACAATTCCACATACACATACACTTGTTACTGTACTAACACCTGGACATGGATAATAATTTTAAAAAATGAAAGAGTGTATTAGATAGAATATTAATCACATTAGTTAGTCAAACTAATACTAACTAATTAGTCTAACTAACTTATGTGACTAATATTGTAAATCACATATTCAATTTGAAGTGTGGATGCTATAATGGTGATGTTAATGAACATTGAAGAGAAAAAAGACTTACAATCTCAGATTGTGAAAGTGAACAGAGCCAAGCTACATCTTGAACCCTAGTCTCGCTAATTTTATCCAACTCAATCAAACTTTCCAATCTTTTCTTATATTCTTTGCCCTTCTTCATAGGATTAAATTAAATTCGATTATTGAGACCTGAATTCTTGATTCAATTGTATTCAAAATACACAATTGTTAGGTAACAAAGTGAAGGGGTAAGAAACAATTTCAATATATTTGGGGCTTTCGGTGAAGTCCAACTTTGAAGTCCAAAAGGGGTTTTCGGTTTTCTCTTCTACAAGAACCAAGCAGGAAAGGAGAAAGAAAGACAATGGAGGCAAACCTGTAACGTTTTCTCTTCTATAATAATAATAAAAATAATTATAATTAAAAAAAATTTATTTCAATAAAAAAATATCTTCAATTAGTCGCAGACCCGAGAAGCGAAGGTTTAAACGGTGGGACATTTTAGTTTTTTTTTTCATAATAAAATATTTTGGTTACTTTAAAAAAAATTGGGATATTATAATAAATTATATCAATATATTATCTTATTTTCCTAAAAATTGAAAAAAGATATGATCTTATTCGTTTTCTTGGTGAGTTTATCGACTCAATTTTAGTTTTGATGCATATTTTCAATAAATATTTGTTAATATTTCCTATTTTTCAGATTTTTATGCTATATTTTTTTTAACACGTCGCAAGGAAGGAAATTTATTTTTCATCCCAAAATCGCATAAAAGTCGTATAATAACAACACCTCCTATTTAACCATCTATAATAATAACTCTATGCGGACACAAATAAATTAACAAGTATATTTTATCGGATTAACAACAATCTATTTTGAAGTATATAATAACAAGTATTACCAATAAATTAATATTTTATTTTCTTAATAATTCTCTGCTATTTTTTATACCAGTTTGTAGTCTAAAAATAAATTAGCAACTCCTCAGCCAACTCCCTCCTATAAGAACTATATTCTTAGACTATTATTTTATAGTCAATTTTATTTATTAAAATATAACACTCTCAAATATTTTATCATGATGATGTTATTTTTATGTATGATATACTCAAATTTAAAACGAAGATATATTCATTTATATTAAAAATAAAATAGACGGGAAGAACTAAATGCATAGACTATATCGGTTACTTGATAATAATCCACTGACTTCATATGTGCATTTTTTATTTTTAAATTGTTGGAACCTAGTTCATTTTATACTTAAAGTTTTTATGATAACAAAGTTTTTATGAGAACATTATATTTTACTTCAAAGAGTATGAAAGAAGATATGGTCAAGATTTGATCAAGATTTATCTACAACAAAATATAAACAGAATCAATCTAAAGAATTTACAAACGCAATCCAAACAAAATACGAATAGAATTAATTTGAAGAATTTACCATCTCAATTTAAACAAAAAAGGAACATAATTAATTTGAAGAATTTACAAACGCAAAATTTAACTATAAATAGATATTTAAGGCTGAAAAAGAAAATCATTGAAAAACATAAAAGAAACGTCTATTTATAATACGCAATTTGTACGCTCAATCTGTAAGGTTGAATATACGCAATCTGTAACGTTTTCTCTTCTACAATTTGAACATATGTTTGAGGGAAACGTTAACAACCTAATAACAATATATATATATATATATATATATATATATATATATATATATATATATATATATATATATAAATTATCTTTAAAAAAAATTATCCTTTTGTTTGTTTTTACAAGATATTATCTTATTCCTTTAAATATAAATAGCCTAACTTAAGAAACAAAAAAAATCTAATTAATATATTATCTTATTTTCCCAAAAATTGAAAAAAGATCATCTTATTTACATAAATTATATTAATACATTTTGTTATCATCAAAATAAGAATTAAGGATCAAGGATCATTATTCTTGTTATTTTTGAGTTTCGGAAAACTGTTTAAAAATCATAATTTATGTCACCGAAGATATTACTGGGTTGAGTCGCGGACTAGGTCGCTCTCTTTAAGACGTTTCGCAGCACTGCCCAAATTGTGCAAGCCAGACTATCAACCACGAAGTCCCCAGGATAAAATAGTCCAGATTCACCGTATCGGAGTTCCACTGCACCGTAGAAAACCGTTCTAGAATTATACCCTCAATATGGCGGTTAAAGTCACTTTCAATATCACGATTAAAGTCACTCGCAATATGGTACTATAATCACTCATAAATCAAAAGGACTAAGACATAAAAAACCGCTCATAGTGGTATTATGACCACACAAAAAATCGACGAGACTACGGAATAAACACTGCTCTAAAAGGATAGTGGTATTATGACAACTCAAAAATGGACGGAACTACGGCATAACAACCGCTCTAAACATCGAAGGGACTGTGGCATAACAACCGCTCTAAATATCGAAGGGACTACGGCATAACAACCGCTCTAAAAATCAAAGGGACTACGACATAACAACCGCTTTAAAAATTGAAGGGACTACGACATAAAAACCGCTCTAAAAATCGGAGGGACTACGACATAGCAACCGCTCTAAAAATTGAAGGGACTACAACATAACAACCGCTCTAAAAATCGAAAGGACAGAAAGAAAGGAGAGAAGTGATGTAAGCAACCCCATGTATGCTTTCTATCTAATCTGGGACTTTAGTATTTATAGAGTTGAAAACTACTCAAAATATGAGAGTTTTCCAATATGGGACTTCAACAATTTTTAAATTTACTCTATGTTCCAACAATCTCCCACTTGAATTTAAAAAAGTGTTTCTGAAATATCGTCAAACACTTCTATAAGATCGTGCACAAACAAATGTGTCTCTTGACTTGAACATTTGCATAGTAAGTAAGATTCAGTTTCAACAAGACTGACTCGTAGTCTTGAACTCTATCTCTGACATCAAACCCACACACAACCTTTTCCTAGAGTGTATTCTCAAAAGCCCGTGCATTAATGACCCTACACGTCTATCCCAGTATAGTGAACGCTCTAGGAATTATGCCTCAAAATTCCGTAGGAAGCGGCCCCACTTCCACATTCACATAGGTGAGTCTATCAAGAGTACTCTTGTAGCTAGGTACTCCACTCCACATAGAGTATAGATCTCATTAAGAGTTTCTATTACCTCATCCTATCATCACTTCAGGAATCATGCTTCTCTGATTTATATAGCATGTTCATCTCATATCACTTCACGATATGTTATTACCCATTGAACCTAATTCTTGGGATCTCCAGTCTTTTAGGTCGGGTTACCATCATAAGTGACTCTATAGGCATTAGTCCCAACCTTTTGGATGTATTTATGACTTTCTCTCTAGCTAACTCTTTCTTCAAAGGATTTGCTAAATTCTCATCAATGCATACATGATCCACTATAACAACTCTTTTAGAAAGTAACTCTCTAACAGCATTGTGCTTACGATGAATTTGTCGTCTCTGATCGTTTTAATAAAGATTCTCAATCTTCGCAATAGTCGTGATACTATTGCAGTGGATCAACACATCTGTCATAGGTTTTTCCCATAAAGGGATCTCAACTGGCAAACATCTCAATAAAGCTCGCTTCTTCACTAGTAGTAGCTAGTGCTATCATTTCAGACTCCACAGTGGACTGAGCCAATATTGTCTGTTCTTCAATTTCCAAGATACAACACCATTTGGAGTCATCTGATAAAATGTTCCAATCAGCAACACTGTATCCTTCAAGGATGGTAGGAAATCTTTGATAATGTAATCCGAGACTCATGGTTTTTTTTAGATATCTCATGGCTCTTTTGATAGTGTGACAATGCTCCATACTAGGTCTACTGGTAAACCTGCACAACAGTCCCACGACGTAGGCAATGTCGGGTCTAGTACAATCAGTGGCATACCTGAGGCTGCTAGTGATGCTCGCATATTCAGTTTGTCTAACACCTTCACCAGTGTTCTTGAAAAGTTTTACACTTAGATCATATGGTGTGCAAGTAGGTTTACAGTCAAAGTATTTATATTTCTTTAGGATTGTTTCAACATAGCGAGACTGATCCAAAGAAATTCCATTTTCTGACCTAGTAATCTTAATTTCAAGGATTACATTCGCTTCTCCGAGGTCTTTCATATCAAAGTTGTTACACAACAATGATTTCACAATATTTACAGCATGAATGTTTAAATCAAATATGAGTAAGTCGTCTACATAGAGACATATGATAGTGCAAATGTCATTTTCAGATTTGTAGTAAATACATTTATCACTTTCATTCACTTTAAACTCATTCGATATAATCAAGTTATCAAACTTTTCATGTCATTTCTTAGGAGCTTGTTTAAGACCATACAGTGATTTATCTAACTTACAAACATTGTCTTCTTGTCCTTGAATTACAAAACCTTCAGGTTGTTCGATATAGATTTCATCTTCTAGGTCACCATTTAAAAAAGTTGTTTTAACATCCATCTAGTGTATCACCAGGTTATGAATAGCCGCAAGTGATATGAGTACCTGATGGATGTTATTCTAGTGACTGGTGAAAAAGTGTCGAATAAATCTATATTTTCTTTTTGCCTAAAACCTTTGGCTACAAGGTGCGCATTGGCTACAAGGTGGCTCGGGATCGGGGATTCTGACATAAGCCAGACAGCCCCCAAGTTTGAAAATAAGACAGGTTCGGTTGTTTTTTCTTCACTATCTCATAAGGAGAAGTTTTGTTTTTAGATTTAAGAACTCTATTCAAAACATAACAAATAAACAATATATTTTTTCGCACACCAATGAGATGCAGCACTAGAGTTCAGCATACTAGCAACAACTAGTTCAATAAGGGTTCTATTTTTTTTTTTTTTTTTTAACTTTACCATTCACTTCAAGCAATTATGTTGCATTTGTTCCATGTATAATTCCAGGCAATTTATATAACTTATTAAACAAACTAGAATCCTACTTGGAACCTCTTAAACTTTCTACTAAATTGATTTTCAATTTCAATTACAAAGATCCTTAACTTGTCAAGCGTTTCACTTTTATTTTTCATTTCTTGTTAACGTCCCATCAAGTTCACATATATCATAGTGTAATAAATCTAAAGACTCAGATTCTCTAACTATAGATTTATGTGAACTCTTTGTTATTTTAGCTTGACTACAAAAATCACATTTTTCAAAATTATTTAAAGATAACTTTGGAATTAAACCTAAGTTACTTAAGTTTGAAATCAAATGTGTTCACATCACATAGTCTAGCATGTCAAAAATTAAAATCATACAACATGTAAGCAGGAGACATTTTATTGATTTCAACATTCAAACAAAATGAGACATATTAAATTTCAATATTTAATTTAAATATGCCATGAGTGACGTATCTTAATAGATGATTTTATGAGTTATCTTTTGAATTTTACGGGACTGAGCCTCCATGGATTTGAAAACAAGATAACTCCTCAACAAAAAGTAGTGAAAACAAGATAACTCCTCAACAAAAACGAGAATAAGAAATGACAAAACAATTAAGAAAATACAATTTGTCCATGCTTATGGTCCGATACTCTTTGAATAAGATAAACTTGGTGAAGGAAACCTATGATAAACCAAAAAAAAATTAATTTTATGATAATCCCTCTCTATAATTTTGATATCATAACTTTGCATCTCTGTGATTAAAAATCTAACAATAAAAAACATAATTATTATTACAAACTTAATTTCATATTAAGTTACTATTGGTAATTTATTATATTTAAATACATCAAAATATTTTAATTATATTTTAATAATTAAAATGTAACAACCATCTTAATACCACAAAGAAGAAAAAAAGACAAACAATTAAAAAAAATACAATTTATCCATGCTTATAATTCGATGCTATTTGAATAGGATGAATTTGGTGATGGAAACCTATGATAAACCAACAAAACTTACATTATCCCTAAAAAATAATCACTCTATATAATTTAATATCATAACTTTGCATACATCTCTATGATTAAAAAACTAACAATAAAAAACATAACTATTATTACA
>JBBPBP010009779.1:65310165-65327182 GCA_037974735.1 Cicer chorassanicum | reverse complement strand
AAAAAAAAAAACTTATTCGTTTTTTAAACGAGTTTATCGGCTCAATTAGTTTTGATCCATATTTTAGAGGGATATTTTTTTTAATATATCTTATTTTTTCAAAGAAGCATTTTTTTTTTTCGGAAAAAAGTTAATGAGTTGGATAGATGTGTAAAAGTAAATTGTAAATTAACAACCCCTCCTATTTTATGAGCTATAATAACAATCCCTCTTATTTTACTGTCTATAATAACAACCCCTTGCATTTTATCTGGTTAGCAACTCTCTCCTACTTTCATTGCAAGAAAATTGAAATCTAGTGACAGACAAAATTTGGCTGTAAAAGTAATTTGGCTCTAAAAGTCAAAATTGTAGGTAAAAGTCAATAATACTTTGAGTGACACCCAGATCTCTGTCAACTTTAGGGAATTGCTATGCTTTGAGGACTGTAACTACATGTTTTGAAGTTGTCACTACATGTTTTTGATTTCTACCTACAACAATGACTGTCACTAAAAACTAGATAAATATAAATAAAAAATTGATCTATTGCTACGGTATTTTCTGTCACTAAAAACTAGATAAATATAAATAAATAATTCATCTATTTCTACGGTATTGTCTGTCACTAAAACTTATTACTACTATTTATTAAATTAAATTTATTTTATCTCCCTACTAATTGTATTTTCTAAATTATTAATATTAGTAAATTAAATTTAAATTTTTAATTTATTTTTATTAACTAATGTCATTGAAACATACAGTAAAATATAATTTAATTTGACTAATTCTATTAAAACATACAATAAATAGTTATTTTACTCTAAAAGATTCAATAAACTTTCAACAAAAGTCATAATGAATTTCTTAACATTTATTGTGATAAACTGCAAACTAATTTCATAAAGAACAGTAATCATCTTTCTAAACAAAATATTTGATAAATACTCCAAAAAGTTTTGTTTATGAATATAAAAAGTAGATAATGGAATAGGGGAACCAAATCCAACCAAAACAGTAAGTTGGCTTTATGCTAGACCTTAAAGGACTCCCCTGAGCTCTCCATTTTGCAGTGCGTATTGGCGGTGCTGGGACTGGCGGTGCTGGGACAAGATCGGTGCCACCTGCCTCTAAAATTGAAGCTAAGTCATCATAAGAGGGACCCTTGTGTTTATTAGCTGCAAGCAGAATTGTTGCCAAGATTTGTAGGGGATTGCCATGGCTTAACAGTGCTACTCACTCATTCAGTTTTCTGTTATAAAATTGTGTTTTTAAAGCTAATCTTTTTCTTCAAAAAGTCTAAAGTGAAACTCGCACACACTAAGTGTGGAGAAGAGGGGTATTACAAAAACGAATCCGCACCAATAGGGGATGCGAAATTGATAAAATCATGAGGGAATTGGCAAAGTTTATGAAGACAAAGTATCAAGCTAAACAAAAGGAAAATAAGATTTTGCTCAAATTGAATAAGATATACTAAATCTGTAATTAAATAACGTTTCAAAATACGAAACTGTACCTGATCTTCACCATCCCCAGTAAATGAGCCACCATCACAATAAAGAAGCTTTACTGTATTCCAATTGAAAAAATTTGCAAACATGAAAAACAATAACATGAGCTGGATAGCCAACACCTATTACATTTATAAATAAATAAAACATAATATGAATATGAATAAATGAATTGAATGAAAACATGGATTTTCTTCAGCTTTATTGCTCAGTATTCCCAGGAATGGTATCTCCTTTTCTATAAATGATGATGATCCACGCCGTGTTTTTTGCGATAAATACATGTTCTAACATTGTTACACCATCCTCTTCCCTAACATACTATTTTCTCTTAATATACTATAATTTTTTGCTTATTCATTATCTTTTCTCTGAATATGAAAATAGAAGAACTTCAAATCAGTTTTAAAATATAAAAAACTAAAATCAATTAAATCATTCGACCAATGCAAATTGCTAATAGAGAACTCTGAATCTGTATCGCCTCGTAAATGTAAATCGCAAATCCCTGAATAGTAAGAGAAATCCGATTAAAGCAAAGCCACTGAAGATGAATACATATTGAAGAGGAAATTGAAGGAATCGATTAAAGAGGGAATCGAAAAAATGATGAAGAAATTCGAAAAAGCTTCTCCCAGTTTTTTCGAAGTTCATTATATAGTTCCATATATCTTTTGCACCAAGGACCGTGCTCCTTTTAAAATGAAGATATATGTAAAAAAAATAAATCACAAATTGGCAACATCTTTTCTCCAACAAGCAAGTCAATATTGCATAAGTATAAACACACCCATCACATTTTCCTAAAAGACATTTTTCAGTAACTAATTATGTGAATTTACTAAAAAAAATAAATGAAGCAAAGAAAAATGAAAAAAGCAAAGGAAAGAGAAGAGAGACTAACAGATTCCTTAAGAACGTGGCGAGTCTGAACTGTTCCCTCAACTGCTTGCGTCGCTTGTTGGGAATATTGTCTCAGGGAATCACGAACCTCTCACGTGGAGGCACGTTATCGCCAATTTCATGCATTTCACCGTCGACGATCCACCATTCCGACCTCTCCTCGGAGGCGGAGAAAATTATACAACGGTTTTTACGTACAGATTAGAGAAAATTATCAAGCTCAGTTTGCAGATCGTGCACGGATTTCAGATTAATAAAATAATGATTAAAATAAATCTATCACCTAATATATATTTTATTTATTTTAAGTTACAATGAAAAAAATCTAAAGCGTAAAAGGAGATTTTAATTAAAATTATAAAACTAAAATCTAAAGTTACTTTAATAATTATTTTATACTAATATAATTAATTTAATAATAATAATTAAATAAAACAGAAGATTTTAGTGATTTTTTTGAAACAAGAAATGAAAATTAATTTAATAATAATAAATTAATAAAACAAAAGATTAATAAATTTTAAATTATTGAAGTGAAAATATTTTAAACATTACTTGGCATAAGTTTATCATTAATAAAGATCAATTTGTATGTTATTTTATATTTAAGGAGATTTTTGAATATTGTAGGGATGAAATTCAAAAAAATATTTTTCAAGGACTAAAACTGAAAAGTGTTATATTTACAGGGATCAAAAACTGTTTTCCTTTGTGAGTTAACATTTTTGTAACGTACACTTAACGGTAAGGACCAAAAATAAATCTATTTTGATATTACAGGGATGTAAACCAAACAAAAAATATTACTGAGGACCAAAATCAAAAAAGGTCATATTTACAGGACCAAAAACATATTTAAACTTTTTTTTATTAAGTAAAAGATTTAATTTTGGCCGCTGTAGACGTTTTTAATTAACTGTTTCTTTTAGCATACAATAGAATTAAGTGAAATTCTTGTTAACCGTATATATATAATTTCTTGATGTTATTTGTAACAAGTGTAGTTTGTTAAGATAAAAACTAATATAATTGTTTATTAAAGTATTTTGTAAACACGATTATTGTATATATCAATTTACATCTCTATTTTAATATTCTAACATATATTAATAAAAAAAATTACATTTAAATCATTCATATTTGTCTTGAGACATACATAATATTTTCTATTAAAAAATCAAAGAGAAAATGGAGAAATAGAAAATACAAAGAATTTCAATTGATTTTAGATTTCAACAAAAATGCAAAGAACTTGGGGAAATGGGAAATGGGGAGTTGGGAAAATTGGTTTTTATTGTTTGGTTTTGTTTTCTTCTACACCATTACTATTATAGATACAATCATTACTAGTAATACATTGTGTTAAGATAGAAAGTTCACTCATCTTACGTGTGAAACACGTTAACTCCACATTAACTCTCGATTCTCATGCTCTTAGTTTGTGAATAATGAATAAATCTCCAAATAATTTCACGTCAGATCTCCACACGCATCATCATTTAGTATAGCTTTTTTTATTAAAAGAATGTTCTAACTTCATCATCATAATTTTTACAATTGCAATTGTTGTAGCAATGAGAAATATATAATGTAGGAAAAAAAGAATCTGCTTGTTATCAGTCACTTTCAACCAATTTAAATAAAAAGTTTCAATTATAACAATAATATTTAATTTTAATTATTTAAGCCAATTAATTAATAAATTTACTAAAAAAATTAAGCACTTCATTATCGTACTTTGAAGGGGTATTATCGTACTTTCATAAATAATAAACTTGTTTACTTCATTATTTTTTTTTATACAAAACCAAATCCATTATATTTCTTCCATATTTCTCTCTTTTCACGTTCTCGTTTCCTTTTTACTTCTCAATTTTTCTTCCCAACCAAACACATATTTAAGAACAGTCAGGCACTTTGATTTTGCTTAATTTGGAAGGAAATCATAGCTTAAGATTAAACTTTTTTCTTCCCAAAATATATGGACACAGCATTAGAAATCTCAAATAATATAACCAACAATGCATAGATACTAGTTATCTAAAGTTTGTCCTCCCTTCAATAAATATACATCAGATCTTGCCAAGGCAATTCGAATCAATGTCAACATCAGGTAGTCTAAAGTAACTATCCTAAAACCAAACGCTATGAAAGATTTTCATTTATCCTAAGTAATTCTATCCTAAAATCCCACCCACATATGCATGGACTCATGCACTTGCCTCACATTCTTCCAACAACTTTCTAAATTCATCCAACTTATTTGCTCAAACTATTTATCTGTCATGCAAATAGCAACAAAGATTATCGAAAATAAAAACACTCATGTGTATATTAGCTAATAAGGTCACTCAAAAATCAAAATCAGTGTTTCCGCAGCAAAGTTCATCAGCTAAATCCTTCAAGTCATCCTTGAAGAGCAAAATCTTTTACTCACTGCAACCAACTTTCAGCCTCTTTTGTTTGGAAGTTGGTGCGACCAACTTTCTGCTTCTTTCGTTTGGAAGTAGGTGAACTGTATTAAAAAAATAAAACTATTAAAAAAAAAGCTATTTTCCAATGCATCATAGGGTAAAATCATGCAAATAAACTGATGAAAGACCCATTAGTTTTTTTCCTACTTTTTATATGGTTCTAGTGGAAATTTCTTTGTATTAATTGATAATTTTAAATTCAAGTGGTTACTTTATAACAGTTTCTCAAGGGAAAGATGAACCATATGCTCTGTATGCATTGGTAATAAAGCTCTAGCTCTCAATCCATGAACAATAATTTGCGCATTCAATACAATAACCTCTTAGACAATTAACATTATCATAGTCATATAGTTTTATTTAGTGAATTCTTATAAACATTAAAGAGCTTACTTTACATGTCCTTGAAGAATTGGTTGTATATCAGCACCAACACTTGTACTTAGCTCTTCAACAGTTGAAGAAACCTCGTTATTACAGTTCAGTAGGTTGCACGCATCTAAAAAATCAGAAGATGTCACCATATCTGGAATAAGAGATGAATCTTTTATCTCTGCTTTGAGATTTTCCATCAAAACAAATGCTGCATAAAGGTTAGTATAAGGTTAGAGAATCCAGCTATTTAAATAGTTCAACTAAACCATAACCATATATTATCTATCCCTATAGTGCTACCAAAAGCAAGTTGATTGATTTACATACACCTTATACTGTCACGGATATCAGACATGATACTGACATTGACACGTCGACACCGACAATAATTTGAGATTAGGAATTAATAAAATGTAATCAATGTGTCGTGTCGGACACTGGGACACGCATTCGATCAGAAGTGTCGGTGCTATAGAGATTGCAACATTCATTCTCCAACAATTCATTTTATCTATGCAATAGTTACTCAATCGGTGCATTACACAATCCAACATAGACCAAAGACAGCCTTCAATGATTTCAAATGATCCAAGCAAAAAAAATTATGAAATATTAATTTAAATAATTTTTGTTGTACATGCAGAAGGTCTAATCCAGAGGTTAAAACATTATAGCTAATCCCAAAGACAAAGGATGTGTCTTTTTTTTTCTTCTTGTTTCATTTTTGAACTAAAAATTGTTGAACTGTGTCTCACCTTCTGTATCAAGATTCAAAATCATATAACAAAGAACATTATGCATATTTTAAAAAGACATGCAGATAAGTATTAAACAAATGCATACAACATACCAATGCCTCGAAGCATCTTAATGTCAAATTGATCAGCCAATTTCTTACATCCTATCTTTTCTGCTCGCTTAATTATCAACAATTTCAAGCTAATCAGCATATCCTGCCAAGGTTACAAATTTGAATACCTAAAGTTAAGAACTTGCATGAAAAATCACCAAGGTGAAAGGTGCAGACTAAAATTTATGAACACACGTAACCAAACTAGCCATGATTGGTCACGTCTATTTCAGACTAGAGTTGCGCATATTACCCGATCAAAGACACATGTAGTATTCCCCGACCAGTTTTTAATGAACTGGTTAAAGGCATATTGATTTCTTTCATATACATAAAAAAAAGAAAGTTTTATAAAAGAGAGAACGTGAAAATTAAGAGGAAGATAAGATCTCCTACAAAAAAAAACCGAAAGAGAACAAATAAATACTACTAAAAATTGCAGCACTATCTAATCTCTAGGAATATTAGTAATGGTAACTCTGTCCTCCAAACATGATACAACAATGAGCACCAAAGATAATCCATCCATAAATGCAATCATACCCCAAATATAATAGCAAATCCATATCCTAAAACATTGTGGGCATTGGTCTTCCATCAAATGTACAATACCAGTACAATATCATAAAAACACCCTACTGCTAGTAAAAAAATTGTTGTCACCAGTTAATGCCACAATTAAAATGAACAAAGAGAAATTGCTCCAACCATGGTAAAGAGGCAAAAACCTAACAACTTATCTCAAAGGAAATTAGCTACAACAAAAATATCAATACAATAGTATATAAAGAAGAGGAATAATTCGGGCAAACAATTAGATTCCATTCATTACTATTGGACAGTGTTGTCAGATAGGGGCGGCTATAGCAGGGCTATAATCTAGCGGAATTTATACAAATTGCTATTGTTCGCTATTTAGTACAGAGTGTAGTCAAATAGCGACTATAGTGGCACTATAGCATTGTAGCATGACGGATTTTGAACAAAGAACTATTTCTAGGAATGATGGAGCACACAATTCCACATACACATACACTTGTTACTGTACTAACACCTGGACATGGATAATAATTTTAAAAAATGAAAGAGTGTATTAGATAGAATATTAATCACATTAGTTAGTCAAACTAATACTAACTAATTAGTCTAACTAACTTATGTGACTAATATTGTAAATCACATATTCAATTTGAAGTGTGGATGCTATAATGGTGATGTTAATGAACATTGAAGAGAAAAAAGACTTACAATCTCAGATTGTGAAAGTGAACAGAGCCAAGCTACATCTTGAACCCTAGTCTCGCTAATTTTATCCAACTCAATCAAACTTTCCAATCTTTTCTTATATTCTTTGCCCTTCTTCATAGGATTAAATTAAATTCGATTATTAAGACCTGAATTCTTGATTCAAATTACACAATTGTTAGGTAACAAAGTGAAGGGGTAAGAAATTTTTTCAATATATTTGGGGTTTTCGGTGAATTCCAACTTTAAAGTCCAAAAGGGGTTTTCGGTTTTCTCTTCTACAGGAACCAAGCAGGAAAGGAGAAAGAAAGACAATGGAGGCAAACAGCCTCTAACGTTTTCTCTTCTACAAATATAATAAAAATAATAATATATAAAATAATTATAATTAAAATTAAAATTAGAAAGTTATATTAATAATATGATTTTTTTTCTTCTATTTAATGTATTTTGATTTATGTTATTAATATAATTTACTATTTTTAATTATAATTATTTTTATTTTTATTATTTTTATTAATTTTTATTTATTAAATCAGGAAAAAAATAAGAGGAGCTTTTTAATAAAATAGAATTAAGTGGCTAATTTATCTGCAAAATATATAACATAGTTCTTATAATAATATAAATTTAATCTACAAAATATGAGAGAGTTGTTAAAATAATATAACACGTTTTGACACATTTACTAAACTACATTTTTTTTTCTTCAATTTAATTTAATGTATTTTGTTTTATTTTATTAATAGTATTTTGTTTTTTTTTAAATATTTTAATTATTTTTAATTTATTAAATAAAAAATTATTCAAATGTTAAAATCAAAAAAATAAATTTCAAAACGTATACATGATGATAACACTTTCAAATATTTTAGCATGATGATGTTATTTTTATGTATCATATATTCAAATTTAAAACGAAGATACATTTATTTATATTAAAAATAAAATAGATGTGAAGAATTAAATGCATAGACTATATTGGTTACATAATAATAATCCACTAACTCTATATGTGCATTCTTAATGTATATTTTATTTTTAAATTGTTGGAACCAAGTTCATTTTATACTTCGAGTTTTTATGATAACAAAAGTATTTTATAAGAACAATATATTTGACTTCAAAGAGTATGAAAGAAGATTTCATCAAGATTTCATCTACAACAAAATATGAAGTGAATCAATCTGAAGAATTTACAAACGCAATCTAAACAATATACGAACAGAATCAAACTGAAGAATTTACAATCTCAATTTAAACAAAAAAGGAACATAATCAATTTGAAGAATTTACAAACGCAATTTGAACAAAATACAATTCACAATTAAACAATGACTAAATTGAAGCCCAAAATTTAACTACAAATAGATTCTCAAGGCTGAAGAAGAAAATCATCGAAAGGCAGAAAATAGTAGTCTTAGAGTTCAAAGAGAGAAACACTCGTTCAAGTTAGAAATATTTTCTAAGTGTTCTTTTCTTAGAGTGTGAGAGTTATTATAATTAGCTTTGTTAGAAGCAATAAGTTCCAATCTTTTGTCTCCAACTCGATCGCGGTTTAATTCTTTCTTCAATTTAGGGTTGTCAGGTTGTTAGGAGAAGACTTGCCTTGTAGGGTCAAGGTGGTTAGTTCCTCAAAAGTCTGGGGTTGTCAGACTATTTGGGAAAACTGGTTTGAAAGGTCAGGTGATTTGTATTTCAAGGTATTTGAATTAGTGGATTAAAGCCTTCTGAATGAAGGGACTGGATGTAGCCAAATTAGTGGTGAACCAGAATAAATCTACTTGTCAAATTATTTATGTTTTCATTGCTTGCCGCCTCTGAATCCGATTGCTTCTACCCCAAGTATGTCACCAAAATCGAACTAGTTCTTTTTTATTTATTTATAAATTATCAAAAAGTTTTCAACTTTGGCAAACACAACTCAAACCACTTCTTGTGTTTGCACCTTCGATTGGCATCAGAGATTGGTATCAAGGCTGAGCACTTTATAGTGTTTGAGAAAAGTTCCAAAGGGTTCAATATGTCTGGATTCAGTGAAGAAACTACTTTAGGAAACATCAATAGGCCACCTCTATTTGATGGAAAATGTTTTGAGTATTAGAAGGACATGCTGAGAAATTTCTATTTTTCACAAGATCTTGAACTTTGGGATTTGGTAGAAGAGTGTTATAGTGCTCTGAAGAATACTGATGGTATTGAAATTCCAAGAAAGAAGATAATGGTGATCAGAAGAAGATGTACAAGATGCATCATAAGTCTATAACATTCATGATAAATGCAACCACCTTAAAGGAGTTTGACAAGTGCACCAAAAAAGAGACAGCAAAAAGTATTTACGATAGTCTGATTCTGACCCATGAAGGAAGGAAGCAAGTTCAAGAAGCAAAGGCCAACATCCTAGTCAAAAAGTATGAGTTGTTCAAGATGGAAAAAGATGAAGACATTGAAACAATGTTTTCCAGATTCCAGATCCTAGTCTCAAGACTAAAGGTACTTGAGAAGAATTATATTACTATTGATCATGTGAAGAAAATCCTAAGGAGTTTGACACGCAAGTGGAGACCTAAGATCATTGCCATTCAAGAAGCAAAGGATCTGAATACTCTTAAGCTAGAGGAATTAATTAGCTCTCTCAGATCACTTGAAATTGAGCTTGAAGAAGATGAGCCCAAGAAGAAGAACAAGACTCTGGCCTTGAAATCTTAGTAGAAGAAGGTTCTAATGGCAACATCAGAATCAGATGATAGTGATTCAGATGATCAGAATTTGAACTCAAAGGAAGAGGAGATTGCCTTCATATCCAAAAGAATTCAGAGGATGTGGCACACCAAGAGGAAATATTTCCCTAAAAAAGATTCCAATCAGTCAAATAGAGGAAAGAATGAAAATTTTGACAAGAAAAACATTATTTGTTATGGATGCAATGAACATTGACATATCAAGTCAGACTGTCCAAATCTGGATAAAGGGAAACACTAGAAGAAAGATTTCAGACCCAAGAAAAAGAGTTTGATGGCTACATGGGATGATTCTGATGAATCCTCTAACGATGAACAAGCAGATTTGGCTTTAATGGCTCATACCAAATCCGCCTCTGGATCCAACACAGATTCTGACTCTGGAAGTGAATCAACAGATGAAGAAATTGAGGTATTTTTTTTACTTTACTCGATCTGATTTAATTGCTGCTATAAATGATTGTTTAAATAAGAATCACAAATTGTCTTTAAAACTGAAAACACTTAGAAAAGAAAATGCAAACCTAAATAAATAAGTTAATGTGTTAAAGAATCAAAATGTTAAATTTAAAACAGCAAATGCAACTCTGAAAACTGATATTACTGAACTTAAAACAGAAAATGCAACTCTGAAAACTGATACTGCCAAACATAAGGCTGAAAATCTTACTCCGAAAAATAATCATAGTTCAACATCAAGTGAAAATACCACATGTAACTTTGATAAGCATGATGAAGTATTTCAATATTTTCTTGCTAATGGTATGAAAAGAAGCAAATATGCTTCTATGATTTATGGAGTTAGTAGAAATGGTAAAAGAGGTATAGGATTTGAAGAAACTGTAACTGAACCTAAACCTATTCCCTCTGATATCTTGTGTGTTGTTTGCTCTAAGAAAGGTCACTCAAAATTATCTTGTCCCATGTTAAGTACAAGGAAAGACAAGAAACATTTCAAGACTAATGAACCAGGACCCAACCAAATTTGGATACCTAACAACAAAATTGTCTATGTTGCAGATGTCATTAGCAATCAAGTTAAAACACCAATCATGGTACTTGGATAGTGGACGCTCGCGACATATGATGGGAGAAAAGTCTATGTTCTAACAACTAACACTGAGCAAAGGAAGCACAATGACTTTTTGAGGAAAGCAAAATGGTCAGATCATTGGTCAAGGTACATTTGTTAATGGTACTTCCCCTTCTATTAAAGATGTCTTGTTTGTTTAAGGTCTTAAGCATAATTTATTAAGTATTAGTTAGTTAAGTGATAATAATTATGATATTATATTCAATCAAAATACATGCAAGACAATTAGTCAGAAAAATGGATCTGTACTCTTTACAGGTCAGAGGCAAAACAACATTTATAAGATAAATCTATTTAGTCTAGAGAAACAAGAGGTTAAGTGTCTTATGTCAATAAATGAAGAGAAACTAATTTGGCACAAAAAATTAGATCATGCAAACCTTAGATTAATTTTAAAACTAAATAAACTTTAACTAGTTAGAGGTATACCTAAGCTTAGTTACAAAACTGAAATTATGTGTGAAGCTTGTCAAAAAGGAAAACAAACAAAGAACTCCTTTACTCCTAAGAACTCAGTCTCTACCTCGAAGCCCCTTGAGCTCTTACATATAGATCTCTTTGGGCCAGTGAAAACAACCTCTCTAAGTGGAAAGAAATATGACTTTGTTATAGTAGATGATTACACTAGGTGAAATGGGTAAAATTCTTAAGAAGTAAGGATGAATCCCACAAATTGTTTATCACATTTTGCAAACAAATAATGAATGAAAAGGGTCTTAAGATTGTAACAATTAGAAGTGATCATGGAGGAGAATTTGAAAACAAGTTCTTTAAAAGTTATTGAGATGAGAATGGAATCTCTCACAACTTCTCCTCTCCTAGAACACCGCAACAAAATGGAGTTGTAGAAAGAAAGAACAAATCACTCCAAAAAATGGTCAGAACCATGTTAAATGATATGAATGTTGCAAAACACTTTTGGGATGAAGCAATTAATACTGCATGTTATATTCAAAATAAAGTCTTAAGTAGATCTATATTGAATAAAACACCATATGAATTGTGGAAAGGTAAAAAGCCTAACATCTCTTATTTTAAACAATTTGCTTGTACTTGTTATATGTTGAACACTAAAGATAACCTTGGTAAATTTGATTCTAGATCTCAAAAGTGTTGGATACTCTAAAAGATCTAAGGCTTATAGAGTGTTTAATAGGGAAACTCATATTGTGGAAGAATCCATACATGTAAAATTTGACGACAAACTGCTTAACCTTGAAAAGTCAAATCAAGATGATGATAGTGCAGGTTTATCGGAACCAAAGGAAGCAGATGTAGACAAACCAGAAGAATTTGAAAAATCAAAAGATACAAGCAAATCAGAAGAGTAGGATAAATCTTCAAATGATGAATCTGATCAAGTCAGAAACAGTCAAGATAAGTCAGAAGGAAGATCTAGATGGAAGTACAAGTCATCTCATCCTGAAACTCTAATTATTGGAAGTGCAAGTGATCCTTTGAGGACCAAATCATCCCTAAAAGATATCACTTTGTTTGGCTTACTCTCATTAATGGAACATACCTCTATTGTTGAAGCATTGGCAGATGATGGATGGATTCTTGCAATGCAAGAAGAGTTAAATGATTTTAAGAGGAATGATGTTTGGGATCTAGTACCTAGACCAAAGAAGACCATTATTGGAACCAAGTGGGTTTTCAGAAAACAAGCTAAATGAAAAAGGTGAACTAGTCAGAAACAAGGAAAGACTCTTCGCGTCAGGTTAGAAGCTATTCGTATCCTATTTTCTTTTGCTGCAAATAACAACATTACATTATTTCAAATGGATGTTAAAAGTGCTTTTCTAAATGGTTATATAAGTGAAGAAGTCTATGTTAAATAACCCCCAGGTTTTGAAAGTTCTAAATTTACAAATCATGTTTTTAAACTCAAGAAATCTCTGTATGGTCTAAATCAAGCACCTAGGGCATGATATGATAGACTTAGTAACTTCTTGCTTAAAAACAACTTTGAAAGAGGACAAGTAGATAATACACTTTTTAGAAAATCAATAGGAGATGACATTCTTATTATTCAAATTTATGTTGATGACATGATTTTTGGATCTACCAATGGCACTCTTTGCCAAGAATTTTCTAAATTGATGCAGCTTGAATTTCAAATGAGTATGATGGGAGAACTTAAGTTCTTCTTAGGGATACAAATTCAGCAAAGTCAAAAAGGTATATACATTCATCAAACTAAGAGCTTATTAGGAAGTTTAAGATGAGTGATTGCAAACCTATGGCTACACCAATGCACCCTACTTGTTCACTTGAAAAAGATGATTCAGGCGAAAAAGTTGAACAAAAAAACCTATAGAGGAATGATAGGATCCCTACTTTACCTTACCGCTTCCAGACCTGACATCATGTTTAGTGTATGTGTATGTGCAAGATTTCAAGTTGAGCTTAGGGAATCACGTTTAACTGTTATTAAGAGAATCCTTAGATACCTAAAAGGCACTACCAACCTTACCTTGTTCTACAAGAAATATCCTAATTACAAACTGATTGGATACTATGATTCTGATTATGCGGGAGATAAACTTGAGAGAAATAGCACTAGTGGCAACTGTATCTTTTTAGGTGACAACTTAATATCTTGGTCAAGTAAGAGACAAAAAACCATTGCAATGTCAACAACAGAGGCTGAATACATTTTAGCAGCTGGCTGCAGTTCTCAACTAATTAGGATGAAACATCAACTTGAAGACTACAAAATCCTAGAATTCAACCCATCTATTGTGATAACACTTCTGCCATTTGTCTAACCAAAAACCATATCTTACATTCTAGAGCTAAACACATAGAGATCAAACACCACTTCATTACGGACTTTGTTCAAAAAGGGGTACTAAACATTTAGTTTGTAGACACTGAACACCAATGAGCTGACATATTCACCAAACCACTACCTGAATATAGGTTTGACATCATTAAGAAAAATATAAACCTTACCTTCATACTTGGCTAATGTTCTGATAACTTCAAAGTAGTTTAGTTTTATATTAGTTTTTATATTTTTTTGTAATATGTTATATTCATGTTATTCAAAAACAAAAAAATAATGAAAAAAAAAGATAAAAAAATGAAACAAAAAGTCTCACCTTCAAGTCTTTTTGTCTGATGATAAAATGGGGAGAAAGATATTTGATAAAGTAGGGAGAAAATGATACTTAGACTTAGGGGGAGCCCTAAGATAGGGGAGTCAAAGAAATACAAAGAAAAGTTGTTATAAAAAATACAAGTTTTGTCATCATAAAAAAGGGGGAGATTGTTGGAACCAAGTTCATTTTATACTTAGAGTTTTTATGACAACAAAAGTATTTTATGAGAACAATATATTTGACTTCAAAGAGTATGAAAGAAGATATGGTCAATATTTGTAGAAGATTTGATCAAGATTTATCTACAACAAAATATGAACAGAATCAATCTTCTTCGCCCTCGCGTTTCTGAAGGTGCATTATTGTTTTTCTTGCTCGCGTTTTTTATGGTGCGATTTCATGTGATATTTATGAAGGATACCGTTGTGGCTTAATTTAGATATTATTGACATTGTTTTTTAAATTATATTATAATTTAGTGATTTTTTTGTTGCAGGGATTAAATTGTTCATTTAATTATTGTCAGAGACTTAATTGTCTATTTTTAATTATTGTCAATGACCTAATCGATCTGAGTCACACAGAAACGTGTTGATCAGATTCACAAAGAGGGATTTTGATCAGAGCCTTAACTCAATTGCATACGGAGGAGTGAAAATAAGAGTCTTTATTTAAGACAATCAATGCGCATTTAGAAAAATACATTAAAACATAAATTGTTTTAACACATTTTGTTATCATCAAAATAAGAATTAAGGATCATTGTTCTTCAAACCAATTTGGTTCTAAATTGGTGTACATTCCATGCCAAATCAGCGTTTCACATGACAAAAATTACGATCACTCAACAGATTAACAAAAAAATGACACTAGAGACCAAAACGACTAACAAAAGTGAAACAGAATCAATCTTCTTCGATAAAAGTATTTTATGAGAACAATATATTTGACTTCAAAGAGTATGAAAGAAGATATGGTCAATATTTGTAGAAGATTTGATCAAGATTTATCTACAACAAAATATGAACAGAATCAATCTTCTTCGCCCTCGCGTTTCTGAAGGTGCATTATTGTTTTTCTTGCTCGCGTTTTTTATGGTGCGATTTCATGTGATATTTATGAAGGATACCGTTGTGGCTTAATTTAGATATTATTGACATTGTTTTTTAAATTATATTATAATTTAGTGATTTTTTTGTTGCAGGGATTAAATTGTTCATTTAATTATTGTCAGAGACTTAATTGTCTATTTTTAATTATTGTCAATGACCTAATCGATCTGAGTCACACAGAAACGTGTTGATCAGATTCACAAAGAGGGATTTTGATCAGAGCCTTAACTCAATTGCATACGGAGGAGTGAAAATAAGAGTCTTTATTTAAGACAATCAATGCGCATTTAGAAAAATACATTAAAACATAAATTGTTTTAACACATTTTGTTATCATCAAAATAAGAATTAAGGATCATTGTTCTTCAAACCAATTTGGTTCTAAATTGGTGTACATTCCATGCCAAATCAGCGTTTCACATGACAAAAATTACGATCACTCAACAGATTAACAAAAAAATGACACTAGAGACCAAAACGACTAACAAAAGTGAAATTTAGAGAGTTTTAAATCTTTAATCTTCTTTCAAGGATCATTGTCACACCACTTGTCACTTTCAAATACTAAAATGAGTGTTTACTCCATTAATACTACTTAATAATTTCTACGCTGTCACCTATATCGTTTTTAATGTTTTAATATATATATATATATATATATATATATATATATATATATATATATATTGTTATATATCGTGTTATTATTAATATGATTACTAACAATATATTATTTTGAGGACTACTATAATTTTAAATATTTTAAGAAAGTTATTTTGATTTTTTTTTTCTTTAATTACTTTGAATATTTGTAAAAACATAATCAAGTAATTGAATTTAAGTGGTTAATAAATTTTAATTAAAAACAAATTGTTCAAGAGAATCTAAATTTGAATACAGTTTGAAGCAATTTTTGCCCAAATTTTACTTACCTCCCAATTTTTGCCCAAATTCTTCTTGAAATGCGAGAGCAACTCCTTAGAATAAAAAATAAATACAATATTTGCTCAAAACACAAATGATTCTTTAAAATCTTATAAATCTGCAAAGACTTTTTAAATTCTATGAATTCTTAACATATAAATCCATTAAAATTCAAACTTCAAAATCTTGATTATAGAATACTCTAAAAAAATCTTACAAGTCTTTTAAATTTTTATATTGTCTTTTAAAATCTCTAAGACTTTTTTATGTTAACAAAGTTTTTTAAAAACTCAACCCAATTTACACTTTTCGACCTTAAAACGGTGATTTGACAAATTTTTGATTGACATTAACCTAACATAGAAACTATATTTCAAAGGAGAGTCAATTTCATGTTTAAGTTATATTTATTTTGTTATGCTTTGTTCTAAAATGTCGTTGTTGAATCTCTCAAATCTCTTTTAAATATGAATAAAAATACAAGATTTATGTATTCATGACTCAATTATTTTTATTTATTTCATGTGTAAAAACAATCCAAAGTCAGGACCAAAAATGCGTTACCTTTTATGTACCATTTTTTATTTGTATATTTTACATTGATTTTTTATTTTATTTTAATTTATTTAGATTTTTATTCATAGAACTCCAAACTCTTCTTATGGTTTTTTTTATGTATAATAACATTCATTTGTAT
>JBBPBP010009779.1:65288727-65304873 GCA_037974735.1 Cicer chorassanicum | reverse complement strand
TTACTTTTTATTTTTCAGTTTTTTAATTCTCTAGTCAAAAACTGTTTTAAAAAATTAAAGTTGCAAACAACATTTTTTTTAAATTTTCTTTTTAAAAACAATTTTTTAAAATTTATTTATAAAATAGTTTTCAAAAACTAAAAAGTAAAACACAATCAAACAAACTCATAGTCTTATTCATTTTTGTAGGCAAATTTATTGGATGAATTTTAGTTTTCAACCATATTTTTAATTGATTTCTATTTTATTTTTTTGTTAAGAGTGTATTTAATTAGACTTAAAAAAGATTTATTTACTTTTTTATAATGAAAAAAAAATTTCCAAGATCAAAATTTTAATGTAGTAACTAAATAGCTAATTGCTACCTAACTATGAGTTGACCGGACTACAAATCTCCTTTTGTAACATAATAAATATCTTTTATCACTCAATATTTGACACATCATCTTATTATTTTATAAATAAATAAACAATCTTTAAAATTTACTCAAAATTCTTATGAGGAAAGTAGTGGTGTACATGAGCGTGGGTCAACCTACCAACCTGATCACCCAACTCGATCCGATTTTTATCCGTACTTGTCACTTTCAGGTCTGACCCGACCCAACCCGTTGAAATTCGCTTATATTTAGTTCGAGTAATGAGTTCAACAATTTGAACCCGTCGACACGTAGACCTGACCCGGTAACTAGTTATAATATTTTTTTTTTAATTTTGCTTGGCATCCCAATAGGTTTTATTACTGCGTCCACCTTCTTTTTCTGTTCCATATATGCTTCCACTTTCTTTTTTGTCCAGACTTTCTGAAGTTGCGCCCGCAAGACTTCCTGAAGTCGCGTCGCTGCCCACCTTCTTCTTTTATTCTACCAGCCGCGCTACCGCCACGTTTTTTTTATTCTGCAGATGCTCATAACTTATATTTATTTAAATGTTATATTTTGTTAGAGTTTTGCATAATGAAGGTATAAACAAAAAGTTTATGCTTATAATGAATTTAGTTTAAATTTTTTACAGTTGTTAAATACAAAATTTTTGAGTTAAATACTATTTTTGAACAATAATGATGCTTATGCAAAAACTTGTGCTTATGATGAATTTAGTTTAAATTTTTTACATTTAAATCTATTAAATAATTTTTTATAGTATTGTATTTGAAAATAGTAAGTATTCTAAAAATAAACAAATGAAGCACTACTATTAAAAAATTATAGTAGCTTATTAAACTAAAATGGTTGGTGAGTTATGTGTAATGATGAAAGTAATGTGGTGGACCAAGTAGCAGTGCTAACTGTTTTCTCTTACTTTTCCTTTTACCTTTGAAATTTTTTAACTATACTATTGCCCATACTTGAGACAAATGAAATAAGTACAAGAAGCACCTAATCAATTTGCTCCACAAGCACCACAAACTTCATCACAACAAGCACAAGATTTAGGTCTCTTATCGTTGCCGCCAACTCAAGGAAACCAGGTAACCAAAAGAAAACCTAGTCAAGCCTCTTCTAGTGCTTGGTTACATTTTAATAAGAGAAATGATACAAGTATGTCGCGGCCTAAAATTTGAGTGTTTCTCGAAATCAATGGAGTCGCCACCAAAATTTATTTTAAAATAGGGAAAATATTGAAAAACCCTTGAAAATAAAGAAAATAAAAATGGTATTTGAAACCAAATTTTGAGTTCGGGAGTCGATTATGCGTAGGGAAGGTATTAGCACCCTACGACATCCGTTAAAGATACGATTACCTATAATTAATTGTGCAAAATTAATATTAACTTAAATACATTCATTTCTCCTTACTATTAAATATGAATATCGATTGTTTTTTAATATGGTTTTGAAATAAATGTGTGTTTAAGAAAGAGCGAGGAAAAAAAAAAGAAATCTTTTATTAATGTGCTTGACAAGAGTATGATCTTGCTCATACGTATCTCCCGGTGCGATGGAGAAATCAAAGCTATGTAGTTCTTGGGTAGAAAATGTGGATACGTTGATTGTTTTTTTTAAAGAAAATTTGTATTGTTATAAAAAAATGTTTTGACGAGAAAAGAAAATGAGCTTGTTTGACTTGAAAAATTATTTTGAAATGGAATTTTAAGACTATCAAGCTGTACAACTCGTGTCTCAAAAACTAATAATAAAAAGATGTCTCGTCTAGTTAATCATTTTAAGAATATTTTATATTATTTTCGATTTTAAAATTGAGTTTCAAAACTACCTAGTACAACTTGTGTCTTAACAACTCAAAGATTAAAAAAAAAATCACATCTAATTAATCAATTTTAAAAAGTTGATTTTATATTTATTTATTTATAAAAATAAGTTTTAGAATTATCAGGTTGTATAAATTGTGTTCTGCTATTCATGGATTAAAGGATGTCATTTCTAGTTAACCTTTAATAATAATTTTTATTTATTAATTTGTTTACGAGTTTTAATTTATTAACTTATTTGTGAAGATGAGATTTGGAACCGACAAGTTGTCGCAACTTGTGTTCTAATAACTCAAAAATAAATAAATAAATATGTCACATTTAGTTAATCTTTAATGAGGTTTTTTTTAATGAAAATTGATATTTAAGTTATGAAGCAAATTAATCCTTTTAAAAAAAACATAAATAACTTTAAATTATCAGGTTTTTTTTAACCTATTTTTTTTTTGTTTAGAACCCAAGCTCAACATAACTTAACAAAAAAAAGAGGTAAAAACATAAAACAGAAAACCT
Organism: Cicer chorassanicum; assembly: GCA_037974735.1. NCBI lineage: Eukaryota > Viridiplantae > Streptophyta > Magnoliopsida > Fabales > Fabaceae > Cicer > Cicer chorassanicum. Next base: position 65,302,148 of record JBBPBP010009779.1, on the reverse strand, counting down.
AGTTACAAAGGGAGGCGGCTGCTTGGTTTGTGTAGAACGCATCAACTGGAAAAACGAAGAAGAAAAGAAAAAAGAACAAAAAAATAAGAAGAGGAAGAGATTGAGAGGGAGAAAGAGGAGGCCGAGATTGAGGAAGAGGGCACGGCAGCGCCAAAATGTCTTGTTACCGTTCCGGCGGCGACGGCAAAGACGACATCGTCACAGGTTCAAATTTTTAGTCTTATTGTTTATGTTTTGTTCATTATGTTTTCTTAATTTTTGCTCTTACAAATAAAAAATCTACATTTTTTTAAAACAAAAGAGTAATCGTATGGTGAAGATAAAGAACAACAGATTTATTGTACAGAAAAAAAATATACATTGACGTTTTCTATTTGTTTCTTGTTACTGATACCCCTCCGGTTTCTGCCTCTTTTTCTTTATATGTATTTTTTTATAAGTAGAGTTAAAGATCATATCCCCTTTTGAAAACAAATGAAGATGTATTTATAGATTCTTTTTTTCAAATGTTTAGTTGCTTTCTTGCTCTGCCTTTGCTTCCTCATTAATTTCATGTTTGATGCTTAATTTATTTTGCTCATAATCTGATATTTCTGCACATATGATGCATTCACGGTTTTAGCCTTATTTATTTTTATCTGATTATGTTCATCTGCTGGACAGAGCTGGTGTGTTGGGCTAAAGAGTTTTTTTTACTTGCAGCTTTGGTTAGCTTTGTACATGGATCTAATAGAATTTGTATTTTAGTTTTTTTTTGTTTCAAACTCAGAAGTTTGTCTCTTTGCTTTGTATAATGTGTACGATGGCTAAGGGCAAAGGGAGTTGATTTTTTCATTACTTAATTCATTACATACCATTTTTGCCATATTTTGTATCAAAAATTTAGTTATAAAATTATCATTTTTCCAATTAGTTACAATATTTTGACTTATATAATTATGATTTTCTCTAATTAGTTACAACATATACAAGAATAGTTACAACATATACAAAAGTACAAAACCTCTGGAGCAACAATAGAAAAAGGCCTTAGCAAGGCTCTTGCATCAGCAAGACAAAATAGAAGGCAGGCTAGAGTAGAAGCAAGGCACCATATGCAGAAAGTTGGCTTGTTTAAGATTGTAATTTGATTTGCCTTAATGTTTAAAATTGTAATTTGATTTGGTTTAATGTTTAAAATTGTAATTTGATTTGGTTTAATGTTTAAAATTGTAATTTGATTTGGCTTAATGTTTAAAATTGTAGTTTGATTGGACAAAATTAGGTTACTACAAGGTACATGTAAGTATTGTGGGAAAATATACGCAGCCTCAATATATTTTCCCGTAAAATAAAAAACAGGTTATTATTTATGTATAATCTGTCAACCCAACCCAACCTGTTCTTTATCGGGTCGATTCGGTTCGGGTTAAATGAAAAAAATACGGGTTTAGAACTTAACACAACCCAAAGATAATCGATTAGATCGGGTATCGAATTTTGTCAAAACCGACCCAACCCAACATGCGTACACCCCTAGAGTAAAAGGATTACCTATATATAAAATAAATTACTCTGAATGAACAAATAAATAAATCTACAGTTATATATAAAAATGATTAATTAGTTTTGGTGTAATTTTTTGTTTTCCAAATATATTCTTCCGGTTGTTTATCTCTCAACCTGTTCATTTTTTATTCTTTTATTGTTTGGGTTAGTAGATGACATGATAAATTCTACTAAAACTCACTAACATGTGAAATTATGCTCATCCTGATAATATAGACATTTAAGTCTTAAAAAGAAAAACTAATTTAATTACTTTTATTTCTTTAGTTACTTATAATTAATTGTGAAAAATTAATATTAACTTTTATATATATATATATATATATATATATATATATATATATATATATATATATATATATATATATCTTTTTTAAAATACAAACATAATCCTTTTTATCAAAAGAATCTAATGATAAAAGTATATTTAAAACATAAAGGAACAAATAATTTTTTTATTATTATGCTTGACAAGAGTGCGATATTGCTGATACGTATCTCCCGGTGCGATGGAGAAATCAAAGCTACGTACTTCTTGGGTAGAAAATGCGAATGTGTTAATTTCTTTTAAAGAAAATGTGTTCGGTTACAATTAAATGATTGGATAAAAAGAAATTTTTGATTTAATGAAATAAAAGAAAACTTTGAGTCTGATCAATTGATTTTGATGAGAATGTTTGGTTATTTATTTGGATTTGGTTAAGAAAGTAAAATATCACCAAGTTGTCACAATCCAGGCATCTTAAACTATCACTGACAAGATGTCGCATCTCAGTCGGTCTTATTTTATTAAAAGGATGATTATTATTTAGAGCGTAAGATGATCAAGTTGTCGTAACTCAGATGTCTTAAAACTAAGCTCGGCAAAATGTAATATTTCAACCAATCTTTTTAGCCACATTGATTTTGAATAACATGAATTTTCAATTTATTAAAGATGATAATGATAAACCTAAGAATGAATTTTGAATGCTAATAATTTCAATAGTGGTTGATATTGGTTGTAGTTAGTTCATAATTTAATAAAAGAATAAAATGAAAATGATTATAACACAAAAGAATAAAACTGAAAGAATTAAATAAAACTTTTAACAAAACTAAAATGCTTATTTATGGTAAAACAAAATTCAGATTAAAGGTATGACACTAAACAAAACTATAAAATTGTTGCAGAGATGAGTTTAGAAACAGTTACCACACAAGTTGAATATTTGCTATTATTGGCTTTGAGTTTTGGAAAACTGTTTAAAAATCACAATTTATGTCACCGAAGATATTTCTGGGTTGAGTCGCGTACTAGGTCGCTCCCTTTAAGACGTTTCGCGACACTGCCCAAATTGTGCAAGGCATACTATCAACCACGAAGTCCCCAAGATAAAACAACTCAGATTCACTTTATCGGAGTTTCACTGCATCGTAGAAAACCGTTCTAGAATTACACCATCAATATGGCGGTTAAAGCCACTCTTAACATGATGATTAAAGTCACTCGCAATATAGTACTATGACCACTCATAAATCAAATGAATTACGACAAAAAAACCGCTCATAATACCACTACGGCACAAAAAAACCGTTCATAGTAGTATTATGACCACAAACAAAAATCGACGAGACTACGACATAAAAACCGCTCTAAAAGGATAGTGGTATTAGGACCACTCAAAAATCGACGGAACTACGACATAACAACCGCTCTAAGATACGAAGGGACTACAGCATAACAACTGCTCTAAACATCAAAGGGAATACGACATAACATCTGCTCTAAAAATCGAAGGGATAGAAAAAAGGGGAGAAGTGGCTCGAAAATCAGTCGAGCAGAATAGAAAAGAGAGAAAAAAGAAAGTTGGGAAATGCATTCAACTTTAGTGTACTTTTCACAATAGTTTGAAACTCATTATATAGTGATGGAAGCAAACTCACATATGATTTCTAACCAATGTGGGACTTTAGCATATTAACTTATTAAGAGTTGAAAACTACTCAAAATATGAGAGTTTTCCAATGTGGGACTTCAAAAAAATTTCTTTCCAATGTGGGACTTGAATTTTAAAAAACATGTTTCTTTCCACTTGAATTTACAAAAACAAATTATTTCCAATGTGGGACTTCAACAAACTTTTTAAATTCACACAATAACATACTCTAGGTTCCAATAGCTATACTCCTTGATTTGCTGTGATTGTATTTTGTTTTTGTTTTAAGTTGTTGTATTCTTCCTTAACTCATTTCATGCTTCACTTATCTTACTAACAAAAACACTTACTAGCTTAAAAAAATGAAAACCGAAAACTCTCCCACCCCTCCCTCTAAGGATGAATATGTTCTCAATTTATAGCATAAAATGACTAATCTTTGTATCCATATGATAGAATTGAGTTTTGGATTATTGCTTGTTTTTTGCAGAAAAATTGGATTTGTTAATCTAAGTCTTAAAAAGATAGGATACACTTTTTAATTGCTTGTATACATGGTAAAAGTTGTAGCCATTTTAGGAAGAAAAAAAGAAAAAACAAAAGGGGCTGGCAAGATGGTGTGCAAACAAGGAAAAATTGCAACTATTTTAGAAGAAAAAAAAAGAAGAAGAGGTTAAAAAGGGGTAGAAAGATGGTGTGTGCAGCTGTAAAGGTGAAAAACAAGGAGGCTGAAAAAATGGAAGAGAGTGTTAATGTTGCAAAAAAAAAAAAACAAAAAAAAGTACAAAAAACAACAAGAACTAAGAGGGAACCAAAATTAGAACCATAACTAGAGGATACGACCAAAGGCAGAAATGGAACCAGAGGCAGAATCAAAATTCGAGGTAGGAACGGAGGCAGAACCAGAATCAGAGGCATAAATAGAGGAAGAACTAGAACCAAAATCAGAAGTAGAACCATAGGATACCACCAGAGGCAGAACTAGAGGCAAAAATTAAGGTAGAACCAGAGGATATCACCAGAGGCAGAAATAGAACTAGTGTAACACCCCAAATTTTATGATAAATTATTTTATCAATGAAATATGATTTTAAATAATTAATTTGAATTTAAAACTATTTTAGAATATATGTTGATTAATTTTAAGATTAATTTTTTTTATATGTGTGCTTTCTATTTTTCTAATCCTGTACATATTAGACTAAATGAGTGATATAAATAATAAATATTATATTTTATTATCTTATATATTTTTCTAAAAATAATATTATTTTAGTGAAATATTAAAAAAAAAAAGATTTTAGGTGATCAGAGTTAGACGAAGATGAATAGTGATCAGAATCAGATGAAGAAAAAAAAAAGATAGGGTTAAAGGAAGAAGAATAGAGAAAGAGTTAGAGGAAGAAGAATGAGAGTAAGAGAACTAGAGGAAAAAAAATAGAGAAAAAGTATCAGATGCAAGACGCACCTTGCACTAAAATTCAAAACCCAAAATTCTGGGATTCCTAAATCACTAACACAGCAACGAGCAACAAGTATACAAACCACATGCATGTCAATTTAAATCATTTGGGTGCAGATTCAAACCATCTATATGCTAAATATTTCATTTTTCTCATGCATCTAAATTCTTTCAACCCTTAAAATCCCCAAATAATTTCTGACAAGAAATAAAAGATTTCAATGAGAGGATTTTGCTTTAGCCATTTCATCGTCCCTGCACATGTCAAAAGAAGGGAAATGGGGACGGAACCTATCAACTTCAACAAACCACCACACTATATCCTCACGCGTAAATGAACGTTGATAAGAAGACTCTGAAACCCCTTGAAAGGCAACCAATCATCATGGGTTGGCCGGAGTAGCCCGTATGGTACTATCAACCACTATGTTAGAGGAACTAGGAGACCATCAACCACCGTGCCAGAGAGACCATTCTCCGCCTGGTCACTCAGAAAAGACGAATTTTCAAAATCCATGAACCCATACACATAGAAAGAAAAAAAAAAAAAAACAAGTAGAAAAGGAAAGGAAAATACCTGAGTAAGGAAAGTTGGAGTATTGAAGCGGGAAGATTAAACTTCACTAAAACAATCGTTTCAGCAAAGGAAGGACAATGGTTTCGCTGGAATTTGGGAGTGAAAGAAAAATAAGAAAGCACACATAACTGAATGAAGAAGGCAATGAATGGAAAAAGAAACAAGTTGGGTCGATGGCCCACAATTTATTTATCTTTTTATAATCTCTTGATCTTCATCGGGCAAACATCAAATAGTTTTATATAAGATATATATATATATATATATATATATATATATATATATATATGTGGATGTATGGAATAATTTTTTTTCATAACAACATTCCGTTTCTAACACTGAATTTAACATTAATGGTGTTTTTTTTGAGTGAAATTCTGTTTTATGTAAGATCCATTAAAGTGTAAGACTCATTGATTTTACCTAATAATAAAGTGAGTATTAAGATGATCGTTGAAAATAGAGTGTTCTTTAGTATTTATGGTAAAAAAATGATTTGTCAAATAAAAAAAATTAACTAGTAAATTGATTATTCAAATTATAAACGTAAGTTAAATTTAATCTTTGAATCTTGTAAATTAACAAATACATTTTTGAAATTGTAAAATAGTAATCAAAACAGTTGATATTTAAACTTTTGTTGTTAAAGATTATAATATGACTTGTTAATTGAATATTTGATTTTTCTATGATGATCTTATATCAATGTCATCATAACATGAACTAATTTTTTAATGAAATTTAAATCTTTAATGGATTAATTTGTCTATAACTAATTTGTCTATAATTAGTCCATGCATAATTACAATAAATTTATCTAAACAAAATTTCTTCGACAAATTTACCACCGAAAAGATGACATAGATGTGGAATTAATGTAGATAAACCGCATATTCAATTATATTGTCACGTCAAACTATATAACGATAAAGTTTACATAGCAAACATTTTAATTGATATTTTATAGTTTTTAAAATATATATATGTCAATTCACAAAATCAACATTAATTTCACCCAATTATTTTCCAATTTGCAAATTTACAAAATCCATAACTTGGGTACTTCAATTGACCTTTCAGTTCTCTCTCTAGTCTGAGTGTGAGCTTGAGTTTAGTCTTCACCATGGAATTTTTTTTGTTAATGTAGGTTGGATATAGCCATTATTGATTATGAAAAGGAGGTGAGTGTTTCAAATAATTACACTCCTTCTAAAAATAAAATATAAACAAAAAATATCTGAAAAAAGGTATTTAAAAAGATGATGAATCTGATATAAAATTTATATTAGATTCATCACATTTCAGATACTTTGTAAAGATCACTAGTTCCTATGACATGTTTCTATCATCATCATAGTTATGTGCCATAATAGTAATTTTTTTTTCTGTCAATTTTGAAGATGAAAATTTAAAACTTCAAGTTCAATCTGTTAGAGCTGATTTTTGGTTGGTTAGTCGTTTATCTCTGTTACTGAACAATGATTAATAATTAAGAAAATCAGTTTGAAACAATCTCGACCGTTACTTTGTGATTGGACGGTTGAGATCAAAAACTTCGTGACGCAGCTACCGGTGTTATATGATGTCTATATTTGCAGGGCTAGTGTTATATTTCAGAACCTGGAAGGGTTCTATTGTAAATAGTTGAGAATGTCTCAGAACCTTAGAAGTTGTGATGAAGATAAGCCTTAAAAAAGTGTCTTGAAAATTAAAACCTCAAGAGGTTCACTTACCAATCTTGTTTTGTAGATAAGTATTAAAGACAAATGAAGATTTTATTCATGTTCAACAAACAAAAATATCAACTTAGTATAAATAAACTTTTCAACAAGAGCTTATAAGAAATTATAATTGAAATAGTCCTGCAATTATTATGAGTTTTCTAACTACAGAACTTTATATGCTTTAAGATTTGGTTTTCCCTCATTCATATCATTTTATTCATGTTATAAATCCTTAATAGCCTATGTAATTGGACATAATTTCTGCATAATTATGCAGGAAAAGCATACCAAACCTGAGAGGATACTAGGATTTAATAATCTTAATTAAAAAATCAAGCATTAGTATACCTAGAAAACTAATACACATCTTGTCATATTTAAATTACTTTCAAACTCATTTACCTATATGACTATATCTATCTATCTATCTATATATATATATATCTACCTATATATATATATATATATATATATATATATATATATTTGAACAATCAAGAAAACAGAATTCACAGATTCCATATACTTAAAAATTATCAAATTTGCATTGTGTGTACAATGGTGCTTACTCAAACCATTTGGGGGTACCAAATGAAGTTCATTTCAATTAAACCATCTAACACACATACAAACATATTCCAACCCCATTCAACAGAAAAACTACATCACACTGACACAATATTTGCAAACAGAAAGAATAAGTAACAACTATATAGTATTGAGTTTCATTCATGTGAAATTTACTAAATCATACAAGTCTTGTTGTCTCGCTTTCTTAATAGAATTTTTCAGTAAATATATTTCAATCATTTCGTTTGCAAAACAATGGTTAGAAGTTGAGATAATCACGTTGAATATGTGATAACTTCTTAATTTCTGAGTCTGCAATACGACCATTCTAGTTTTTTACTCCAATAGGATGGAGAGATTATTTGAAGCTCATTGTAGTGACAAGAGATCTTTTGCTTCCTCTACAATTGTTGAATCACAAATTACATATAACTTTTTCATTATGTACCCCTTGTAATTAAAAGTTTTGCAAAATTCAGTTCTAGCTAAATTATTGTTCTTTTTAGTTTAAAAATTTGAATAAAAAACAAAATTATCAATTTTTAAAATAGTGAGGGCAATTCCGTAAAAGTAGAAAAAATAAAATTGTAATTAAACTAAAAATAATAACGTTGAACATACCCGGCTATGAGTATGTTGAGCATGATGGGCTCCCACCGCGATTCCCGCAAATTCTCCCACCTGCATCATGTTCACACTCCAGATTAATTAATGTCAAAAAGTTTCATAAAATAAAAAAAAAATGAATGTAAAAAAGAAATCATAAGGAGGTTAATATGTTAACACTAGTAAATCACATGCTAATATATAGTTGACATAATCTTAAAAATCGAAAAAAAAATTAATTTATGTAATTAAAATGTTATTTATTTATCTAATTTTCTATAAATAATAATAATAATATCTTTTCCAAAATAATAATAATAATAAGTGCACTCTCCAAAATGTAATATATCAAAACTTGTTTTACGAAGATAAATTAGGTTATTATAATCACAAAATATTGTAAATTGATTAAAGATAATTTTAAAAATAGTATCATTAACTAAGTAGATTTTTTTAAACAAATCGTGTATTTTAACTCTCTAATTTCGAATTTCTTTTTATTTATATATGAGAGATATAATATGTATTTCTTCTACCCAAGTTATTATTTGATGCAACAAGCTAGATTCCAAATCCATTTGTCTTTAATTAACTAGTATAGGTATAGAGAGTAGATATATTAGTGGTTATTTTTTGTTGAAAAAAAAGGTAATAATTGGTTAAAAAAAATGATAATTGCAAATCATAAAACGCAACGGTTACCTATATTTTTGCAGCCTTTTTTATTTGTTTATATATATATATAATGTTGCCTTTGTATACCAATTTTAGTTTAAAAAAATAATAATAATATGATAATACTTACCGCTCTTGTGTCGGTTGTTACTACAATGACAACAAACATGAGATTAAAGTCAATAATGAATTCTAATGCAAAAACTTCGCCAATTGCTACTAAAGGAACCGTCACTCCACCATTCATGAAGAGATGAAAAATCACTTTCAGAAAAAACGCAACACATATTGATGCTAAAATTTGTGCACCAATATACACAGGTACCTACAATTCATTAAATAAAAACTTTATTAAACTAGTATATATATCATCATTAATATTATATAAAGGCAACTACTAATTAATTTTGTTTGGAATCTTTTCTCAAAAATTTACTCTTAACAATTCAATTTTTTCAAATTTACATTTAAACTTAAATCAATATAAAAAATATAAAAAAAAACTCCTTAACAAACACATTTTTTTTAAATTTAAAAACATATAATATAGATATTGACAATGAAATTTAGACCAATTTATATAACATAGATAATATAAAATTGAAACAAACAAAATAAAATAAAACATATTTGTCTCTGATTAATTTGTATAAACAATTTTAAAACAACAATTAAAAAAAAACATAATTACTAATAAAAAATATATACACAGCAAAAGGCAATTGAAAAGCAAGACATATTCTAGTATTTTACTAGTATGATATAATAAAAACTCTTTAATTAACATGTGAAAAAAAGAAGAAGATAAAGAAAGAATGCAAGTTAAGGCTTTTTACATTCTTCCAAGGAAAATGCTTCAATGCAGCAAATGAGATGGTAACAGCAGGGTTGAGATGAGCACCAGAGATATGACCAGGTGATAGAATTATGATCATAACAACAAGTCCACTAGCTCCAGCACATCCAATTAGTGTCTCTGAATTTTTAACCTATTGGTTTCCTATTGCAGTTCCCATTCCAGTAAACATTAGAATGAATGTGCCTATAAACTATGCTCCAACCTATAGTAATAACTTGAATGAATTTATGTTCAAGTCCAATCAATTGAAAGTAACAAATTTTCGTTTTGTTTTATTTATCTTTCCATCTAATTTTAGAGGTAAAAAATTAGTTATATCAATTAGCTACAATAATTAGCTAGTTACGCGAATTAGATATACTAGTTACTTAGTTAAACTAATAAGTTATATTAATTAGATATAACTAACTTTTTATATCTACTACTCATAATCAGAAGATTAAAAAAAAACTAAAAGATGAGTTTTGATGTTTTCTTGATAATTAACTAAGGTTGTATTAACTATATTTAACTTTAATTCTCTTTAATATCAAAAATACAACACATATATAAATAAAATATATCTTTTTAACAAGAGGGATATGAGCAGGTGCCAATGACAAAACACAAGACATTCTAGGTAAAGAACGTAAGTAGTTTATGTTATAAACTTCTTTAATGGGTTGAAGAATATAGGTTATGTTTTGAGAGGTAGTTTTCTCTGGTTTACTCATTAGAGCCCACAAAAGGGGCTCTCCATGGCATTAAAATTTCTAAAACTTCCCCTTGCATATCCCATTTGTTTTACATTGATGATAGTCTTTTGTTTTTCAGAGCAAATGAAAAAGAAGCCACTGAAGTTATGCAATCCTTAATGTCTATCAAGCAAAATCTAGTCAGAAAATTAATTATGACAAATTGGAGTTATCCTTCAGCAACAATACTAACGACCCTATTAAAATCACTATTCAAGAGATGATGAGTATCCATGTGGCTCCTAAAATCAAAAAGTATTTGGGTCTCCCTACTTCTTCTAGATATTTAAAAAAAGAGCTTTTTGAACCTATGATTGATAGAATCCAAAAAACTCAATGGTTGGAAAGAAATAGCACAAGCTATTTCTACTTGATGGATTGTTTTAAATATCCTAAAGGGCTTTGTGGGAAGATAAAATGTTTAATTAGCCACTTTTGGTGGGGAAACTATGATGGCAAAAGGAAAGTACATTGAAAAAATTGGAATGTGGTTTGCACGAATAAAGAGAAAGGTAGACTTGGCTTTAGAAACAACTCTGGATTTAATGATGTGCTTCTTGCAAAACAAGGGTGGAAGATAATTAGTAACCCCTCATCAATGTCTTAAAGTCAAATATATCCCTTGATGTGACCTTTTGTGGAAAATTAAAGCCCATCCAAAACAACTTTACCACCTTCCAAGAATTTATAATAACTCTCTTCCAATTACAAACAACCTTGAAAAAAGAGATATCAATTGTATTTCTCTACGCCCTAGATGCAACTAAGGCACATAGAAAATAGATCACATGTTCAAAGGTGTCATGTGGGCACAACAAATTTGGTTTGCTATCCATTGAATACAAGACTTGATTATAAGGGGTTTTGATTCTATAGATTTTTTTTAAAGGATTTTGATTTTAGATATTTTCTTTTGATCCGTAGATGAAATGACAAATACTACCAGAAATTCATACGCAACTGCGATGTTTTGTGTGGGTTTGAACTTAGGATATGACATTCAACATAATAATATCGATATTTTTGTCGGTTGATCTATTTTAAGGACCGATTCTAGAGGTTCTAACAATGCCTAGGGGTGACGTGGGTTGAGTTTGACCGGTTTTGACAAAATTTGATACCCGACCCAATTAATTATCTTTGAGTTGGGTTAAGTTCTAAACCCGTATTTTTTTTTTCATTTAACCCGAACCGAACTGACCCGATCAAAAACGGGTTGGGTTGGCGGGTTATACATAAATAATAACATATTTTTTATTTTACGGGAAAATATATTGGATGAAAATATATTTAATACTTGAATGTCTCAAAAAGTATAAAATTTCAATCACATCATTCAATTATTTAAAAAAGCCAACATCCTCTCACACAAAAAAATAAATCAAACAATCTTTAAATACAAAGATAAATTCAACAACAGTAAATCAATAAAATATGAAAATTCATCAATTCTAAGCAATGTCAACTTCAAGTCCAAACACTTAACAAGTTACTCAAATCATGTAAGGGAACTTGAATCTGCAAAAAGTTCAAGCACTTCAAGTCCAAGTACTTAAGAAGTTCATCATTACACATAACTCACCAACCACTTTAGTTTACTAAACTACCATAATTTTTTAATAGTAGTGCTTCGTTTGTTTATTTTTAGAGTACTTACTAATTTCAAATACAATACTAAAAAAAGTGTTTAATAGATTTAAATGTAAAACATTTAAACTAAATTCATCATAAGCATAAGCTTTTGCATAAACATCATTTTTGCTCATAAATAGTAATTAACTCAAAAATTTTGTCTTTAACAAATGTAAAAAATTTAAACTAAATTCATCATAAGCATAAGCTTTCCGTTCATACCTTCATTATGCAAAACTATAACAAAATATAATATTTAAATAAATATCAGTTATGTGCACATGCAGAACAAAAGAAGAACGTGGCGGCAACGCGACTAATAGAACAAAAGAAGAAGGTGAGTAGCGGCGCGGTTTCAGGAAGTCTGGACAGAAAAAAAGGTGGACGCAGATATGAAACAGAAGAAAAAGGTGGACGCAGATATGGAACAGAAGAAGAAGAAGAAGAAGAAAAGAAGAAGAAGAAGAAGAAGAAGAAGGTAGACGACGACCGCTGAATATTGAAGAAGAAGAGAAATGAAATCCTATTGGCTGTCAAACAAATTTTTTTAAAAAAATTATAACTAGTTACCAGGTCGACGGGTTCAAATTGTTGAATCAATTACTCGAACCAAATATAAGCGGATTTCAACGGATTGGATCGGGTCGGACCCAAAAGTGATCAGGTATAGGTAAAAATTGAGTTGGGTGATCGAGTTGACGGGTGCGTGAAACACCTTTTCTTCTTCAAAACAATCTATAATTGCTCAATGAAATACATATTCAATCAAATGACATGTATCTTTGTAGTAAATCATCATTTATATTTGTTGTTGTATTTCAATTAAATTAAATGTACAAAGATCAATAAGAATTAAACTCTTTACGAAAAATATATTTCAATCAATTCAAAAAATGTACCTAATTCTAAAGAAATATTTCACATACTTTGAGTATGATATCAATATTGTCAAAAAATAATAAAGAATTAAATTATTAAAATTTAAATTGTGATCAAAGTGTATGGTTATTTGTTGAATATGGTGTAGTATATGTGACCTTTGACATGAATAAAGAGAAATGATCAAAGTAGATATATTTTCTTGTAAAAATAAATTATTATAATAAGATTTTTTT
>JBBPBP010009779.1:65248263-65288388 GCA_037974735.1 Cicer chorassanicum | reverse complement strand
TTTTTTTAATCTAAACATAAATCCCCAATATAATTAAAATATAACATTTTTTAACCTAAAATTAACCTCAACTGTTTCATTCTTTTTTCCTAAAATATAACTAAATATTTGGGGGTTTAACCTAAAACACAAGAAGAATGAAATATTTGGGGTTAATTTTAGGTTAAAAAATGTTATAATTTAATTATATTGGGGGTTATTTTTAGGTTAAAAAAATTTATGTTTTAATTGTATTTAAGTTTAACGTATTACATTTTTTGTAATGGAAGTTGGATGAAAAAAACTATTTTAAAATGAAACTATATTTATAGGGACGTGAAAAAAAAAACTTACAAAGATCAAAATAAAAAATTATTATAATTGCAAAGATCAAATATATATTTAAACTATTTTTTAATAAAAAAATGTGATAAATTAGAAATAAGTTTGTGGAGTCTCAAGACTAATAAAATGACATATGTATTTACATAACTCACTCAAAAAATCCTGATATGTTAGTGGGAAAAATTGAAATAAAACACTCTTTTTGTCGAAAGGGTTGAACCCAACACACTTATATGTCAACAACTCCTTGATAGTTTATTACCGATTTTTTTAAAATATTTACTTTAAAAAACAAAAATAATCACTTTTAAGATTTTTTATATTTTTGTTACAATTAAAAAAAATCAGAATCTAAACATAATAAAAAAATTACTTAAAAATGAGAAGATGTATCGAGTAGTTTCTTATTAAATTTTTTTATATTTGACTTTTTATAAAAAAAGAAAAGGGTGATTTTTATAATTATAGACATACACGAAGCAAATTATAATTTTTTTAACAATCTCTTATTTTTTCTAAATTATTGAATACCACATTTATTTATTTTATCAGCTCTTATGGTTTTAAAAAATATCTGAAATTGAAAAAAAGGTCGCGACAAAAAGTAAAGGAAGCGGTTGTTACTATATTTTGCGGAGTTAAAGTTGTGAAGAAAAATTACAAAAAATGCCTATATGAAATGTTTGTTTCTCGAAATAAAAAGAAAAAAGAATCCATCAACTTGTGTATATCATTCAATTGACCTTCAGTTTTGTTGTCTTTGCTTGAATAGAAAATGGCGAACGATGATTTGAGATTCTTTGAATTGAACACAGGAGCTAAGATACCTTCTGTTGCTTTAGGCACTTGGCTCGCTGCACCTGGTGTCGTTTATGATGCTATTTCTAATGCTGTCAATGTTTGTTTTTTCCCTTTTAAGTTCGTTTTTAATTTAACCACCTTTTATTTTTCTTATTTTTCATTTCTTTCATTCCATAATGTTTTCTTTGTATTATTATCATCTTTTTTACTTTATGAATTTATTATTTTGTTAGGGGATAACTAACAATTGTGGTTTTGGAATAACTTTGTTAATAATGCAGGTTGGATATCGCCATATTGATTGTGCTCAAATTTATGGCAATGAAAAGGAGGTGAATGTTTGTTACAAATAAATACTCTCTATAGGTTGAATTATAAACAAAAAGTATCTGAAAAAGTGATGTAACTGGTCTAAATTTAAGATCATATACATCAATTTTAAGTTTTTTTTTTTCGTTATATTTCATTGTAATCCCTGTGACCTGTTTTTATCATCATAGTTATGTGTCATAGTAGTACTTTTATATTAATTAATTGTATTGTTTCCAAATACAAGTAATTGAATGTATTGGAGTGAATTTAAGTTGTGAGGCAATGTTTAAAAACAAAACCAAATCAGACAGTTTAACCGATTGAACTTTTAATCGGAACTATCTATGATTTGGTTATTTGAACGGTTCGATCACGGTTTTGTCTTAGTTTGAGCAGTTTAAAGTGGTTGAACTATGACTGGGAGGTTTCGCCGGTTCGATGCTGGTTTGGTTTTCAAACCATTGGTTGTAGATATCTTGTAACAGACAAGCCAAAAATGAAGATTTTATTTATGTTCAACAAACAAAAATATTAACTTAGTTTAAATAAACTTTTCAACAAGATCTTATAAGAAATTATAACTGAAATAGTCTTGCAATAATTATGAGTTTTCTAACTAATAGCTTCTTGCATAAGTTGAAATGAACTTCTACATCTGAACATTTTCAAAAGCTCTCTCATCTCACTTCTCCATAATCACTAATAACTTATAAGGGCTTTTTTGTTAGTTAAGGATTAAATACTATTGAGAAGCACCTATAAGTCAAAATCTAATCCAAATTGGGCTCTAATTCATCAACAAAAGTTAATTCAAGAGAGTTGTTCTGTTACAACCCCAAGTGGAATTGGAATTCATGTGTCTAGTTTATCGGTTAACCTTTGGTAAATTTGATGTAGATTGGTGATGCCTTGAAGAAGTTGTTTGATGATGGAGTAGTTAAGCGTGAAGATATGTGGATCACCTCTAAGCTATGGTTTGTCTTTTCTATGTGTACTTCTCAAGATTTTCTTAACTATTTTGGTTGCAAGAGTATTTATGCAAACACTCATTATGATAGCTTCCATGAGAGTTCCTAATTCATGTTATTGAAAACACAAATTAATAGGTAAGCTTCTCAGAATAATGTCATGAATTATCTTTCAAAATATTTAGAGGGATTATTAATTTGAAGTTAACAAATTTGATTACATAACTCAACTTTGCAAGATAACTCAATGTTGAATTTATCCTTACACAGAAAAAGAGAGATTTTGACCACTGTATCTCTTTTTTTGAATATAGTACTATTTTTAATCATATATTATTGTTTTGGTTCTTGAACAATTTTTATAAAAGACAAAAGAACTTTCTCAACAACAAAGGGTACAGACAACTGGGGTTTTGTTCAAATATGTATGACCGATATTTCAAATTGAAGGTGTGTTTGGTGTTTGACATGAGTCATCGCCATGACACTGCCACATGTGTAATTACTTTCCTTTTTCAAAATTTTACTGGTGTCGGCGTGCCATTGTCAGTATTGTGTCTAGTGTTCAATATGTGTGAGCGCTTCATAAATTGTTATTTCTTGCAAATTTGCTCTTAAACATGATTAGATATAAAATCTTTTTATTGCACATGATTACATTCTTTAAAATGTAATTAAATCTGCTCATGTTTTAGGTGTACCGATCACTTGCCAGAAGATGTTCCAAAGGCATTCGATAGAACTTTACGCGATTTGCAGCTGGACTATCTTGATCTGTACCTTGTATGTAAATGACAATAAAATTAATTTCTTCCTACATCAAATCCTTTTATGTTCATAACATTATAATGTCACTGAAATCAAGTTCTTATATCAAGAATATTCATTTGCATTATGTCTATAATCTTCTGTAGATTCACTGGCCAGTCAGCATGAAAAATGGACATCTTACAAAACCCGACATACCGAGCACATGGAAAGCAATGGAAACACTCTACAATTGTGGCAAGGCTAGATCTATAGGAGTCAGCAATTTCTCTGTAAAGAAGCTTCAGGATCTGTTGGATGTGGCAAATTTTCCTCCATCTGTTAACCAAGTTGAATTGCATCCTTCATTGCAGCAGCCAAACTTACATGCTTTCTGTAAATCCAAGGGAGTGCACTTATCTGTGAGTATGCAAATTTAATGTTGTATATGATTATATTATAGTTGCAAAAGTCTGAATATGAAGGACTTAAAGGAATTATTTATATACTCTCTCTAGTCTTGAATATAAGTAAAAACAAGCTACCTCGCATCCTTTAAGAAAATTAGTTAACCTTATTTAATTTTCTGAAAGTAATAGAAAAAGTAATTATATTTCTTAAATTGAACTCATTAGAACTTGTTCCATGGAAGTGAAAAGTTGTTGAAAAATTTAATCTAAATTAATTGAATGGTAATTTATGAATGATATCATTAGATAAAGTGAGATTAGTTAATAGTAAAATTTTCTTATATTTTAAACCACTTAATATGATATTTTTTTTTGTTTATATTCGAGACTAGAGGGATTAGTTGACATTTTGTTGCAAGTTGAATATAACTTAAGAAAAATTCTCATTATTCTTAACTGCAAGTTGAGTATAACTTAAGAAAAACTTTCAAGATTCTGATCTACTTATACCTACCAATGTTCTTATTCAGGGTTATTCTCCATTAGGTAAAGGACATGAGAGTAATATTCTTCAAAATCGAGTTCTGCACACGATTGCTGAGAAGTTAGGGAAGACTCCGGCGCAGATAGCCCTTCGATGGGGACTACAAATGGGTCACAGTGTACTTCCAAAGAGCACAAATACGACGAGGATCAAAGAAAACATTGATCTGTTTGACTGGTCTATACCAGAAGATTTGTTACCCAACTTCAATGAAATTGAGCAGGCAAGTCATTTAAATGAATCTTATGGTCAATTTATATGGCTGAATTACAAAGTGTTTATAATTTTTTTTTCTATAGCATTTTCGTTGCTAGAAAAGTATGATATTTTTAAATCAGTTTATCTGCAAGGAAAAATATTCTAGACTTAAATAACTTTTCAGTTCATGCTATATGCAACATTTTTGTTTTAGTCTACAAATGTTTTGGTTGATTTGGTTCACTTTGTTTGGTTCTAGTCCCTCAAGAAAGTTGATTAGATTCATGTTGAATTAGTCCCACAAAAAATAAATTTGATGTCATAATTTGGGGACTAAATCAATATAATTCAGATATTACAAGAACTAATTCAATGTATTATGAACCAAGATTTAACTATTTTACTGAATAATTCCTCATATATTGAAAAATGAAATGAATTGCTTTACAATGTAACATCTTAATCTCTTTATATACAATAGGAGAAAAGAAATGAGATGATGTGTAACTACCATAACAAAAATAACCAACTAATAACAACTTAGGAACACTATCCTATAAGCTATTACAAGCAAGCTCACAGTTAGCTTGACTGACAAGTATCTAACGAGCTGACTGGGAGACTGGGAGGCTGGCTGACTGGCAAGGAGATAGACACATACTCGTGAGCTCATGAGCAAGCTGGAAGACTGATGGAGCTAACAGGCACAGGCTGGTTGGTGAAGCTGACTGACTAGTAAAACTGAAAAATGATTGAGACTGGCACATGAGCCAAATACAAATAGACCAACTATTCTAATACCCCCTCATAAGCTGGAGCTTGATAAATATCAAGTAAACCAAGTTTAGAAACAAAATTGTTGTACTTTGGGAACAAGCTCTTGGTGAATACGTCAACAGCTTGGTTGTCACTGGAGATAGGCATTAATTTAAAGATCCATCTTGAGACTTTTCCCTCACAATATGGCAGTCTATTTCCAAATGTTTGGTTCTCTCATGAAAGATTGGATCGGCTGCTATGTGTAAAGCACCATGGTTGTCACAAAATAACAATGTTGTCTGTCTTAAATTGATATGGAGATCACTGAAAGGATAGATTAGCCATTGCATCTCACAAGTTCCTAATGCTAAAGCCCTACTTTGTGCCTCTGAAGATGATTTTGTCACTATAACTTGTTTCTTTAACTTCTAACAAATGAGGGAATCCCCAAGAAAGAAACAATATCCTGAAATAGACCTCTTGGAATCTTCGCATGTGGCCCAATCTGCATCTGTGAAGCCAGTGAGTTTTACCTCAGAATTTATGGGAAAATAGAGACCCTTCCCTGCTGCCTTCTTTAAGTATCTAAGGACTCGAGTTGTTGCTTGATAATGTGTCTGACTAAGACTTGCCATGTGCTGACTGAGTTGTTGGACTGCAAAGTTGATATATGGTCTTGTGGTTGTCAAGTATATTAGTTCTCCAATAAGTCTCCTATATTTAGTAGCATCTACACTAGCTGATCCATCTTGTTGTTGTAATCTTAGAGAAAAATCCATTGGTGTTGAAGCAGGTTTGTTGCTAGCATGCCTGTCTCTGTCAATAAATCCAAGCAGTACTTTCTTTGACAAAGAGAGATGCCACCCTTTGATTGTGCCAGTTCTAACCCAAGGAAAAAATTCAACGATCCCAAGTCCTTGATGCCAAAGAGTTCCTACAACCTATCCTTGATACGCTGAAACTCAGTCAAGCTGGTCCCAACCAGGATCACATCATCTACATAAATAGCCAAAGCTGTGAAAGTATTTGAGTTATGTTTGATGAAGAGGGAATGATCTAATGATGCTTGGTGAAAACCATAACTCAGTAATATAGAAAGCAACTTCTCACGTCACTGCCTACTAGCCTGCTTTAAACCATACAATGATTTGATTAGCTTGCACACTTGGTTTGTTTTGTTGGCAGTAATTCCATATGGTAGCTTCATGTGTACGTCTTCATGTAGGTCTCCATGTAAGAATGCCTTGTTGATGTCGAGTTGGTGAAGATGCCACTTAAAATGGATTCTAAAGCCAATAGAACTCTAATAGTTGTCATTTTAGTGACTGGACTGAAGGTGTCAAGGTAGTCCAGTCCTTCTCTTTGGTTATATTCTTTTACCACAAGCCTTGCTTTGTATCAGTCTATAGTCCTATCCTGCTTTCTTTTGATTTTGTAAATCCACTTGCTCCCTATAGGTTTGACTCCAGGTGGAAGGTCCACAATCTCCCTGTGTTGTTGGTTTCCAGAGCCTTCAATTCTTCTTCCATGTTTCATTTTAGCATTGATGCTTACTTGCCTCCTCATAATTCTTTGGTTCTGTTTCATTTTAGATAGACAGAGAAAACATCTTGTAAGGAGATAAATTAGCATAAGAAACATAATTACAAATAGCATAGGGTGCACCTGATTTGATTGTTGAGTGACTTGTAATTTGGCACTCATAATTTGTTAGATAGGCTGGTTGATGCCTCTCCCTTCCTGATCTTCTTATGAGTTGATTGTCATTATTATCTTGGTCCTGCTGAGCAGTGTCATCATTACCTTGCTTAGGTTCATAAGTTTGTAAGCTTAGGGCATGCCCCCCCTCCAAATCATGATCAAAATGAGCTTTAGCTGAGCAATGTCATCATTACCTTGCTCAGGTTCACTTGTATTAATAGGAATGCAGTCCCGATTCTTTAAATTTGAATTGCTTGGACTATAAGGAATGATGAGTTCTTCAAACACCACATTCCTAAAAACAACAAAACTTCTATCTTGGATGTCTTAAAGATGGTGACCCTTTGTACCTGCCTTATATCCCAAGAAAATTGGCACAACTATCAAACTTAGATCTGTGAGAAATAAGAGTGGATGCTTAACAAAGGCATCCAAAAACCATAAGATTGTTCAAATCAGGTTAATGTTATACAAACATTGATAAGGTGACTTGTTCTTAAGTAAAGCAGTAGGAATCTTGTTAATAATATGCACAACATGACTAATAGCACAACTCCAAAAAATCTTAGATAAATTGGATAGATGCAAAAGGCCTGTAGTCACATTTAAAATGTGTTGATGTTTTCTTTCCACCCTAGCATTCTGTTGAGGTGTCTCAACACACGTGGTTTGATGCACAATACCCATATTGGAATACAAATTGGAATTAACAATCTCTAAGCCATTGTTACTTCTTAAAACTTTGATTTTCTTGTTAAAATGATTGTTCACAAACTTAATGAAAGGCTCAATATGACCTCTAGTTTCATATTTGCTTTTCATGAAAATAACCCAAACAAATCTGCCATAGTCATCCAAAATAGTAAGAAAATACTTAAAATGATTATGAGATTGAATAGCAAAAGGGCTCCATATGTCAACATGTATTAAATCAAAAGGGACACAAGCATTATGATCACTATTAGGAAAAGGTAACTTCTTTTGTTTGGAAAAATGACAAATGTCACAAATATGTTTATCACCATAAGCAATATAAGGAACCTGATTATTCAAAATCTTCATACAATTTTTAGAAATATGTCCTAAATGAAAATGCCATAAGGCTAATTTGGGAACATAACTAACATTGTGATTATCAATACTATTTATACTACAATCTTTACATCTTTGCAAATCTGACTTTGACCCCTTGAGGTAGTAAAGCCCTTCAACAAGGTCAGCTGTACCAATCCTCTTCTTGGTCCTCAAGTCATGGATAGAACAACCATTAGTATTGAAAATAGAATTACAATTTAATTGATTACATAATCTTGATATAGTAATGAGATTAAACGAGAACTTTGGTAAAAACAAAACAAAATTCAGTTTTAAATCTTTTGTAATAAAAATAGTTCCTAGATAGTCAGCATTAGCAATAGTCCCATTAGGTAACTTAATATTAATTGGTTTAATTCTAACAAACTCAATGAAAGCATCAAAGTTATCACACACATGATCAATTTCTCAAGAATCTATTATCCAAACTACATCTTTGTTATAATTACGGAAAGAAATTAAAGAAAATTTACCCGTGGAGTTGTTAGCTGGGGTTAAACCAACACGGGAGGAGGAAGTTATGTGATTGGCTGCATGATTAGTCTCCAAATTAGCCTGCTGTATTGGGTTCATAACTCCTTTGATTTGATCTATAGAGTGAATGGATCTTGTTGGCTGCCCCAATCATCATCTTCCTCATTCTTGGTGCTTTCTGGTTCACCATACACATTATTGGAAGAATTACCATTCTTGAACTTGAAATTAGCTGGAAACCCATGCTTTTTGAAACAAATGTCCAAGAACTTTTCTTAGTTTTAGCAGTATTAACAAAAGTTTGAGATTCTGGGCTTTCATTTGATCCTCCATTTTGTCTTTCTTGATGGAGAACTAAAGAGATGACTCTATTGAGGTATGGCAGGGGCTCTATGAAAAAAACTTGAGCTTTAACCACATCAAAAATTTCATTTAAACTAGTTAAAAAGGTGATCACCCTATCTTCTTTGACATAGGTTGTGGAGGCACACAATTACATGGTGGTATAGGGCGAAAATTACCCAATTCTTCCCACAGAACAATTAAAGCAGTAACAAAATCTGAAACATTCATATTACCTTGTTTAATTGAATGAATTTCCTTTGGCAATTATGAAACTCTGATTAGATCCCTTTGTGAAAACCTTTCCTTTAATTCAATCTAAAATTTGTTGGAACTATCTTTAAAAGCCAGACTATGAGCTATTGATGGTGAAACTGAATTGACGACCCATCAAGAATCTCCATTACTTGTGAGCTAGATCAAAATCACTTGGCATAGGAAAAGATCCATAAAAAATCTCCATTTTATTATTTCCCATCATTGCTCTGGTCATCAAACAAGCGGAAGAATTGTAATTGCTTCCATTAAGAACTGGGGTAACAATGATAGAAGGTGGACCCTCACTAGGTGAATGTAATATGGATTGCTGGTGTTTTGTGCAGGATCAAGATTGTCACTGTTATTGTTGTTATTTGATCTTGTCGTGGTTGAAGATGATGAAGGTCCTCAAACCAGACTCAATGATACCATATTATGAAAGAAGATGAAACTATTTTACTGAATAATTCCTCATATATTGAAAAATGAAACGAATTGATTTACAATATAACATCTCAATTTGTTTATATACAATAGGAGAGAACAAGATGAGATGATGTGTAACTACCATAACTGAAATAACTAACTAATAACAACTTAGGACAAGTATCCTATAAGTTATTACAAGCAAGCTAACAATTTGCTTGATTGACAAGTAACTAAAAAGCAGAGTGGGGAGCCTGCAAGCAGTTAGACACATACCCATGAGCTCATGAGCAAGCTGGCTGATTGGCAGACTAATGAGCAAGTTGGCTGACTGGCAGATTGATGAGCAAGTTGGCATATTGGTGGAGCTAACAGGCATAGGCTGGCTGGTGAAGCTGAGGCTGACTGATTAGTAAAACTTAAAAATGATTGAGACTGACACATGAACCAAATACAAATAGACCAACTATTCTAATACAACATGGTTCAAATAATACAAGGACTATAATCAAAACAATGAGGATCAAAAGAAAATGTTCTTGTTTGAGGGACAAAAATAGGTGTATATTATAGGGACTAACAAATTATTTAAGCCAATGTTCTAATTGTTAGAAGTAGAGAAAATCTAAGGATGAGTATAATTCAAACATCAAACTGTTAGAAAGGATTTGATTGTAGCTCACTCCAACTACAGGAAAAATGTTTTGTTTATTGTCTTTGTGTGTGTTTGGTTATGTGATGACAAAAATTGATTGTGAATGAATTAGTTTTATGAAATTGATTTTAGTTGAAATTAAATTGAAAATGTAAAGCGATTTATGTTTAAATACATTAATGAAGAAATGATTTTTATCTATTTATATTTGGATTAAAATTTCTTTTGTGTGTGTATATATGTTAATAAATTTGAGAATTGATTATATGTTACAATAGAAGCTAGAAATATTCGCTTTTAGGTAGAATTGATATTTCGGATTGGAATCAATTCTAAAGCCAACTGGATTGTAGTCAGCACATCTGGACTATCTAATCTTTGATATTGCACGGTTCAGTTTTCAAGTTTGGATTTTAATTTTTTTAAATCTAAAATTTGAGCTTAAAATTTGGATCGTCTCATTTTGATTGGACAATCCAAATGTGACGATTATAGTGTAGTCAGAGGGTGTCGACTGCACCGAATCCAAATCCCTAGTGCAAAGGCAAATCCACATGCTTTAGGAAACTTCAGTGATTGTATTAAGACATTGTTTCATTTCAACTTTGTCATTTACTAACACAGGAAAGAGTAGTTCCTGGAAGAGAATTCGTTAGCAAGACATCTCCTGGGTACAAAACAATTGAAGAACTCTGGGATGGTGAGTAAGAGACAGATTCCACCTGGGTACAAAACAGTTGAACTCTGGGATGGTGAGTAAAAGACAGATTCCATATTGGCCACTGCTTTTCTCTTGTTGAATGCAGAATGAGTTGACTTTTTGTGTGTTTGTTGTAATAATTTATTTACAATGTATTCTTATATGTTGGGAATTAAGTTGTGTTACTGAAGATATGGTCTTTGTGTTTAATTAGAGATTTGGGATTAAGCTGTTTGGGTTTTGGAATATCTTATTCCTAGTTGGAATAGTTATGATGTGTTTATCTAAGTTTGGATTATCCTTGTAGGAATAGTTAATAGTTAATGTCATGTCCTATGGATGTTATAGCATATCCTTTAAGTATTCAAAAATTTAGTTGTTTTAGATTTTGATAATTATTTAAACAATAAAAAATATAAGAAATTTATTATCATTAAAATATAGCATATCCTTAAATATAAATTATTATTATTATTATTATTATTATTATTATTATTATTATTATTATTATTAAAAATATAAGAAATTCATTCCTTGACCATTTCTAATACGTTGGTCAACTAACGTCCACATTACCATAACTAAAATCAGCGTTTTTCTTATCAAAATGAGTCTCCATCTTTTTCTCTTTAGTTTTAAGTGATTGTTGGTATAGGTTATCAAAATGTTTTGGTGAATGACAACTACCAGTCCAGTCCAATGACCTTTGCCTCTACAACAATAGAAAAAAAAATTCATTAATTTTGTTACCTTGTCCACTTTTTTCGTTTTTATTATGTTCCATATTTTTTCACTTATGGTGAAAAAAATGTGTTCGTGTGAACAACTAAAACTCTGTGTTGCAAAGTTCATGATTTTGCTCGGTCACAAAAACGAAAGAAATCAAGTCATAATCCGTTAATTCCAAGCTCTAGGAGTTTTTGTCTTATGTGGGAGTGAGTTTTTGCCTTCGGTGGGAGTTGAACTTGGTATCTAGGGAGATAAATACCGCTTCATCTCACTTCCACATTACATATGATGCCAAATTGTAAATTTTTCAAAAATCTAATTCCCCTTTCAACCTAAAACTTTATATTTTTTTTTTGATGCAATTATATCTCTAAAAACTCAATTGACGTTGTAAATGACACACACATGATATTTTTGTATTAATATTGATTTTTTATGATGATCTTTTTTATTTAATTATTATCGACATATTAAAAATGTTACCTTGATATTTATGACTACTGTTGGGTCATTCCTCAGTTTAAATAATATCTAAACTCGACTATCATGAGTAAAAATTGTTTTATGCAAAACTCTATCAGTGTAATGCTTTTCTTTGTGATTGTAGTTGGTGTTACAACTTTATAGAATGTACTCATCCCGATTGAACCTCAAACTATACTGTCACTACACCAAAAATAAGTTTTAACATTTTTTTTATGCATTTAACAGCGTTTTTAAACATTATAGTATGTAGTACTGTTAAAGATACGATAACGCTTTTTAAAATATAAAAAGCACTCTCGCAGGTGATATTTAACAGCGTTTTTCTTTAAAAGCGTTGTTGTAGGTGTATCATTTTACAACACTTTTCTAAAGAGCAATGTCGTAGGTAGAAATTTAAAATAGTTTTATAGCGCTTTTGGATAAAAGCGTTGTTGTAGATCTCTCACTTTAAGCGCTTTTCTAAAAAGCGCCGTCGTAGGTAGAAATTTATAACACTTTTTAAATAAAAGCGTTGTAGTAGATATTTTATTTTACATCGTTTTTTCAAAAAGCGCTGTTGTAGGTTTTATTTAATAGAGATTTAATAGCGCTTTTCTGAAAAAACATTGTGGTAGGTGTTATTAATTTAAAGATAAAAGCGTTGTCACTTTTCTGCCATGCGACAACAATATTCTATTATAGATAAGATATACATTTATAATCAAACTCCCTGCTATTTTTCGTTCAAACTCTATATTCTACTATACATTTAGTTTTTCCAATATCATCAACATCAAGCACATATTGACTTGGAGTAAGTTGATCACTTTCGGAGTAAGTTGACTTGGAGTTGTCAAAGTATTATGTGCGATATAATTTTTAAACATAAATAAGTTAAAATCAAATGTATAGGTAGTTTATATATGAAAATCAAAATCTAATAAAAATAACGTACCATTTTTAGAATTATACTTTGATTCATTCATTTCAACAATCTCTTTCATGAATCGCAAAATTTTATTAAAAATCATTGAATCTCGAATATAGTTGAGGTTTATTAAATAAATATTTATGACATAAAAACACAATTGATCGATCAAATTTATAAAAATCTAAATTAATTTATAACTCAATAAAATACAACAAATTAGTCCCACCCAGTATCACCTATCAGAGCGTGGATCACCAACCGATAACCTGAAATAACTGCGCTCTCGCAAGCGCCAAACACAAACATTGAGGGGTGAGTTTCGAAATTATGTAACAATATAAAATACATGAGAAGAACACACAATTAGTCAAAAAGGTACAAATAAGCAGAACATTCAATAATATAATATCTAAGCTTAATCTAATTCAATCACAATAAAACAGTTACAAGGATAAAATGCTATGCATGTCCTATACTCTATACTTCATCATTTGGTACCATTCTACTCTGAAGTACTTGGTTAGGAGGTCTGATACTGCCACTACAAGAGTGGACGGACAATTCATGAATGGCCAAGTCCTCATAGATCACCTCAACTCAACCCGAGACACATATACGCGACAGTCGGGGTACTCTTGTGTTGCACGTTAGTTCCCGGCCTTAGGGAATAACCCACTAATCCACTTAGGAATTCCCCACTAGATGTACCCCCAAGGTCTATCAGTCTTACCTTCCAGTTCGACTGTAGCCCTCCACGATCAGGCGCATTCAGTTGTACTTCCCTGAATCGCTAGGTTTGTTAGACCCTCCCTATATGATGACAAAATAATCCTAACTCCAAAATCTACAACACATGTTTCATATTTACTCAATCATCACAACTCAATAAATTTCAGTTTGACTTCACAATATTCATCATTATATATGTATATCAGTCAATCACGATACAATCCCAATATTCAGTTTACACTACTCACAAAGCACAATCCAATCTTATCAATCGCAATAATAAAAATCATCAGGTAGCACATTCAAATAGTTTCACCATTTCAATCAAATAGCAAGAACACTCCAATATATAGTATTCATACAGTAACAATCACCATCACATTTCATAAAATCATTCAACGTGCTATCTTGCTATAAATAAATTCACAACAATTCTATAGGTTCCTAAATTATATTTTAGTCCTCACTATTACCATTCATATATTATTAATTAATTATTATTGCTCAATAGGGCTCGACTGTATGTAGTGAGCCCCGGATGAATATCTGGGAATTTCGGTATTCCCGTTCATCTCACGTTATTTTATATTCATAAAATCGAACCTCATCTCACCCCTTACCTTAGCTGAAGATTTTTCCCAACGAAGCCGATCCGCTGATTTAACGTGTCTCGTTTTTGCCAGCCAGTGTCTCTAATAGTCCGCGAGCGAGAATAAATCAATGCAACAACCAATTACAAATCAATTACTTGCTCCAATAGGTAAATAATTTAATTATTAATAATACATAGATAATTTATTTGCTATTGTAATATAATTAAAAAAATAAATCTAATACTATTAAGCACACATATTACTATAATCAGATTTTTATTTAAAACTAGACAAGATAAAAAGAATTAAATAGAACGTGCATATATATATATATATATATAGTTTTGATTTTTAAATAGGTAACCATATATGTCACATGAAACGCAGGCAAACAATATTTAGCTACAACTTATTATTGACCACACTCAATTTTATATTAAAATAAAGCTTATCTATTCTACGATAATGGGAATGGTGTATTTTATTGTAAGATTGCGGCTGTACTGTTTTGATGTTAGAAGGTATAAGTTTGTGAAACAGAGCATACGCCAATCCCATTTTTTTCTTTAAGTGAAATCTGAGATACCTATTAGTCATCAAGCGGACAAAGCTTAAGTCCCTATTAGTCTAAGCGCGTGTAAAATTAGATGAGGTTCTATTATTATTATTATTATTATTATTATTATTATTATTATTATTATTATTATTATTATTATTATTATTATTATTATTATTATTATTATTATTATTATTATTATTATTATTATTATTATTATTATTATTATTATTATTATTATTATTATTATTATTATTATTATTATTATTATTATTATAACATTCCTAAACCAATTCAATTAGTGCTAAAGTTAGTAGCAACACTCATTTAATTCTTGTTTTATTTATAAATATATATATATTTAATACAAATTCAATATTATCAATATTAATAATTTAAATAAATCACTAAGGCAAACACATAAGAAAACCATATAGAAGTTATTACACCACAACATAATAATTTATTATAATATTACTAAAATATTTTAATAAGAAATTTAGCGAGTCATAATATTATTAAAATATTTTAATTGGAAATCAGGGGCCTTACAGTGTGCAAGAGATGTACGTGATTTTGCTAGTTGGCGGCACTTCTAATTAGGTTCCAGAATAGTATGTCACGAATTCAGAATTAATTTAGGTCCATTAATTCCGTTTATGGCAAATTCAATTTATTACTTAGGCTATTAATAGATATTATTAGGCTATTATATAGAGAATTAAATTTATGAACGACATCATCATCATTATTTTATTTAATATATAATTAATATAGTTATTATATATTTATACTTACATAAAAATAAATTTAAATAATAAAAGTCTAGATAACAACAATATTAAAATATGAGGCCTAAGATAATAGCAATTCATACTGGTATATATTATTTTATATATTGTTATTTTTATTTTTTTAAAATAAAATAAATAGGTCTAATAACAATTATCAATGATTTTAATTTAAATACTACAAAGACAATCAAAGAAAGACATTCACATAAAAAATGATCACACCACAGTAAACACAAGTATAAGAAGATATCAGTAATTTATAATAAAAATAAATTAAGGTATAACAATAAATTAGGGTGTTACAATTCTACCCCTCTTAAAAGAATTTCGTCCTCGAAATTTAGGAAAAACTATTACCAAGCTATCATCTATTTTAACATCTCCATGTGTTTTTAGAATTTCTAAATTTATAACTTAGTTCCTATCGAATGCAAGAATTATATATACCAAGACCTTTACAATTCTTATCAAGGTTAATATCTTAAACTAACTGGTATTTGAAAGACTAACTCACTACACACTTCAAAATGTAATGATACACTACTTATTGATAATGCTAAAATATAATATTCTAGGATTACTCTAAAATCTGAATAGAAACATCACATTTATCTCTAGTAAACATGGATTCACCCATCATATGCTCTCTCCAATTATAGCACATAAACTCATATTCTTCAACTATCTCATCTACTTTTAACAACCTACCGTACACGATTACATACACTCGCACTACTATACTCTTACATGGTCAAATCATTGGTTAGTCCAACTCTTACCGAATCCAAACCCCCCATACATCAACTTCATATGGACAAATGCTCTAGGCTTTTCACACAACAACTACAAGTACCATTTATCTCAAACTCCATTTACATGTATTGTTTATATCTTTCTAAGTTTGATAATTATATTCTTAAAACTACACATAACCTACTATCCAAGGTTTACTATGGTCACTAAAATAAGAATGAAATCAACTAATCAATGTTAACTCTCAAGGTCTAGCAGCTATTTATCTTAAACTTGATCACAAACCAATGAAAATAAATTAATAAAACTAAAATATGAGGTCAATGTTACTTCCTAATGATACGGTGGCACACAAGTTGATACGCAGAAACACACAAACATTTATATGATATAATTATCCTTCTTGAAATCATGAAACTATTATGAATCAAATAATGATTAGAAAAAGTAAAAGTATTTTATCACATAAATTGTGAATAGTTCAGCAATTCTTATATTCATTTAAATATAATATGAAGAAAAATATTGATTTACATGATAATTGACATGGTAGAGTGAAATAGTGAAGTGTCTGTGTCACATTTAATAGTTTCAATCATGGAGGAAATAACATAGCTATTCTTTATAATTCATAGATAATATAAGAGAGAACATATACAAAAAAAATTATAGAATATTAATTTACTACATGCAATCAAATAGAATAAAAAAAATATTCTTAAAGTGTCTATTCCAAAATAAATATCAACCCCCTTTTTTTTCACACAATTATAAAGATACGAACAATATTGAAATTTAACGTTATCTCAAAAACCTGAGTATTGCTAAGTTGCACTATTAGTGCATTAATTTAAATAAACCAAAAATATAGAATAAATTATTAAATAAATAAAATATACACTATGAATAACACAAATATAAACTATAAAAAAAAACAACACTGATATGTTAAATAAATTTTGTCATCGGAATTTATGGTCACTCCGAGCATCCTAATTATTTAATCTTCTTACTCAGCTCCTTTAACAATATGAGATTCCAAAAATCCTAACTTAAGCTTTGGTGTCTTATTCAATATAATCATATACACATCCAAATAACTAAACCAACTATTTGGCATAACGGCATTTATTTAGCAAATCAAGCCATTACAATTTTATGATAATTCTTTTTTCTTTTTTGAGTTTATACTCATCAATTAAAATTTAAAACAAACTAATACAGACGTTTTTCAAGTAGCCGATAAAATGAATAGTTATTTACTTGGAGATACAACACATACCAAACACAATTGAATTAGCTAGTGCATAAGCCACTCTCAAGGTTACACAACATTATAAGAATTGATTTCTAAACTTAAATTATTATAAAAAGTGTCACTAATCATTTGACATCATAAAATAAATAAATGCAAATTCATAATTTTTTCCTTAAATTACTTTTCAGTAAATCACATGTCTAAATAAGGACAAATAATACTAATCACTTTTCTAAATATAATAAAATAAAATAAATCAGGTGTATTTTAAAAATCTATGAAATTCTTAAAATTTCTCTCGTACTTTAATCACTAAAAATATATTTCTGAATAATCAATAACTCTAAAAATCATTATTTTCAACATATATTTTGAAAGAAACTCATATCCCATATATATTATTTTAAGAGTTAAAACAAAAATATCAAGACATCAAGCTTCAAAAATAGGCCCAATTTTATTGGTTATTTCCTCAAAACTATCCCCACAACAAATCTATCTAGATTTTATGAAAAACAACGCATGGTAAAAATTTGAGTAAATCAAGAACAATTCAAAAACAATTTTTTTTTCATTACAAAAGAAATCAACATTAACTCATTCACTCTTTGTTTTCTAAAAAGTCTAACTTTAAAATTCTACCAACCTTAAATATTCAAAAATTACTAATTCTAATAATATGAATTTCATAGTATCTCAAACTCATGACGAACATTATAAATTAATTTCAAAAGCAACATCAAAACTTTAATCATCAAAATACAACCATCAACACTTTCAAATGATTTAAAATTCAAATGCACACTTAAAATCCACTACCACCAACATTTTCAAGTGATTTTCACTTTTGATAACTCAAGTTATGTACCATATAAAAACTGAATGTTATGATTTTATTAATATTTTTCAAGACACGATTTAAAATTGATAATAGCTTCTACAATATTATACTAAACCAATAATAATAGTAATTGCAACAATATAAGTTTTTTTTTCCACACAAGCCAACTTAAGATCAAAAATAAGATTTTTTTTTGTCAAAATTAAAACTTTAAACATAATAGATATATTTTCTATCTAACTCAAAGTTTAGAAAGAAACATATTTTTTTTTTTAATGTTGTTGCTACAAAATACTAATAATTCTATCGAGTAAAAGTCAATATTTGAAGGCTTATACATATAGTTCATACGAAAGTCAATATTTCAATCAATTAGATATTAGATCAACCATTTTAAACAAATATATATCTGGACTAAATATTTCAAACATTGTATATACTAAATGGATTCAAAGGGAAATTGAAATCACTTATAAACATATTAATTAGTCAAGTTTAATGAAGGAAACAACTCACTAAATTTTGTTTTTGTTTTTGTTTTTTTTTTGGGAAATCATAGTATAAGTTTTCCGCACAATTACAAATAGAAAATTATTTCCAACTATACACATGAAACAAGAGAGTAAAAAGTCATAGTTAGACGTTCAAGCCACAAATCCACTCAATGAGTAATTAAAGTAATCAAGTCAACAGTTAAAATTAACTAAAATCTTCACAAGGAATTTCATGGTTTATTTAGTCACTTAGGTAGGAAGTTATAATCAACAACACAATCAAAGTAAGCAAACAACAAATAGTTAAATAGTAACTTCACAAATCATTTTTTAATTACACAAAAGCATATAAATAATAATACAATAATACAACAAAAAAAAGAAAGAAATTTGATAGTGAAAATAAATAAGATACATATGCAACCGCAACTGACACGACAGATATTTGATTGACACAAAACCGACTCTCGATCCACTCGGCCTGATTGGACAGACCTGCTCTGATACCACTAATGTGACACCCTAAACCCAAATTGATATAAAAAGTAAAATGCACTAGTTTTGAAAGAGATCCGCAGCGGTCCAAAAGTAGAGTATAAAAAATTCTTTTAAAATATAAGGGTTAAGACGTCACACTCACACTTACACAAAATGCTTGCATAAAAAAAAAATTTATTAAAAATCCTTGAATCTCGAATATAGTTGAGGTTTATTAAATAAAAATTTATGACATAAAAACACAATTGATCGATCAAATTTATAAAAATCTAAATTAATTCATAACTCAAAAAAATACAACAAATTAGTCCCACCCAGTATCACCTATCAGAGCGTGGATCACCAACCGATAACCTGAAATAACTGCGCTCTCGCAAGCGCCAAACACAAACATCGAGGGGTGAGTTTCAAAATTATGTAACAATATAAAATACATGAGAAGAACACGCAATTAGTCAAAAAGGTACAAATAAGCGGAACATTCAATAATATAATATCTAAGGTTAATCTAATTCAATCACAATAAAACAGTTACAAGGATAAAATGATATGCATGTCCTATACTCTATACTTCATCATTTGGTACCATTCTACTCTGAAGTACTTGGTTAGGAGGCCTGATACTATGCCACTACAAGAGTGGACGGACAATTCATGAATGGCCAAGTCCTCATAGATCCCTCAACTCAACCCGAGACACATATACGCGACAGTCGGGGTACTCTTGTGTTGCACGGTAGTTCCCGGCCTTAGGGAATAACCCACTAATCCACTTAGGAATTCCCCACTAGATGTACCCCCAAGGTCTATCAGTCTTACCTTCCAGTTCGACTGTAGCCCTCCACGATCAGGCTCATTCAGTTGTACTTCCCCGAATCGCTAGGTTTGTTAGACCCTCCCTATATGATGACAAAATAATCCTAACTCCAAAATCTACAACACATGTCTCATACTTACTCAATCATCACAACTCAATAAATTTCAGTTTGACTTCACAATATTCATCATTATATATGTATATCAGTCAATCACGATACAATCCCAATATTCAGTTTACACTACTCACAAAGCACAATCCAATCTTATCAATCGCAATAATAAAAATCATCAGGTAGCACATTCAAATAGTTTCACCATTTCAATCAAATAGCAAGAACACTCCAATATATATTATTCATACAGTAACAATCACCATCACATTTCATAAAATCATTCAACGTGCAATCTTGCTATAAATAAATTGACAACAATTCTATAGGTTGCTAAATTATATTTTAGTCCTCACTATTACCATTCATATATTATTAATTAATTATTATTGCTCAATAGGGCTCGACCGTACGTAGTGAGCCCCGGATGAATATTTGGGAATTTCGGTATTCCCGTTCATCTCACGTTATTTTATATTCATAAAATCGAACCTCATCTCACCCCTTACCTTAGCTGAAGATTTTTCCCAACGAAGCCGATCCGCTGATTTAACGTGTCTCGTTTTCGCCAGCCAGTGTCTCTAATAGTCCGCGAGCGAGAATAAATCAACGCAACAACCAATTACAAATCAATTACTTGCTCCAATAGGTAAATAATTTATTTATTAATAATACATAGATAATTTATCTGCTATTGTAATATAATTAAAAAAAATAAATCTAATACTATTAAACACACATATTACTATAATCAGATTTTTATTTAAAACTAGACAAGATAAAAAGAATTAAATAGAACGTGCATATATATATATATATATTGTTTTGATTTTTAAATAGGTAACCATATATGTCACATGAAACGCAGGCAAACAATATTTAGCTACAACTTATTATTGACCACACTCAATTTTATATTAAAATAAATTAAACCTTAGACTCTATGATTTATTTTGTTCTCACAGTGATTGGCATAATTTTATGTTATTAGGAATTGAAATAGTAATAAGTTTATTGTTATATTGATCAAAATAATAAATAATAAAGTACTAATTCGGTTAATAGGTGTTTCACCAATATAAAAAAAAATGAAAACTGAGTTTACAAGCAAAAGAATAAAACATAATAGAAAATAAAATGCCCTGAAAACAGTATGAAAGGCGACAATCTCAAAACAACTTTTATGATCAAAATTCATTTTATAAATAGTTAGTATTGAAACAGAATATAATACAAATTTAAAAGAATATTTATTATTTTAATTTTAATCATGATTGTGAAAAATCAAATAAAACAGGCAAAGACGGTAAATTAGATAATCAGAAAACAGTAACCAAATAACAATGGCATAGACAGTGGGTGTTCGCAAATAATTTAAGAATGACAGAAAACTAACTAGAGAAAAGGAGATGCCTTGTAAATAGATACTTTAATCTGATAACAATAGTATTGGTTCCTCCTCTTTTTTTTTTCCCTTAAGACTAAAGCTTATCTATTCTACGATAATGGGAATGGTGTATTTTATTGTAAGATTGCGGATGTACTGTTTTGATGTGAGAAGGTATAAGTTTGTGAAAGAGAGCATACGCTAATCCCTTTTTTTTCTTTAAGTGAAATCTGAGATACCTATTAGTCATCAAGCGGCCAAAGCTTAAGTCCCTATTGTCTAAGCGCGTGTAAAATTAGATGAGGTTCTATTATTATTATTATTATTGTTATTATTATTATTATTATTATTATTACTATTATTATTATTATTATTTTCTTTATTTTCCACAAAATTAGATCAAGTTGAAACACCGATAGCTTATTGGGAGTTAAGAATGAAAATTTAAATTGTGCAGGCACACCAACTTTTCATACAAATACGAAAATAAAAAATTAGATTAATTACTAATAAATATGGAAGTGATGCAAGTAAAAGGAATGTTTATCTCGAATAAAGTATTTTACATCACCTAATGTATATGCTGATGACAATAACACTCAGTTCATCATAATTCAGAAGTTCATATATGTGCTCTTTATTAAGTAATTCTTCATAATAAAATCCAAAAATACTTTTCTCCATTTTTATGGTACGTGTATTTGTGCTCTCCATATACGTTTGTGCTGTGCTGTTATGTCAAGACACATACCAAATCGAGAAAAATCGAGAAAGACTTGAATGACTAATTTCAGGAGCAGTCGCTGATTTTCCACATAGCATCCAAAATAATGTGAAATTAAATAAATTAGTGATTGAATAAATATTTTACCACGAACCTGCAGTGCGGCGGATTTATTTTTAGACTCAACTTTCTTAACCTTGTATGTAGGTTTTGCTTGAATCTAAAAAAATGAGGTTAGTTTGTTAGTTATTATAGAAGCTAATCATATACAGACATGTATATGTCAAACCTTTTCTGGTGAAGTGACTGACCCGTTGTCAGGGTGAATCTTTTTATCATTTTCTTTAGAATTTGTAGGAATCTAACTAAATGTGAAACTAAAGATTATTTCAGAAAAACCAACATTCCTCTAAATTATTACTGAAAACATAAATGCCAAGAAGATAGAATTTCAGAAGAAAATAATTGAGTTAATTAGGATTTAATTAACTTTCTAATTTACTTGTACTCCCTAAGCTATTTATATCATATTATATTATGTATAAAATCAATAAAAAACACAAAAATTTATAGGGAAATCATTATATTTTGTTGGCAGACAAGCTTATAAATGGGCTCTATGCATTTGATTCTATTAATTTGCAATCTTCGTATTTTAATTGTGCTCCTAGTTGTACTACTGCTACTTGTAATTCTGCACATATTAATTATGTTCCTTGTCATGATGTTCAAAATAATCACTCCTCCCCGTACAATCTATTATCTATTTCTATTATAATGATTAAAACGGAACCTCAAAATTCTTCATTTATGCCACATCTTTCAATATTTGCCAACTCACCAAAATTCTGATGTGCCATATTCCAAATTCATCTTCTATTTTTGTTTCTTCAATATATAACTCAAACCTTTTTCACTTGCCTAAATACAATTATTTCATATATTATATAATTTCAGCTTTAATTTATCACTCAATGACTCATCAATACATTTAAAAAACTTTAATTACTCATCAAAACTTTCATTTCAATAACTCATACAAAAAAAAACGAACCATCCAATATCTTCAAATCATCACAATGAAGAATTTTTGGGTTCTATTTTAATTATTTTAATAGATTCAAGTTCATATATCAATATTATTGCATAGGAAATAAGTTTTTTTTCCCTATGTTGAATGTGTCTCCCATAACATTTTTTCTTTTTATAATTAAAAAAACACAAATCATAATTGAAACAAAAAAAATGAATAATATTAAATATTTGGAAATAAATAACTTCTAATTATTTCATTATTCACGCAAAACTTTCTATGTCTTAAATATTCACAAACTTTTCTTGCCTATAATTTTTGTAACCACTCTTGAAGTTTCTTGACCATGTCAAATAATTAATTGAAAATTTTAAGGGACACACAAATGAATTATTTTAATATTTTGGATTTAACAAACTATCACTCATGAACGAATGTTATAATATACAACAAATCACATAATATTATGTAGTGCATGCTTAGATCGACAGTGAGATTGACATAATTACGATGAAC
Organism: Cicer chorassanicum; assembly: GCA_037974735.1. Taxonomy (NCBI): domain Eukaryota; kingdom Viridiplantae; phylum Streptophyta; class Magnoliopsida; order Fabales; family Fabaceae; genus Cicer; species Cicer chorassanicum. Next base: position 65,264,444 of record JBBPBP010009779.1, on the reverse strand, counting down.
ATATAAAATTGAAAACGTGAAAAAGTACATAAATTTATAAATCTAATGTTTCAAAACTAATATAAATTATATAAAATGAAGAAATATTAGCTAAATGTATAACTTTAACAATAAAGAAATACATAATTATTTAACAAATATATTATTAGAAGAACCACTTCAATGAAATAAAAAAGCTTGAATAAACCATTTCCACATTTAAATATATTTTGCATGAATTGTATCAATCAATAATGTTTTACTTTTTCTTTTATTAAAGCAAACCTAACTTATATATAATTATTCAAAAATATATATACCTTTAAGTACATAAACACTTGAGTATATTCTACTGTAAAACAAAATTAACATTACTTTAAATTACATATTATTATTATTATTTTATATTCAGTAATATATAAAATTCTACCGTGCAACGCGCGGATTAGTATCTAGTTATATGATTGTTCACAATACTTGGCATGCTAGATTAGGGCACCCATCTCATAAACTCGTTTCTAATGTTACGCACAATTGTAACTTTTCTCATGACTATGATAAAATCTATTATATAAATTTAAAACAGACTCTGCTGCCACCTCATATAATTTCTCCACGTATGCAAACATTTCCCACATCAGTCAAAAAGCTGACGTGTACGTCTTAGTTTCCATCCACTATCTTATATTATATCTTCTATTTAAATATTATTTTTATAACGTCTACTCAAAATTTTCTAAATTAATTCCACATTATTATTTCATAACGTTTGTCCAACATATTTCACATTAATTCCACATTACTACTCAATACGTTTTTTTTTTTCGGCATTACATTTTTGCCTCAACCTGCCAACTTTTTTTTTGGATAATCAACTTCACATTTTCGCCTCTACCTACCATCTACTTATTTGCTAGCAATTGTATACATCTTTTCATAATATATAATATTGAACTTAATAAGATGAGAAGTTTCTTCAACTTCTTCTGAATTGATAGTACATATGTCTCTCTTGCTTACCTTTAAAATATATTTCGAGTATCTATATGTCATCTTATTGTAGTACTTCTTTTCTATAAATTACATTGATAAAATTGAATATATATTATTGATATAATTACTATATCAATAATTATTGAACAATTGGAACATAAAACTTTATATTGATTGTTTTAAAAATCCACTTAAATTAAATAAATAAAAATATACCCGCCTTTTATTGTTGGGTACTTCTCTTCTATAAATTACATTGATAAAAATGAATATATATTATTGATATAACTACTATATCAATAATCATTTGACAATTGGAACATAAAATTTCATATTGTTTTTTTTTAAAATCCACTTAAATTAAATAAATTAAATTATACCCGCTTGCGCGGGTTAGCATCTAGTTCCTATTGTTTTCAAAGCATGTTGTTTAGGAAATTCTCATAAACTTCCTTTTGAATATCGGTCCTGCACCCTTTATGTCTACTAACAGAATAATATTTACATTTTATTGATTTTATTGCAAGCCAAGTCTCTAGAACTTTCATGCTCCATTCATTTTAAGACTATGGTTGAAAATCACTTGGGATTCAAAATCAAATCAATCCAAACAAATGGAGGAAAGGAGTATGTTGTCTTTGATCCTTTCCTCACTACTCATGGTATTACTCATCGTGTCAATTGTCTTTACACACACAAACAAAATGGATAAGATGAACACAAACATCGTCATATTACTGGGTAGGAGTCACTATCTTAGCTAATGCTTCTATGCCTTTGAAGTAGCGCGAGGGGGGAGGCATTTAGAACAGTTGTTTACATCATAAACGAACTACCCACTCCTCTCCTCAATTACTCAACTCCTTCACAAATGCTTTTCAATCAAATTCCTAATTAAAATAGTTTAAGAATCTTTGGATGTGGTTGCTATCCTTACTTGAGGTCATACAATAAACATAAACTTCAATTTAGGTATGAACAATGCGTTTTTCTAGGCTATAATTCTAGTCATAAAGGTTACCTTTGCCTTGCACCTTGTGGTAAAGTATACATTTCTAGACATGTCAAATTTGATGAAAACTTATTTCCTTTTCATGTTAACTCTTACTTCCATTCTACTACAAATGATGTATTTTTCCATCTCATCCAACACATTATGTTCTTGCATCTAACTCTCCCAACGATCCTATTCCTGGAGCTGCCACCAATCAACATAACATGTTAACAAGAGGCAAATGTGGTATTTTCAAGCCTAAAACATATATGCCAACAACTTCAAAGTCCAATTAGGAAGCACCTTTGTACATTGAACTATGATTAATTAAAACAGCTTTGAAATGTCCTCATTGGAAGTCAGCCATAGAGCAAGAATTTAATGCTCTTCAACATACCAAGACATGGACTTTTGTCAAACTTCATCCTCATGTTAATGTCATAAGATGCAAATGGGTTTTTTGTGTGTATAATATAATCCCGATGGAACTATCTCTAAACATAAAGCTCGACTTGTAGCAAAGAGTTATCAACAACAAGAAGGTTTGGAGTTTTCAAAGACTTTCATCCCTGTAATCAAGTCTACCACTGTTCGAGTTATACTAATCATTGCACTCACCAACAATTGGCCTATACAACAAATAGACATTAACACTGCTTTCTTAAATGGAGACATCTCTAAAACTATTTATATGGCCCAACCCTCTAGTTTTTTCCAAGGTGATTCATCTTGTTTGCAAATTAACAAATCACTCTAAGCCTAAAACAAGCCCCCAAGGGCTTGGTTCTAGAAATTACACTCTTTCTCACCCAACTTGGCTGGCAATCCACCAAAAGTGATGTGTCCCTTTCTACCAAAATTATTCACTCTTACTCTCAATATGCTAGTATATGTGGATGATGTAATCATCACTAGAAACTCGCCTTAGACTATCCAATTTCTCATATGCAACCTTCACTATTTTCTTAGAATACAAGTTAACTGGATTGTTGTTGGAAGCCTTGTCCGAGTTAAATTTAATATATCTAGGATCTACTTCACAAGCCCAACATGTCCACAACTAATCCTATGATCTCCATTGTTAAACTTTCAACTTCTGATTCTATGAACACAGATGACCCAACACTCTATCGTTTTATTGTTGGTGCACTACAATACCTCACCATCACTAACTTAATGTATCACTTGGTCAAGTGGTTGCAATACTTAGGTTTAATGCATCTATTAGCCATCGAACCAATGCATCTGTTAAGTTACCAAACATTAGAATCTTTTCCAAGAGTTGTTTTCTTTCACCAATTGGTATGAGTTTCTCTATTAATAGAGACACTTTAGAGACAGAACGAATAATACGATTTTCATGTTTACATGAGTCAAATTTCTGTAAAAAATATTTCTAAGTTATTTCTTCTTTGCTCTAGTACACGAGAGTAAATGAATAAACTTTATTCTGTAAACTATCATTGATCGATAGGCTTGATGTGAATGTGCAATTCACCTCAAGGATTCTAAAGTATCCTGAAGGGAATTCGCTGGTTAACTCGTTTGCATCTAATATACATAGATTGATAGGGGCGAATTGAACCTAAAGCTTAGTGTGATACACTCACTTTGAAATTTATTTGTGTAACCTTCATCAGCATTAGTTTCATCTTCTTCTTGTTCAAATTTGCAGTATACCCCCAACAAAAGATCCAACAGTTATTGCGTTTACTTAGGTAATAATTTCATTTCATGGTCATCTAAGAAACAACCAGTTGTTTCAAGCTTGAGCACAGAAGTTGATTAAAGAAGCTTGGAAGCTGTGACAACTGAACTTTTATGGTCCAAAACTCTTCTTTCATAACTGTACATCACCATTACAACATCTCCTATTATTTACTGTGACAATCTCAATATTTTCATGCTCGTGCCTAACCCATACTTCATTATCGAACCAAACATTTTGACCTCGATCTTTACTTCATCATGGAGAAAATTCAACACAAACAATTATAGGTTCATCATATCTCAGCTTTAGATCAAACTACAGATGTTCTTACCAAGCCCACTTCCACTAGTTTCTTTCTTCAGTGTCTTCCCAAACTCAAGGTCCATAACTACATTGCTTTAAGGTTGCAGGGGGTATATAGGATTTTGTTGATGTTAAGGCCCAAATTGCTCAAGACTCCAATGACTTAGTCAAAAAACAGTTTAGGTGTTAAGTCAGATTCCGTTTGTTCTGTTAGTATTAACTAATAATTCTCTTCCTATCCTTTGTACATAAACTCAATTTCTCTTGTTTTATAATATAACTAGAATATAAAACGCGCGTTGCGCGGGATATATAGACTTTAACATATTAGTAGTATTGTGAATAAAATTTTAAAATTTTAAAAATAATATAATTTGTTCATTTTGTTTGTAGAGTATTTTATTCAAGTGAGTTTATTTGAGTAATTATTATATATGAGTTGACCAACACACATTGAGAATATGTAAAATATTTTGCAGAACATAGTTGCAACTAATTCATATATTTAGTATTAAATATCCATAGTGAATATCATCCTACAAACAAATTCATAAATTATATTTAGTGTTAAAAATCTTAAAAGTATTTTAATAAATATTAATATATGTAATTATCTACCGCAAAATCAGATTAGTCATGCTCATTTTTTGTGTTGTCAAATCTTAATTTATTGTCAAAATATTGTTAGAAAAATATAAAAATAGTTTTGTCATATGGTATTCATTTTATTGTAGCCCTGTCAAAGAAATGACAAATCTAAATTCTAATATTTTGAGTATGAGACTTCTATACCACATGACTTGAGAATTTTCACAAACAACTCGTATGTACGGTTGAGTAGAAGTAAAACAGATGTAGAAATTTCAAATTGGTAGTATTTTTAAAAAATTTGACAACATAAAACATCTCTGTAAAATACAACAAATAATTTTTTAATCTAAATATTAAACATTATTCTTTTCTCTATAAATGCTAAATAGGTTTCTCTCAAAAACACAATAATAACACTCATATAAAGTAGAATATGGAGAATCTTCTCTGTCTTTTGAGGAGCCAATAAACTTTCATGTCGTAGATGAGATCAAACATGTCTACAAAAACAATACTCTAACTAAGAACAATCAAGATTTTGAGAAAAATGAGAAACTAGGTATAATATGTTATAAAATACCACTCACTCAAAAGCTATTTGTGCAAAAAAAAAATTTTCAACTATATCTACTTCTTTGAAAATAATTGGGTTGCAAAGAGATTTCCTTTTTGAGTTGATAAAGTGAGGCTGTGAAAACTTTATGCAGAATTGTTTTCTCGTGGTAGTGGCGAACCTCCTATATAAAAGTTAATAGCATAAGGCTGCGATATAAAAGTTAATTGCATAAGGTGCGATATAAAAGTTAATTGCATAAGGCGTGTTAAAATAGTTACAAGAAAAAAAAAATATATTGACCATTCAAACAATTACAAATTCAGAATTGGAGAGCCACAATAGTGCAATGCAATAATAAGAGTTATTAAGCAAAATATAACGCCAAAGTAATATTGGAGTTTCAGTTTTGTTTTTAATAAGACACTAATCGTAGAGATTGTTTAAAGAAGTAAAATAGTATAAAATATTTTACTTTAATTTGTAACTCATGACACATTAATAGTTATACATAATAATAATAATAATAATAATAATAATAATAATAATAATAATAATGATAATAATAATAATAATAATAGTAAAATGTGTGTTAAAGCAAAATAGAAGTTGAATAATAAGGAGAATTGAAAAGGAAAGACCTTTTAGATGTGCCACATGGGATTTTTGTTGAGGTGGCAATATTTGAATGAAATGACACAATATTAGACGATGTTTATGTGGGAGTCTATTTTAATATATATAACTAGAATATAACACCCGTGTTGCGCCGGATATATAGACTTTAACATATTACTAGTATTGTGAATAAGATTTTAAATTTCAAAAATAATATAATTTATTCATTTTGTTTGTAGAGTATTTTTTTCAAGTGAGTTTATTTGAGTAATTATTATATATGAGTTGACAAACAAACATTTGAGAATATGTAAAATATTTTGCAGAACGTAATTGCAACTAATTCATATATTTAGTATTAAAAATCCATAGTGAAGATCATCCTACAAACAAAATTCATTAATTATATTTAGTGTTAAAAATCTTAAAAGTATTTTAATAAATATTAATACATGTAATTATCTATCGCAAAATCAGATTAGTCATACTCTTTTGTGTTGTCTAATATAAATTTATAGTCAAAATATTGTTAGAAAAATATAAAAATGATTTTGTCATTTGGTATTCGTTTCATTCTACTCCTGTCAAAGAAATGACAAATCTAAATTCCAATATTTTGAGTATGAGACTTCTATACAACATGATTTGAGAATTTTCTTAAACAACTCGTATGTACGGTTGAGTAGAAGTAAAACAGATGTAGAAACTTCAAATTGGTAATATTTTTTAAAAATTTGACATCAAAAACATCTCCGTAAAAAAACAACAAATAGTTTTTTAATCTAAATATTAAACATTATTCTTTTATCTATAAATGGTAAATAGTTTTCTCTCAAAGACACAATAATAACACTCATATAAAGCTGAATTTAAAAAAATTTCTTTATCTTTTGAGGAGCCAATATATTTTCATGTCGTAGATGAGATCAAATATGTCTGCAAAAATAATACTCTACCTAACAACAATCAAAGTTTTGAGAAAACTGAGAATATAGGTATAATATGTTACAAAATACCACTTACTTAAAAGCTATATGTGCAAAAAAAATAATCAACTATATCTACTTCTTTGAAAATAATTGGGTTGCAATGCACTAATCTTATAAATTGTTTAAAGAAGTAGAATAATATACGTAAAAAAAAATTATATATTGATTGTACTTTAATTTGTAACTCATGACACATTAATAATTATACTTAATATTAGATGCTAAATAATAATAATAATAATAATAATAATAATAATAATAATAATAATAATAATAATAGTAATAATAATAATAATAATAATAATAATAATAATAATAATAATAATAATAATAATAATAATAATAATAATAATAATAATAATAATAATAATAATAATAATAATAATAATAATAATAATAATAACAACAACAATAATAATGATAATATTAATAGTAAAATGTGTGTTAAAGCAAATTGGAAGTTGAATAATAAGGAGAATTGAAGAGGAAAAATCTTTTAGATGTGTCACATGTGATTTTTTGTTGAGGTGACAATATTTGAATGAAATGTCACAATATTAGATGATGTTTATGTGGGAGTCTATTTTAATATATATAATAGATAGATAGATACATAATATTGATTTTACTATTATTTTTGTAACTCATGTTGTAACACCCCAAATTATTTTTGTTATTATAAACATTATTATATGTGTATTTTGTACCACCCCAATTCCTTATTATTATACTTAAAAGATATAATAATATATTACATTTGTCTTATGTGTTGTGTTAGTGATTTATTTAAATAAACCTGTGTATTAGTACACTAGTCTATTAACATTATCGTTAAAAGAGCGAGCTAATAATAATAATAATAAAAATAAAAATAAAAATAATAATAATAATAATAATAATAATAATAATAATAATAATAATAATAATAATAATAATAATAATAATAATAATAATAATAATAATAATAATAATAATAATAATAATAATAATAATAATAATAATATGAGTAATGTAAAACCTAGTTAGCTGTCCCTATATATATATATGCTTCTTAATCGTGAAGAAGGCATTCCCTAATTGTTCCTAATTGTGCTATTAGAAGCCGACAGAAAAACAAAAAGAGGATTAGCGCATATAGCTGCTCAGAGCCGTAAATTCCAATTCCAATTCCAATTCCAATTGCAAACCACGATCAGGTATGTTACATTACCAAGCAAACCTTCATGCCGATAAATTCTGGGAAAATGTCGCTGATTGAAATTATATATATAAAGGAATTTGGAAGTACTTGATTGATAATAAATTAATAATATCAAATGCTCAATTGGACTAGTTTACTCTGAATTTTATTTTCCCTTCACTGTTAGAACCGACAACAACTTAATCCTTCAGATGGTAGGCTATTATCAATCCTTAACAAGTAACTCTTCATGTTTGTTTACCTTTTGATATTTTTCGGCCATTTGATTTAATATGACTTAGTTGGCCTTTATCCTTGCTCTGCGGCAATTTCTGTGGGTTCAAAATAATTTTGAAGATGAATTGTTGAACCTAATAATAAGAAAAGCAATTTGTAGAGTCGATATACTTTTTGTTTGAAGCTACATTTATGTGGAATTTCTTTTTGAAAAGTTTTGGTTGAGCATTCTTAATATATATATATATATATATATATATATGAATAAATAAATAATCTCAAATTGTTTAGCACCCAAACCATAGATATATGCCATATTTATTTAAATATGTGAGTCTGTTTTATTTTAATTAAAATTAGACGTTGTTTTGTGTTGGTATACTAATATGTATGTTTGATGAGACTGAATATATTTTAGTTATATTATAAGTAGCGGATAGTTTATCTAATTAATTTTAATAAATAATTTATATATCTATTAGAGCAAGTACTTAATTCGCATTGGTTGTTGCGTTGATTTATTTTCTTTCGCGGATTGTTAGAGACGGTGGTTGGCGAAGACGCGACACTTTAAATCAGCGGATCGACTTCGTCGGGAGAAATCTTCAACTAAGGTAAGGGGTGAGATGAGGTTCGATTTTATGGATATAAAATAACGTGAGATGAACGGGAATACCGAAATTCCCAGATATTCATTTGGGACTCACTACGTACGGTCGAGCCCTATTGAGCAATAATAATTAATTAATAATATATGAATGGTAACAACGAGGACTAAAGTATAATTTAGCAACCTATAGAATTGTTGTGAATTTATTTATAGCAAGATTGCACGTTGAATGATTTTATGAAATGTGATGCTGATTGTTATTGTATGAATAATATATATTCGAGTGCTCTTGCTATTTGATTGAAATCGTGAAATTATTTGAATGTGCTATCTGTTGATTTTTTATTGCGATTGATAATATTGGGATTGTATTGTGATTGTTGATATACATATATAATGATGAATATTGTGAAGTCAAACTGAAATTTATTGAGTTGCGATGATCGAGTAAGTCTGAGATATGTGTTGTAGATTTTGAAGTTAGGATTATTTTGTCATCATGTAGGGAGGGTCTGACAAACCTAGTGATTCGGGGAAGTACAACTGAATGAGCCTGATCGTGGAGGGCTACAGTCGAACTGTAAAGTAAGACTGATAGACCTTGGGGGTACATCTAGTGGGGAACTCCTAAGTGGATTAGTGGGTTATTCCCTTAGGCCGGGAGCTACCGCGCAACACAAGAGTACCCCGACTGTCGCGTATATGTGTCTCGGGTTGAGTTGAGGGGATCTATGAGGACTTGGCCATTCATGAATTGTCCGTCCACTCTTGTAGTGGCATAGTATCAGGCCTCCTAACCAAGTACTTCAGAGTAGAATGGTACCAAATGATGAAGTATAGAGTATAGGACATGCATATCATTTCATCCTTGTAACTGTTTTATTGTGATTGAATTAGATTAACCTTTGATATTATGTTCTTGAATGTTCTCTTTATTTATGCTGTTTTGACTAATTGCATGTTCTTCTCGTGTATTTTATATTGCTACATAATTTCGAAGCTCACCCCTCGATGTTTGTGTTTGGCGCTTGCGAGAGCGCAGTTATTTCAAGTTATCGGTTGGTGATCCACGCTCTGATAGGTGATACTGGGTGGGAGTAATTTGTTGTATTTTATTGAGTTATGAATTAATTTAGATTTTTATAAATTCGATCGATCAATTGTGTTTTTATGTCATAAATATTTATTTAATAAACCTCAACTATATTCGAGATTCAAGGATTTTTAATTTAATTTTTTTTATGCAAGCATTTTGTGTAAGTGTGAGTGTGACGTCTTAACCCTTATATTTTAAAAGAATTTTTTTTACTCTACTTTTGGACCGCTGCGAATCTTTTTCAAAACTAGTGCATTTTACTTTTTATATCAATTTGGGTTTAGGGTGTCACACATGTCACATTAATAGTTATACATAATATTAGATACTAAATAATAATAATAATACAAATAATAATACAAATAATAATAATAATAATAATAATAATAATAATAATAATAATAATAATAATAATAATAATAATAATAATAGTAAAATGTGTGTTAAAGAAAAATGGAAGTTGAATAATAAGGAGAATTGAAGAGGAAAACCTTTTAGACGTGTGACATGGGGTTTTTGTTGAGGTGACAATATTTGAATGAAATGACACAATATTAGATGATGTTTATGTGGGAGTCTATTTTAATAATAACTAGATGCTAACCCGTGCGTTACGCAGGTATATTTTTATTTATTTAATTTAAGTGAATTTAAAAAAAAAATGAAGTTTTATGTTCCAATTTAATATATATAGAATTGTACCAATATATATAATTCATAGAAGAGAAGTACCGATGATAGACGAATGACTTGAAAAAATAAAGTAACGTATTAATATTGAGATCGATGGATATGCCAAATGTTGAAATCGATGGATATGCCAAATGTTGAAGTAATGTATTTGATAATTGAAATTAAGAGATAGACTCAATTGATATACAATTGAGTTACAAAATATATTGGGTGCGTTTGTTTGAGCTTAAATTAAAATGATTTTTAGTTTAAAAAATTTAGAGATTATTTTATAGAGATTTGTTTAAAAATGGTTTTTTTTTATTTCTGTTTGTTTACTATCATAAAAACGATTTTTTTTAAAATGATTTTTAATCTGTTTTTATACAATTTTATAAACGTGATTTTTTAAACAACAAAATTACCATAAAGGGCATGACTTTTATAATATATTAATCTCTCTCTTTCTCTAAGTCATATATATCTACGTCTCCGTTTTATTTACTATCCCTCCCTCTCGCTCTACATCAATACATATGTTTTGTTTAGTAAACTAATTTTTAAAATATTATTCAATAGAATCAATGTTTTATACAATTAAGTTAAAATAAGAAAACAAAAGTATTATTATTATAATATAAATAAATAGAAGACAAATGAATAGAAAAAAAATATAGATTGATTAACATTGGCTTGCACTTTGAGACTGTTTTGAATTGATGATATATTAAGGAGACAAGAAACTAAAAAATTAAAATTTATTTTAAATTCTTTTACATTCAATTATTTCATATGAAAATTATTGTTTTGTCTTAATTTTTAAAGTCTACTTAAGTATTTAAGTGTTTTTTTTATAATTATTTAAATTTGGCATGTATCATAGAAATTCATTATTCTTCATTCTTTATTTTTTAAGTATGAGTATGAGTAAAAAAAAGCATGACTCTTAAAGCCATGTATGTCATATGATAATAAATATTATATCTAACTATAACAGAACAATTGAAATATTTCAAATTAGACACTTCAAAATTTATAAGTTTTATCCATTTCTTATACACATTTTAAAATTGATTAATGTACAGTAACTACTCATCAAAAAGCAATAAATAAACACACAAAAAAGCAAAAAAAAATCGTATTGAATGATGTAAAAATAAAATAATTCAAATAAAATGGCGTAGAAAAAATAAAAAAAACGATGTGGAAAAATTGAAAAGGAGAAGGAAACTTACTTGGTGAAAAACCTGTAATGGAAGAAAAAAAATTGTGACAATTGACTGTGTGATAGAGAAAGGCCACTAAAAATTGATAGAGGGTAATTTTGAATTTTCCAAAAAGGGTAAGGGTAATTACATCATTTACTCTTATTAATGAGTTAAGTTACGTGTTTTTAAAATTTGTGGCATCTTTCTGTCTCATCTACAACAGTAGCTAATGTGAGAAACTAATATTTTTAGCTTTTCATTTTTAGCCAAAATGATGTTTTTAACAAAATGATTTTAAAAAAAATCTGAAACAAACACCCTTCAAACCATGCAAAATGATTTTTGGTTTAAAAAAATAGATTTTTTCATCAAAAAATGCGAAACAAACGCACCAATTACTTTATTGCTAAAACTAAAAATGATTCAAGTGAAATAATTGAAAATACATTCATCTTGTATTTTACTTTATTACTTTTTTTGTTCTCTCACTAGATCATTTTGAAGTAATGTATTTGATAATTGAAATTAAGAGATAATTGATATACAATTGAGTTACAAAATGTATTACTTTATTGCTGAAACTAAAAATGATTAAAGTGAAATAGTTGGAAATACATTCATCTTGTATTTTACTATATTACTTTTTTTGTTCTCTCACTCGATCATTTTAATCATTGATATGATAATTGTGAAATTTTTAATTTTAAATCGGATATATTAGAATTTTAATTTACAAACATTCAAACTATTATTAATTTTAAAAGAGTAATCATAATCATTAATATTTTGGTTTCAAAACTGAAATTCAAAATTTATAACACGGTTACAAAATATTATTTGTCAAACAATTATAAGTATACATCAAATACAAATAATTGCATATGAATTACTTTAATTTCATGTCAATTAACACTATAAAATAACAAATTAAATTTAATGAATTTCAGTAAAATAAAACTGACCAAGATTCAAAGAGACATGACTTTGTCCATCATTTCTAAATATATATAATAGATGAAATTAAAGTAATTCATTTGCAATTATTTGTATTTGATGTATACTTATAATTGTTTGACAATTAATATTTTGTAACCAAAATTTAATGATTATGATTATTCTGTTAATGTTAATAATAGTTTGAATGTTTGTAAATTAAAATTCTAATATATCCGATTTAAAATAAAAAATTTCACAATTACCACAAAGATCGATGATTAAAATGATCAAAGTCATTAACTTTAACATTTGAAATTTGAAAAATTTCCACAATACATGCAGATTTGTCTTCTGAAATTTAAAATGATCGAATTTACTTGATCCAATTCAATGACACATATCGTTTAAACATGATTAAAATTTACTTGAGTCAAACTTTTTCAACTGCAATTTGTAAGCTACTCAACATATACTACATTGAAGTAAAACTAAGAATATGAGACACACAAAACAAAGTGACACTTAAAAAAACCTAAAGAAGGAAAAAAGTTTAGAAGGGTGAGGGAAAAAATATTGATGTATAAATATATCTTGTCATAGCATTAGAAAGCACCAATTCTTGGGAATTTCCGTGTGCCATTTTGCTATGGGTATGATGGGTAGCGAAGTTCGCCGACTGGTCCAATCCCAACTTGGATTTCCTGGATAGTGGCAGTGATAGAATCTCATGTAAGAAACAGTACATAGCATTAAGTCACTATGAGCCATTTCAAAGATTGCATAGAATAAAATTAAATTTATGGCAGCAAAATCATAAATGGACAAAGAGAAGGAAATTTTTTGTTGCAACGAACAAACCTATACCTCTTTCAGGGTATCTTTGGAGTAGAGTCGGCGATTACGAAGAATTACCCGAAAAAATATTGATGTATAAATATACCTTGTCATAGCATTGGAAATCACCAATTCCTGGGAATTTCCATGTGCCATTTTGCTCTGGGTATGATGGGTAGCGAAGTTCGCCGACTGGTCTCATCCCAACTTGGATTTCCTGGATAGTGGTAGTGGTAGAATCTCATGTAAGAAACTATACATAGCATTAAGTCACTATGAGCCATTTCAAAGATTGCATATAATAGAATTGATTTTATGGCAACAAAATCAGAAATGGACAAAGAGAAGGAAATTTTTTGTTGCAACAAACAAACCTATACCTCTTTCAGGGTATCTTTGGAGTAGAGTCGGCGATTTCAAAGAATTGTCGCGGAGGAACAAATGATTTTGCAGAAGATGCAGAAGCGGACTTTGACTGGGGCGTACACAAGAGGGAAGAAGAAACTGTTGGAGGAAGTCATTAAAAAAATTATTTAGAAACTAAGTAGAAAAAAATAAGGTGAAACATAAAAACACAAGAGAGCTTTCTACGGCGTACACATCAGTTTTTTTGCTGAGGTGGGATATGTTTGCACATGTGAAAGAAATTACTATGAGGTGGCAAATTAGTTTGTTTTAAATAATAATAATAATAATAATAATAATAATAATAATAATAATAATAATAATAATAATAATAATAATAATAATAATAATAATAATAATAATAATAATAATAATAATAATAATAATAATAATAATAATAATAATAATATTAAAATGTGAGTTAAAGCAAAATGGAAGTTGAATAATAAGGAGAATTGAAGAGGAAAAACCTTTTAGATGTGCCACATGAGATTTTTGTTCAGGTGGCAATATTTGAAATGATGTTTATGTGGGAGTCTATTTTAATATATATAATAGATAATAGATAATAGATACATAATATTGATTTTACTTTAATTTGTAATTCATGTCACATTAATAGTTATACATAATATTAGATGCTAAATAATAATAATAATAATAATAATAATAATAATAATAATAATTATTATTATTATTATTATTATTATTGACATATGAAAAATTAATGCATTTAGATAATTCCATATCATATAATTGTATGTCACATCATTAAAAATATGTCAACTTATTATTTTTTAGTTCAAAAATCTGAGAGAGACCAAAACTGCCGACTTTAACAATAGGGGGACCAATTCCGTGAATTGGTAATAATAGAGGGACTTAAACTGCAATTAAGTTTAAAAATAAAAGAAATCAAATACATCTCTCAAAATTAACTTATCAAACTCAATATCAATATGATCACCATCTCAGACATAAAAATGAAGACAATTGTTAAATTATATAAGAAAAATATTGTTATTTTAGTGCTTTTCAAATCAATTGGACATATAGCGGTAAGAGAGTAACACATAAGTGCCACCTCAACATGCTGACATGGTTACTAATAAACAAATAGTCAATTTAATTTAATGTCAAAAACTAAACTAAAAATACTTTTGATTATTTGAGAATTAATTTGAACTCTTTACTAAGATAGTTACCAAATTTACAATGAGTTACACTTTCAATGACTAAGAATACAATTTCATGTCGTTTTACATTTTAAATTAATTGAACCGTTAATTTTTCCAAACACTTCAATTAACTTATCTTATCAGCTATAAACTATTAGTTATAAACTAATTTTACCAAATAGCGCTCTAGTCTTTGAATTTTATGAATTGAAAATACACCTCTAACATTGTAAAATATCAATTAAAATAATTCATGAGTAAATTTTTGTCGTTATATATTTTGAGTTGACATTGTAATTAAATATGTGGTTTATCCACGTTGATCATACATCTAAGTCATCTTCCCAAAGACAATTTTGTTGATGAAATTGAGTCATCTGAGAGATAAATTTGTGAATAATTCTAATGACTAACTATGAGCAAATTAGTGAATGAAAGATTTAAATTTTATCGGAAAATTAGTTTGTGTTGTGATGACATTGATATGAGATCAACATGGAAGCGTCAAATATTCAATTAGCATGTTACATTATAATCTCTAACGACAACTGTTTAAATATGAATCGCTTTTATTACTATTTTACATTTTCAAAAATATATTTATTAATTTATAAAATTCAAGAATTAATTTGGCATAAAGATTTAAATTTTATCGGAAAATTAGTTTGCGTTGTGATGACATTGATATGAGATCAACATGGAAGCGTCAAATATTCAATTAGCATATTACATTATAATCTCTAGCGACAACTGTTTAAATATGAACCGCTTTTATTACTATTTTACAATTTCAAAAGTATATTTATTAATTTATAAAATTCAAGAATTAATTTTGCATAAAAATAATTAAATTGACGGTTTACCTGTAATAAGGACATAAATAATATTAATTAATTGTTGGTTCAATTGACAAATCCAAATTTATACCTTAATCTATATATTTTCTTTGTTCCTTTTTTTTTAATCATGTATCAACGAATAACTTTTGTTACTTGATACTATTATTTATATTTATTTTATAATACATTTAATTATCTCATTTTATCTATTTTTCTTTACAAATAAATAATTAGTCTTAATGAGACTCAATAACT
>JBBPBP010009779.1:65221205-65236500 GCA_037974735.1 Cicer chorassanicum | reverse complement strand
ATATTAAAAGAGTAATCATAATCATTAATATTTTGGTTTCAAAACTGAAATTCAAAATTTATAACAATTCGGTTACAAAATATTATTTGTCAAATAATTATAAGTATACATCAAATACAAATAATTGCAAATGAATAACTTTAATTTCATGTCAATTAACACTATAAAACAACCTATTAAATTTAATTAATTTCAGTAAAATAAAACTGACCAAGATTCAAAGAGACATGACTTTGTCCATCATTTCTAAATATATATAATAGATGAAATTAAATATTCATTTGCAATTATTTGTATTTGATGTATACTTATAATTGTTTGACAATTAATATTTTGTAACCAAAATGTTAATGATTATGATTATTCTGTTAATGTTAATAATAGTTCGAATGTTTGTAAATTAAAATTCTAATATATCCGATTTAAAATAAATAAATTCACAATTACCACAAAGATCGATGATTAAAATGATCAAAGTCATTAACTTCAACATTTGAAATTTGAAAAATTTCCACAATACATGCAGATTTGTCTTCTGAAATTTAAAATGATCGAATTTACTGGATCCAATTCAATGACACATATCTTTTAAACATGATTAAAATTTACTTGAGTCAAACTTTTTCAACTACAATTTGTAAGCTACTCAACATATACTACATTGAAGTAAAACTAAGAATATGAGACACACAAAACAAAGTGACACTTAAAAACAACTAAAGAAGGAAAAGAGTTTAGAAGGGTGTGGGAAAAAATATTGATGTATAAATATACCTTGTCATAGCATTGGAAAGCACCAATTCTTGGGAATTTCCGTGTGCTATTTTGCTATGGGTATGATGGGTAGCGAAGTTCGCCGACTGGTCCCATCCCAACTTGGATTTCCTGGATAGTGGCAGTGATAGAATCACATGTAAGAAACTGTACATAGCATTAAGTCACTATGAGTCATTTCAAAGATTGCATATAATAAAATTAAATTTATGGCAGCAAAATCAGAAATGGACAAAGAGAAGGAATTTTTTTGTTGCAACGAACAAACCTATACCTCTTTCAGGGTATCTTTGGAGTAGAGTCGGCGATTACGAAGAATTATCGGAAAAAATATTGATGTATAAATATACCTTGTCATAGCATTGGAAATCACCAATTCCTGGGAATTTCCATGTGCCATTTTGCTCTGGGTATGATGGGTAGCGAAGTTCGCCGACTGGTCTCATCCCAACTTGGATTTCCTGGATAGTGGTAGTGGTAGAATCTCATGTAAGAAACTATACATAGCATTAAGTCACTATGAGCCATTTCAAAGATTGCATAGAATAGAATTGAATTTATGGCAACAAACTCAGAAATGGACAAAGAGAAGGAAATGTTTTGTTGCAACGAACAAACCTATACCTCTTTCAGGGTATCTTTGGAGTAGAGTCGGCGATTTCAAAGAATTGCCGCGGAAGAACAAATGATTTTGCAGAAGATGATTTTGCGAAGAAGCAGAAGCGGACATTGAGTGGGGCGTTCACAAGAGGGAAGAAGAAACTATTGGAGGAAGTCATTAAAAAAATTATTTAGAAACTAAGTAGAAAAAAATAAGGTGAAACATAAAAACACAAGAGAGCTTTCTACGGCGTACACATCAGTTTTTTTGCTGAGGTGGGATATGTTTGTACATGTGAAAGAAATTACTATGAGGTGACAGAGGAGTTTGTTTTAAATATATAATAATAATAATAATAATAATAATAATAATAATAATAATAATAATAATTATAATAATAATAATAATAATAATAATAATAATAATAATAATAATAATAAAATGTGTGTTAAAGCAAAATGGAAGTTGAATAATAAGGAGAATTGAAGAGGAAAGACCTTTTAGATGTGCCACATGGGATTTTTGTTGAGGTGGCAATATTAGAAATGATGTTTATGTGGGAGTCTATTTTAATATATATAATAGATAATAGATACATAATATTGATTTTACTTTAATTTGTAACTCATGTCACATTAATAGTTATACATAATATTAGATACTAAATAATAATAATAATAATAATAATAATAATAATAATAATAATAATAATAATAGTAGTAGTAGTAGTAAAATGTGTGTTAAAGCAAAATAGAAGTTGAATAATAAGGAGAATTGAAGAGGAAAGACCTTTTAGACGTGTCACATGAGATTTTTGTTGAGGTGGCAATATTTGAATGAAATGGCACAATATTAGATGATGATACCAAATGATATGATCTTGTTTGTCATGAATCACTTTAAGGATCGTTCTAGGTTGAAAACTTACAGATTTGAGTCAAAAATCGCGTATTGCTGGAGAATGCGATAAACTGTGCTACAAAACTCAGAATCAGACGATTACAAAACGAGGTGAAAGATTATGTTCTAAAATGCAAGTTAGGCTGTTGAATCACTGAAAACAAGTTTGTAGAACTGGAGAAATGATCGCAGGTTGCTGAACACGAAAATTGGTAGAAATTGTGTACTAGGGTTTGATGTGAAGGAAACTGAAAATTATAAAGAAACAAAATATGGATTAGGTTGAGAAGATGAAGAAGGCGCCACAATCAAGGATGATTGATAAGCCAATAAAGAATCTCCACAATGGTAAGGAAGCCATTGATAAGACTCAAGCAAGTTCTAATCCTAAAACTTAAAGGGGAGATCTAACTCACTCACAATTCTCATTAGAGAAATTTTAATTCATTCCCAAAAAAATTCCCCTTTTAATGAGGTTACAAATTCATAGTTTTAGTAAAATTATCTCTAAACCTAAATGGGTCATAAATGACACCATTCGGCCCAAATTGGGCTTACATCATTTTTTTTTATAAAAATAAACTAAATGTAAGGAAGCAAAGTATCTTCACTTACATATAACATCAACTAAATCTATATTAAAACTATTACAATTACAAATTAAAGCAAACTAAGAATTATTACAAACCAAATGAAAATAAATAAAGTTCATCCTAATTTATTAAAAATATGGATCATCTTCATGCTCTTGAGATCTTTATCATTCTCTCCTTGAAGGAATTCGACCACGAATTTAAGCTCCATTATACCATACATGAAGAAGTAATCCAATCAAACCACAAGCTCATCATATCCACCAGGGTCAAATGGAAATTTGGAAAAGTCACCAAATGTGATAAGTTGGTGAATCATATTTTCATCTTGAACAATTAACATCTTAGTACATTTATAGTAAAAGTAAGAAATTCTAAAGATGGGGATAAAGTTATAGCTTTTGAAGTTGATATTGATGACCAAATTTACCTTCTTTGAATTGAAATTTGTGGCAAAGGCTTCAAAGAAAATTGAGTCTCATGGACATTCTCTTCATCACAAAAAAATGGTGACTCAATAATTTCCTTGTAAGCATCCTTTTGAGGGACCTTGAAATAATCACCTTCAAGGACTAATATTGCTTCATTCACCTCACTTTCTTGTTTAAAGAGACTTTCAATTTTACCCTCATCTTTATCTTTGCTTTCAATATCAATATATCGATGACATTCCTCCTTTAGAGACACTTCTTCAAGCACTTGCAATAGTGAATTATCAAAGTTAGACAAATAGTTGGAGTCAATTTCTTGCCCTTTGTCTCTCAAATGTTTCTCCTCTTCTTCTTTCTTATCTTTGATTTTCTCTTTCTCTCTTAAGGCTAGCTTCTCTACTTTTCTTGCCTATTTTGCATATCCATTTTCGTACAGATATTTCACATACTCCGGATCCAATACAAAATCTCGAATATATTGATGATATGACATACTTAGGAATTTTTTTCAAACAGGTAGTGTGCACTACTTTTAACAATACAACTACTTTTTTTTTGTATTTTCTTTTTTTTTCTTGTATTTTTTTCAAGTAGTAGCAACACAAAAATTAACTAAGCACAACAATTCAAACAAAAGCAACACAACTAGCAATTTATGTTTCACAAAAAAAAAAGCATAAACAGAATTTTACTCAATTCCAAACCTAGAGACAAGCTCTGGTACTCAACTTACGATTATAAAACAGGTTTAGTGAAAGTATAGTTGAATCATAAATAACTTAGAATAGAATAATAGAGAGAGAAGATACACAAGGATTTTTATACTAGTTCACAATAGGTTGTTGCTACATCTAGTCCTCTCTTTATAGAGAGATTTTGCCTCAATAAAATCGAGGACTTAATCCACTATTTTAAGCAATAGCATACAAGTATCATTTGCTCTACCTCTTCAGAGTTTGAGTATTCCTCTATAGCCTCTCCAGGATGTCACCATTAGAACCCTTCTCAACTTTCTGGCAGCTAGCTATTGAGATTATGTGAGTATTGTTATACCTCTTCAGGTACCTCTTATGGATGAAAGAGTTGTTTCCACTATCGAGCATATTTACATCTGCTCTAGTTTGTATCTAAATTAACACAAAATTTGTTTCTAGGATTCTAAGTCTCATTTTTAGAAAATTACATTTGAAATCCTATATCAATTCAAGTGTATCAAACAACTTAATTGATTTACATCAATTCTAATTACTCTCTACTGAGAGGATTTTTCATTCATTCTTTTCATTTGATGTGTTCTAGGCTTTTAAAGAAATTCTTCTTAGCACAACGCCTTTTTCATTCTACTTAAATACAAAGAGATGTATCCATTGACAATGTTATCGTTGGGGATCTTGAATCGACATTCTTTAAGACATATCCATATATATCTTCATATTTATTCAGCGTATCCTTTATTAAGAAGACAAATATTTAAGGATGACATTATCAGAGGATGTCAAGTGCTTCTTCAGTCAGAGGATAAGTCCATCCTTGACAAACAGAGGATGATGGAATGTTGACATCTTATCAACGTGTTGATTGTATCATAATGTTGACTTGAAACGTTGAACAGACGGTCAACTGGTTTGCCATAATTATCATACGCAAATTCATCAGAGTGAGCTTGTAATCAGATTCGTCAGAGGCGCATTGGGAGAGTGTTTATCAGATTAAGACACAACTTCAACACATTTTCGAAAGTCACCATGAACTTGTTTAGTATATTCTATTTCTTTGTTCATCAAATTGTCTAACTTATATCAGATGATTGACTTTGTCAAATGTTTCATTTAGAGCTTTTTTTTTCATTTTGATCTTCGAATTAGAGGATCAACAAGGATTTTTACTATGAGGCAGATAATCATTGAAACGTTTATTTCTTTGGTGATCAGAGGGTCAACCATTGACTTGTATTTCTGTTATGTTTAACCCTTTGACTCAGACTGTAGATTATTAGATGTCTGTTGCAATGTGTTGGAACCAAGTTTATTTTATACTTATAGTTTTAATGATAACAAAAATATTTTATGAGAACAACATATTTGACTTCAAATAGTATGAAAGAAGGTTCATGTTTTTGAAGAAAATCTAAAATAATATTTGATTCAAATTTATAATTGAAGAAAATCTGAAATAAGATTTGATTCAAATTTATAATTGAAGAAAATCTAAAATAAGATTTGATTCAGATTTATAATTAAAGAAATCTAAAATAAGATTTGATTCAAATTTATAATTGATGAAAATCTAAAATAAGATTTGATTCACATTTATAATTGAAGAAAATCTTTGACCAAGTTGAAAAGAAGATATAGTCAAGATTTGAAGATGATTTGGTCAAGATTTGATCAAAATTTATCTACAACAAAATATGAATAGAATCAATCTGAAGAATATACAAACACAATTTGAACAAAATATGAACATAATTAATCTGAACAATTTACACACTCAATCTAAATAAAATAGGAACATAATCAATCTGAAGAATTTACAAACTCAATCTGAACAAGATTCAATTCAGAATTAAACAAGGACTAAATTGAAGCCCTAATTTTAACTATTAATAGATACTCAAGGCTGAAGAAGAACATCATCAAAAAGCAGAAAAAAGTAGAAGAA
Organism: Cicer chorassanicum; assembly: GCA_037974735.1. Taxonomy (NCBI): domain Eukaryota; kingdom Viridiplantae; phylum Streptophyta; class Magnoliopsida; order Fabales; family Fabaceae; genus Cicer; species Cicer chorassanicum. The sequence goes on along the minus strand of JBBPBP010009779.1, from coordinate 65,230,540 downwards.
TTCAAGCTCAAAATTCCAAATTCATCTTAGAGTTCAAAAAGATAAACACTTGTTCGAATTAGAAATATTCTCTAAGTTTTTTTTTCTTAGAGTGTGAGAGTTATTATTATTATCAGTTTTGTTAGAAGCAAACATTTAAAGTTCCAATCTTTTGTATCCAACCCGATAGTGGTTTAGTTCTTTCTTCAATCTGGGGTTGTCAGGTTGTTAGGAGAAGACTTGGCTTTTAGGGTCAAGGTGGTTAGTTTCTCAAAAGTTTGGGGTTGTTACGCTGTTTGGGAAGACTAACTTGGAGAGTCAGGTGCTTTGTAATTCAAGGTGTTTAAATTAGTGGATTAAAGCCTTCTGAATGAGAGGACTAGATGTAGCCAAGTTAGTGGTGAACCAGGATAAGTATATGTGTCAAATTATTTACACTTTCATTGTTTGTCGCTTCTGAATCTGATTGCTTCTTATAAGTAATTCATAAAAACTAACCAATCTTTATCAAATTAGAAAAAAGTTATCAACTTTGTCAAACACAATTCAACCCCATCCCCCTTTCTCGTGTTTGCACCTTCACAATGCTTCTTATTGCTATATTACGACATATTCTATTAGTAAACATAATTACTTGTTTATTAGGTGATAATATTCTTCATGTTAAAAACACATAGATTATTATCTCTAATTTACTCATAATTTATTCTACTTTTAAATAGATAGTCGTTAATTTAAGTCTTTGTCATCTAACTTAATCTGTACACTTAACAAATACAGTTGGGGATAACTTTTCTTTATTTGTTTGTTTTATTATCATCAAAATATCAACTAGAGTATTGCAGCTAAAACCATTTTTGCACTAATAGGAGTGTTTGAATTTGTCAAAAACACACTTTGTAAGAAGATTCAATCATGGGACACTCAAGGCGGAGAAAGAGGTCCTTATTAAAGCAATTTCTCAATTAATACCCTTTTATTGCATGAGTTTTTCTAAAACCCGCCATCCTGCTTGGCTGTGGATATCGAAAAAATGATCAATTCTTACTAGTGGAGTACGAGGAGGTGTTGGGTATTGGGCTCCCTTCCTATGTGGAGAAAAGCCCAAATATTATAGTCCATGTATCTCACTTATTTAAGTGGAGAGTGGTCTAATTAGGATTGTAAGAGAGAGACTATTTTGAGAGAAAAGGCAACACCAAAAGAGAAAAGAGAAGAGTAAACCCTATTCCCGATTTTGTTAAATCAGTCTCAGAAAACATAAAACATCGATTGCGCATTCGTTAACCGTTGGATCGGGCTGAAATTTGGACACTAGGTTCGCAACATTCAGGACTTTGTTTTCGACGGTTGGATCGGCGAAAAGACTTCTGGAGTGGGAGGAATCGAGCTCGCACAGTAGCTGGTTTTTAGATGTTTTACTTCTTCTTGCTTTTCATTTGTAAGCTTTAGTGCTTTGTTATTTTGGCTGGTTGTAGGCACACTTTGTGCATCTTTTTGAGACTCTCTTGTACCCTTATTTGATTATAGTGGAGCTATTTCTTTGGTCTGGACGACCCGTGGTTTTTACCCTTGCATTAAGGGGTTTTCCACGTTAAAATATTGGTGTTCTTTACGCTCTTTTATTTTGATTAATTTGCTGCCATATATTTGTTGTTGCTCCTCACGGGTTCTTGCAAGTTGAGGGAATTTTATATCCGCTGCGTATTACTTGTTATTGTGTTTTTTGTGTTTATTCCCCATCAGAGTGGCATCAGAACTCTTGGTTAAAGGGTTATTTGACTTGCTTGAAGGATGGAGGCAAATATGAATATAAAGATGGTATGCTTGAATGGTACTAACTACCATTTGTGGAAGGGCAAGATGAAAGATTTGTTATTTGTGAAGAAAATGCATCTTCCTATTTTTGGTTCTAAAAAGCCGGATACTAAATCTAAGGAAGACTGCGAATTTGAACATCAACAGGTATGTGGTTTTGTTAGGCAATATGTAGAAGATAATGTTTATAATCATATTGCTAATGAGACAAATGCAAAATGGCTAAGGTGTTGTTTCTTTGGAAATGACTAAATCTAAGGAAGACTGCGAATTTGAACATCAACAGCTCCTAATGGTGTTGTTTCTTTGGAAATGGCTAAGGGTGGTGTTTTGAATGAGGAGATGAGAAGGAAGGCACAGGGTTCTTCATCTCAATCTGAAGTTCTTGTCACTGAAAATAGGGAGAGAAGTCAGAAAAAAGAACCGAAGGGTGGTAGAGAAAACAACAAAAGCAAGTCCAAGTCTAGACACAAAAATGTGGAGTGTCATTATTGTCATAAAACAGGGCACATACAGAAAAATTGTTTTCTGTGGAAAAAGGAGAACAAAGGCAAGAAGGGTAAGCAGAAACAAAGGGGCCGTGATGATGATAGTGATGATGACCGTGTTACTACTGCTACTAGTGATGATCTTGTTATTCTCCGTGACTATGAGTCAATTAATCTTGTATCTGATGAGAGCATGTGGATAATTGATAGTGGTGCTACACTACATGTTACACCGAGGAAGGAGTTCTTCACATCTTATACTTCAGGTGATTTTGGAGTTTTGAAGATGGGTAATGATGGTGTATCTAAGGTAATTGGTGTTGGTGATGTATGCTTGGAAACCAACTATGAGTCAATTAATCTTGTATCTGATGAGAGCATGTGGATAATTGATAGTGGTGCTACACTACATGTTACACCGAGGAAGGAGTTCTTCACATCTTATACTTCAGGTGATTTTGGAGTTTTGAAGATGGGTAATGATGGTGTATCTAAGGTAATTGGTGTTGGTGATGTATGCTTGGAAACCAACTATGAGTCAATTAATCTTGTATCTGATGAGAGCATGTGGATAATTGATAGTGGTGCTACACTACATGTTACACCGAGGAATGAGTTCTTCACATCTTATACTTCAGGTGATTTTGGAGTTTTGAAGATGGGTAATGATGGTGTATCTAAGGTAATTGGTGTTGGTGATGTATGCTTGGAAACCAACATGGGAATGTAATTGTTGCTTAAAGTAGTCAAAGATGCTCCAGATGTTCGCTTCAATTTGAATTCTGTGCATATGCTTGATGAAAGTGGTTTTGATAATCATTTTGCTTATGGAAAGTGGAAACTCATTAAAGGTAACTTGGTTGTGGCTAGAGGGGAGAAAATTAGTAAACTGTATTGGACAAAAGCTTTAGTTGCAAAAGACAGTGTGAATGCCGTGGATACGGAATCATCTTTGTGGCACTGAAGGCTTAGCCATATCAGTGAAAAGGGGTTAAATTGTTTAGCTAGAAAGGATGTGCTTCCAGGATTGAAAAATGTAGATTTGGAGAAATGTTCTCACTGCATAATTGGTAAACATACTAGAGTATCCTTCAAAAGGCATCCTCCCTCTAGAAAGTCAGAGTTGCTTTAGTTGGTGCATTCTGACGTCTGTGGCCCTTTAAAGGTAAAATCTTTTAGTGGTGCACTTTATGTTGTTACTTTTATTGATGACTGTTCTAGGAAACTATGGGTTTATGTTCTGAAGACAAAAGACCAAGTGTTGGAGAAATTCAAACAATTTCATGCTTTGGTTGAGAGACAAACAGGCAAGAAGTTGAAACGTGTTCGTACTGACAACGGTGGTGAGTATTGCGAACCCTTTGATGTCTATTGCAAACAACAGGGTATAACACATGAAAAGATTCCTCCTAAAACTCCTCAGCTGAATGGTTTAGTAGAGAGGATGAATCAGACACTTGTTGAGAGAGTGAGGTGTATGCTCTTTGAAGCTAAGTTGCCTAAACATTATTGGAGCGAGGCACTGTACACGGCGGTGCATGTTATTAATCTTACTCCTACTGTCGCTTTGAATAGTGAGGTACCAAACAAGGTATGGTTTGGGAAGAATGTCAAGTATGATCACTTGAGAGTCTTTGGTTGCAAGGCTTTTGTGTATGTTCCGAAGGATGAAAGATCCAAGTTGGATGCAAAGTCAAAGCAATGTATCTTCATTGGTTATGGTGAGGATGAATTTGGCTACAATATGATCCTATAAACAAAAAGGTTATTAGAAGTCGTGATGTATCTTCATTGGTTATGATGAGTCACATGATTGTGTTGATGATCATCGACTTAGAGATGAGGTAAATATTCCAACTAGTGAAGATCATGAGTTGTCACACGATGAGAATCTTAGTGATGCTTCTGAATCATCTCTAACCAAACTCAGGAGGTCTAAGAGGCAGAGACAACCATCTACAAGGTATGTTTCTGATGAGTATGTGAATTTGACTGATGAAGGGGAACCTGAGTGTTTTCGAGAGGCCATGGAGAGTGAAGAAAGTCAAAAGTGGTTGGATGCAATGCATGATGAGATGAAATCCTTGCATGATAATCACACTTATGATTTGGTGAAGTTGCCAAAAGGCAAAAGGGATTTGGAAAACAGGTGGATCTATAGAGTGAAACTTGAGAGTAACTCAAAGTCTCCGAGGTATAAAGCCAGATTAGTGGTGAAAGAATTCCGTCAAAGAAAGGGTGTTGATTTTAATGAGATTTTCTCACCTGTGGTAAAAATGTTGTCAATTAGAACCGCGTTGAGTTTGGCAGCTACTCTTGACTTAGAGGTAGAGCAAATGGATGTAAAAACAGCTTTCCTTCATGGTGATTTGGAGGAAGAGATTTACATGAAGCAACCTGATGGTTTTCTTGTTGAAGGCAAGGAAGACTATGTGTGTAGACTAAGAAAGAGTCTATACGGTTTGAAGCAAGCTCCAAGGCAGTGGTACAAAAAGTTTGAGTCTGTTATGTGTGACCAAGGATACATGAAGACTACTTCTGACCATTGTGTATTTGTTAGAAAATTTTCTAACGATGATTTCATTATCCTGTTTTTATATGTTGATGACATACTTATTGTTGGAAAAAATATTTCCAAGATTGACAAGTTAAAGAAGCAGTTGGGCGAGTCATTTGCCATGAAAGACATGGGAGCAGCTAAACAAATTTTTGGCATAAGAATCATGCGTGACAGAAAGGAGAAGAAACTTTGGATTTCACAAGAACACTATATTGAGAGAGTGTTGCAATGGTTTCAAATGGAAAACTCTAAGGCTGAGCTTGGGTTTATTCAGGACAAATATGTCTTATTTGTCGATAGTCAAAATGCTATTCATCTTGGTAAGAATTCAACGTTTCATAGCAGGTCCAAACACATTGATGTGAGGTATCATTGGATACGTGATGTTTTGGAAGCTAAGTTGTTGGAGTTGGCTAAAGTTCATACTGATTATAATGGGTGAAACGACTTCTGGAGTGGGAGGAATCGAGCTCGCACAGTAGCAGGTTTATAGATGTTTTACTTCTTCTTGCTTTTCATTTGTAAGCTTTAGTGCTTTGTTATTTTGGCTGGCTGTAGGCACACTTTGTGCATCTTTTTGAGACTCTTTTGTACCCTTATTTGATTATAGTGGAGCTATTTCTTTGGTCTGGACGACCCGTGGTTTTTACCCTTGCATTAAGGGGTTTTCCACGTTAAAATATCAGTGTTCTTTACGCTCTTTTATTTTGATTAATTTGCTGCCATATATTTGTTATTGCTCCTCACGGGTTCTTGCAAGTTGGGGGAATTTTATATCCGCTGTGTATTACTTGTTATTGTGTTTTTTGTGTTTATTCCCCATCAGGAGGAATTGTAGAAGGGAAATAAATTGGTTCCAGTAGGAAGAGATGACAGTTCTGAAACTTAAAGGTGGACTAGGCTTTCGAGACCTTCGTGGCTTCAACATCGCCTTACTCGGGAAACAAGAATGGAGTCTCGTGGCTAACCACGATATTGTCTCTTATCGTATTCTCAAAACTAAATACTTTTTGGATGCCACTTTAGTTCATAATCAAAATTATATATGGCGTAACATCAAAACTTCCCAAGAGCTCAAAAGTTAAGGCTATCGATGGCGCATTGGGGACGGCTCGCTCAATAATATTTGGACTTAACCATGGCTGCGACATAATCCAAAGAGCAGACCGTTGACTCCAATTCATAATAGATTTAGTTCACTTGCAGTAGGACCTCATTCATTTACAAGCTCGCCGCTGGAATGTAGACATGCTCGCGGATTCCTCTGCTCGGGACCAACGCATCTGGAACAACACAAAAAATGGAATTTTACTGTGAAATCTGCTTATAAGCTTTAAATGGAGGATTTTTTGAGCACTAACAGTTTAGCAATAGGTGGACACTGGCCAGTTTTGTGGAACTTACCCATCCCTCTGACTCGTATGAACTTACGATGCCGACGAGTAGACTGCCCATCTATATGTAGCAGGTGTGGTTCTTATGAGGAAACAAACATTCATCTAATGTGTTGTTGTCCAAACTGATGCAGACAGTGGCAGAGCTTAGCTCTGGTTTACAATTAGGAGAAGTAATTCTCTGGTTAGGAGCTTAGCTCTGGTTTAGGAGTTCAACGAACTCTGTTTATCATTTCCGTTTCTGTTTTCCTCCATTTTAAGAGCTTGAAGCTCATCATTTTCAGTAAATAAATCCATTTTCATTATCTTAAAATTCTGAGTCTTATCAGTATGAGATAAACATACGAAAATCTTTGTTCATAAACATCTGACAGAAAATCTTATAGGATATGTGTATTATTTGAAGATGATTTTGATAACTCAGATCATGCCTTTATTAATGAATTGATGGTTTTACTTTGTAGTCTTAACTGTAAATGCAATTACATTCCAATTCCTTATTTTGCTTAATTACGTCTGGCTATTAGAAAATGTTAAAAAAATTTATTCTCCTAAATTTCACCTTACTTCAGGATCTTTTTGGGGATACCCTATTTCTTACTTTATCATAATCTAACAAGCAATTTAATCACTTGTTTGGTGTTCTGATCATATTCAAATTAGTCTACAATTCATGAATATTATAATATTTTGTCAGATGTAGGTAGTCTAATGTACTTAATTAACACATACTTTGTGTTCTCTTTTCTCATCAAAATTATAAATGTTCTCCAGTCTATTGTATGTTAATACTTTCTTTTCTGTTGGCTTTCTAGTTGGACCAAACAGCATGCCATGTCAATTGATGGTTGGATTCTTTGCATATGCTAAACCCCTCGAAATTATTGTGGATAAGGAAGAGTTGGAAGGTATATATATATATATATATATATATATATATATATATATATATATATATATATATATTGAATTTACTTATGACCCAATGCATCCTTTTTTTCTTAATCTAAATGCATGGAAAATAGTTGATACAGATGAGACTGTTTAACTGAACACTCGTTTACCTGTCACCCCATTTGCATTCTTATATAGCAAGCCTTCTCTAATTTAGTGGCAAAATTTTGTTTAAATTACAACTATGCAATGGTCTAACTTCTCAAGCATTCACATCCACCCCACTTCACACAAGCCCGGATTGACTACAGTCGCCTGCCTCGAGGGCCCCAACTGCAGTGCAGAGGCATATCGGAACCTTCCGATTAAGATCAGATGGTCTAGGTTTTAAACTCGGATTTTTAATCTGAAATACCTTAAAATCCAAAGTTAAAATAGGGACCGTGTGATCTTAATTGAACGGTTCATATGTGCTAACTGCATTGCAGCCAACTATAGCAAATCCAAATCCTACTTCACACATGTAATATGCTTCAACTTGCTTTTGTAGATGCTCAGTTGCAACAGTAGAGAAAAAACTTACAGCTTGTCTACAGATTTCAATGTGGAAAGTGGAGAACTTGCACCAATGTTTGTTCCTCGATCCTTTCCAATAGGCCATCATCTTATTTCCTCTTGGCCATTGCCAGATCATAATATAAACAGAAGTGAATGCCATCCAAAACAACCTAGTGGTTGACTATTTTGTGAACAACTTTGGATACAAGGCTTATCTATTTTATTATATTATTATGTATCTCTAGAAGGCATACAGTAGCTATATGAGTTTTGAATATTTCAATTCCAATAGTTGTGAAGATCATGTTATAATATATTATAAAATATAGAGATAAGATTGGTTGTATACTGTATAAGGTTGCATTTTGTTTATTTCGAAAACTTTTATCATTATTTGGCTTTAGAATCGATGATATTGTCGTGTTACTACTGATAAAAAAAATACTGTCGTGTTACTAGAAACGTTTGTCAAATTCACCACTCATCTACCTTAACTTAAGAAACATAATAAGATACAATATTGTAATTCCTTATGTAAGGACAAGTACTATACCCATTAAGAAGATCAAAACAAATCGATAATAACAAGAAAGCATAAAAAATGTAATAACAAGAAAGCATAAAAAATGAATCGTTTTTTTTTTCTTTTTATTATAACAAATTGTAATGAATAATACAATATCAGAAAAATCGTATTAACTAATAATGAGCAAGAAATTCATTCTTTACAGCTCTGGACAAAGAAAGAAAATCAAAAACTAATCTGTATTTGTTCATATCCTATATCCTTGAATCTAATTTGTCACCAACACATTTTGGGTTTTGTTTGGCCAAAATTTGGCGACCAATGTTTTTCCAATCAACATTACATGAGTGTGTTTCTGGGTATCTATGTCTTCCACAAAATACATCTCCACAGCGACACTCGAATCCAATTATTCCAACTTTTTTGTTGCAACTATTGCACCTATTTTTCTTCTTGATGGTTGTAGTGTCTGTCAGAGTAATAGAATCAATAGCTGCACATACATCAGTTACAGAGCTCTCTAAAATACTCTGTTTTTGAGAAAGAGATGATGAACCAAGAATAGCACCTTCAATTTCTGATGCGTTGGTGTTTTCTTCGATGCAATCTTTGTAGCACTTCGAACAAAAGTTTTTGTATTCAGCAGAACCGTAGAAACCACAACCATTACGACAAAGTTGTAGATGAAACATGTTGTTTCACTTTGATTGGCTTAAGGAAAAGTGTAAAAGGATGTTGATATCACTTAACAAATTTAGAGCAGAAGAAAACTTTCAGAGAAGAAGAAAGGTTTCTCAAAGTGAATATGCAAGAAATAGTTGATTGATTTATTGAAAGCGGGTGTTTAATTTATAATGAATAATGGCACTAAGTAAGGTCCTCAAAAACATATCTCCTCATTAATAGCATATCAATTAGTCAAGAGTTCATTCAATCAAATCCAATTAATCAAGGAACTTTCCCTCTATCCATATAATGATAGATATATCTTAATGAGATTTTTTTTTTTTCATTTTCATTTGAATAATTATTTATTTAATTAATAAAAAATAATTTAAATATTTTTAAAAAATAAAATCATATTAATAAAATGAAATAAAATTCATTAAATTAAAAAA
>JBBPBP010009779.1:65192543-65220703 GCA_037974735.1 Cicer chorassanicum | reverse complement strand
TATATGTTTTTAATAAAAAAATTTAACTAAATACACCTATCTAAGGGTAATAATAAGAAACTTCATCACCTATTATTTCAATTGATGATTTTTTTATAACCAATTGAGAGTTTATTTGATGACGTGGATAAAAAAGATAAGTTAGGAAAAATTATATTCCGTTTTAATTTTCAATCAAATTTTGATGAGTAATACGACAAAGTGATCATGTTAAATCATAAAATAAGATTTAATTCATCTATATTATAAAGAGTTTTTAATTACCGTTAAACAATCATAACCGTTACATTATTAAAGATATTTAACTTTTACTATAATTACTTTTAAAGTCATGCTCGTAATTAGTTGGAATGTGTTTACAATATAAAACTTTTCTATGAACACTGCATGGATTTTGTTATGTAAATATCATTTTTTTTTTAAAAAAGTTAACCAAATTTTTGGCACTTGTAGGAGGTGGCATCCTAGGTCGTATACTGGATGCTAACATATAAATAACTTTTTTTTTTTCTCAAGTGGAGGTAGTATCTTGGGGATGCGACTAACTACTACGTTTTTTTTTTTTCATTTTGACTTTTGAAAAATTGGAAAACTTGTTAATTTAATTAATAAAAAAAATTAAAATATTTAAAAAACAAAATTATATTAATAAAATTAAATAAAATAAAAAATAGATCAAACTTAATGTGGTTGACTAGATGTGCCAAAACAAATAACGTCTTACTAGTATTTTGTAGATAAAATAGTAACACAATTTTATTTTATTAACAACTCCCTCCTATTTTTATTCCAATCTAATAAATAAAAAAATAATATAAATAATAATAATAATAAAAATAAAATATTTTTAATTTAATTAACAAAATAATAATAAAATATTTAAAAAAATCAAAATACATTTAATAGAAAAAAAAATACATCAAAGTTAATGTGGTTGAGTAAATGTGCCAAAACAAATAACGTGTCACTCCTATTTTGCAGATACTAGCAACTTAATTCTATTTTGTTAACACTTCCTCCTATTTTTTCTCTGGATCAAATAAATAAATAAATAAATAATAATAATAATAATAATAATAATAATAAAGTAAATTATATTAATAAGATAAAATACATTAAATTGAAGAAACAAAATACATTAAATTAAACAGAAAAAAAAAATACCACAAATTGAAAAAGAAAAATACATCAAATTTAAATCAATGATTTCCATATAAAATATCTTACAAATTAATGATATATAAAATACTCAATATATATGACACTAATATATCTGAAAATAATATATATGAAATTAATAATAAAAGCAAAATAATCAATGACACTAAAAGAAATATAAATTAAATTAAATTAAATTAAGTAAATATATAAAATACTTACAAATGCGTTAATGTATTGAATTTCAACTATGTGATTCGTAGATAATTCCATCAGTAAAACAGAAATTTTGATTGAGAACGTTGAAGAAATTTTCAGCTCTGTGATTTAAGAAACTTAGAATGAGAAAGTTGAAGAAAGTTTAATTCAACACGTTGAATTGATGTGCTTATAAAGGGGTCGCTTCCCCCTACGATGCATTAAGGAAGTCGCATCCTCAAGTAGCGAGCCCTTAGGGACGTCGCATCCTTAGGTCACAATCTATGCTTGCTTTAATCCAGGCCGTTGATTATATTTTATTGATGGTTGTGGATGGTTTAGGGGTATGAATCCTTGTTATTTTGTTTGGACCAAACAAATTGGTCTATTCAATATTTAATCTTGACCTTTCAATTTAATTTATCAACAGTTGTGGATAGTGCAGTAAAAATCCTTAATCCTTGCTATTTTATTTGGACTAATCAAATTGGTCTATTAAATATTTAATCTTGACCTTCCAATTTAATTTATCAACGGTTGTGGATAAATAGAAAAATAAATCACACCTTGCTACCTCACCACACCTTCTATCACATCATACCTTCTAACATTTCATATTTAATCATGGATGCTCAACAAGTAATTTGTATTGTTTATTACAAAGGTTCAATTCTCGACGGAGTTGAAGGGAAAACATTTGTAAGTGATTATAAAAAGGCATTCAAAGTACATTATGGAAGCAACCTTGCTCGTCTAAAGAATGCCACTAAAAAATAGTTACAACTCGACGACAAAGTCGCGATAACTGATATAGTTTATCGACACCTTGTCTTCTTTGGTGAAAATACAACAAGGTTTGAATTGATGAGGGTTTGCGATGACGAAGATGTTCAACTGATGTTTGATGTTTATGCACAGTGGTCACAACTCGACATCATCGAGTTATATGTTACATTTGAGATGGTCCTACATCAACAAACATTGATCAACCATCAACCTCAAACATGCCTAATCCCGACTACATCCCATATTTCGATCAAAGCACCCCTTATCAACCTGACTTATATTCTCCATCACAACACTATGAACCATACTCTAGCCAAATTGAACAAACTCATCCAGAAAGTTTTCAACTCCATCATGAATCTCCCCAAACAAGTCCACAATGTGATCTTCCGCTTAGTGTCTTATATAATATCAATGAGAAAGAATTAGGCGATTACGGTGAAGATGATAAAACATACTTTGATGGATCATCTAGTGATTCTGACGACGACATTGATGTTGACGAAGATATGGAAGCAGAAGACCAACCTATCCTACCTGCATTCGATCGACCATTTCACTTGAAGAACATCAATTTAGATATTGCGGAGCAATCAAATGAATTTGATCACATGTTCATTAATGAAATCCCAACAGTAGATGGAACTCTTGCAGTTGGAATGAAGTTTCAAAACAAGGATGAATGCGTATATGCAATCAAATATACCATTTAAAACAATCATTGAATTTTGCGGTACAAAAGTCAGATTTAGAAAGGTATGTTATTAACTGTTTAAGTCTAAATTGTTTGTTTAAATGCAGAGCTTCAAAACGCAAAAAGAGTGAATTATAGGTGATTGGTAAATTGAATTTGCCTCATGCATGCACAAATTCTGCATTGTCACAAGATCATTAGAAACTCGATTCTAACATGATATGCACAAGCGTAATGCAAGTTCTGAAAGTGGACCCTTTAATCAAAGTGAAGGTCATTATTGCTCAGATTCAAGCTTTGCACAACTACACAGTAAGTTATATAAAGACTAGGATAGGAAAAAATAAAGCGATCGAACAAATTTATGGCAATTGGGAAGAGTCTTACGATCAACTCCCACAATGGTTGTTGGTTATGCAAACATATGCTCCAGGAACAAAAATAGAAATGGAAACGATTCCAGCTTATCATGAGAATAGTTCGATAAGTGGGACAAGGATCTTTCATCGACTATTTTGGGCTTTCCTTCCGTGCATATCTGTGTTTAAATTCTGCAAACCACTTGTAAAAATTTATGGGACTTGGTTGTACGGCAAGTACAAGGGGACTCTATTGGTAGCAGTTGCACATGATGGGAACGACAATGTCATTCCTATTGCTTATGCTCTTGTGGAAGGTGAGACAACATAGGGTTGGAGTTTCTTTTTGAGAAATTTGAGAAAATATGTCACTTCACAAGCCAACCTTTGTTTGATTTCCGATAGACATGAATCCATTAAAAGTGCTTCTAATAATCCAAATAATTGGTGGCAAAATCCTCCGTCAAAGCATTAGGGGTGTACGCGGGTTGGATTGGGTTGAGCCGGTTTTGACAAAATCCGATACCCAAACCGATCGATTATCTTTGGGTTGGATTGAGTTCAAAATCCATATTTTTTTCATTTAACCCGAACCAAATCGATCTGATCCGATCAAGAATGGGTTGGGATGGCCGGTTATACATAAATAGTAACTTGTTTTTTATATTACGAGAGAAACATAAGTAACAACAATAACAATTTAATTGAATGAAAATATATTTAATATTTGAATGTCTCAAAAACCATAAAATTTCAATTAAATCATTCACCACATTTTAGTTTACTAAGCTACCACAATTTTTTAATAGTAGTGCTTCATTTGTTTATTTTTATAGTACTTACTATTTTCAAATAAAATACTAAAAAAAGTGTTTAATAGATTTAAATGTAAACAAATTTAAACTAGATTCATCATATTTTATATTAATTTTTTAGAAATATTAATCGATTCATATTAAATACTATGATGAAATGTTTAGAAAATCTATAACAATTATTGATTAATAAGAATATTATGTTTCATATTCGAATATGCCGTAAATTTATTTATCATTTTATCTAAATAAAAAAAACAATAACAAAATATAACATTTAACTCAAATGAAGCTTTCTTTGCGACAATTTTTTTTTATAAAGTTTCTTCAACAGCGTAGTTTAATTTAACCAACATTTTATTACATAAAATTCAATTTATCATAAAAAACAATATACTTGATAATTTTTTTCTAAAAAAATGTATCTTGCCCGAATGACATAGATAATCTAGGGAAAAATACTCTACACACCTTACTTTGATAAAAAAATTTATCTAGAAGAGAATAAGATGGTGGGCGGTGGCGCAACTTCAGGAAGTCTGGAACAGAAGAAGAAGGTGGGTGGCAACGCGGCTGTTGGAAGAGAAAGTGGCGCAGATGTGGAAGAGAAGAAGAAGTTGGATGGCTGTTGCTGGATTATTGAGCTGCCAAACAAATTTTTTTTTAAAACAAAGCATAACAAGTCACCGGGTCGGGTCTATGGGTCGACGGGATCAAATTGTTGAACCCATTACCCGAACCGAATATAAGTGGGTTTCAACGGGTTAGGTCGGGTTGGACCCGAAAGTTACCGGATATGGGTAAATATTGGGTTGGGTTGGATTGGGTGATCGGGTTGGCGGGTCGACCCGCACCCATGTACACCCCTACAAAGCATGTCTTCGGCGTCCGACATATTTCACAAAATTTCGCGAGGGAATTTAAGGATAATGCATTGAAGAAAAAAATTATTTCTACGGGTAATAATTTCATTCTTACTTTTTATAATTAGTGTAATTTTTAAAAATGCTACCAATAAAAATTTGACACATTGTCTATTGTGTAAATGCAGGTTACTCCATTAATGAGCCTACATATAGATACTACCACAGAGAAATCGGCATAGTAAACCCAGAGACTATAAAATGGTTAGACAACATACCACGGGGAAATTGGATTAGAGCATGGAGGTAGCCGTTGGGGTCAGATGACAACCAACCTTGTGGAGTTGATCAACGGAGTATTAAAAGGCACACGCAACATTCTCATCACTGCTTTGGTTCAATCAACTTATTATAAATCAAGGACACTGAGAAAACTACACCATCAACTTTAGCTGCTGGTCAGATATACACAGAAAATGCATAAATTTTATAAAATTCAAATACATAAATCCAATAGTCATAAAGTCGATAGTTTTGATCGGAGCAACCATACTTTCATAGTCCACGAGACGGTAAATCTAAGAGAAGAGCGAACAATTGGTCATTTCAGTGTAAACCTTCCTACTTTATTATTATTATTATTATTATTATTATTATTATTATTATTATTATTATTATTATTATTATTATTATTATTGTTGTTATTATTATTATTATTATTATTATTATTATTATTATTATTTATATTCTGAGGAAAAATAGAACAGAGTTGTTAATAACACATTATTTATTTTTTAATTTTTTATTATTTTTTATTTATTAGATCAGAATAAAAATAGGAGAGAGTTGTTAACAAAATAAAATTATTTGATTTTTTTATTTATTTATTTGATGATATAATTTTGTTTTTTTTAAATATTTTTATTATTATTTATTAATTAAATTAACAATTTTTCTAATTTTTCAAAAGTTAAAATAGAAAAAAATACGTATGATGCGACCTCCTACTTAAAAAAAAAAGTTCTTCACGTGGTCGCATGCAAGGATGCGACCTCGTACTGTTTTGGCATGTTTTTTTTCAAAGTAGAGAGCATTTTGGTTAACTTTTTTCAAAAAGGGGATATATTGATAAAAAAAAAAATCCACATTGCATAACAATGAAACCCTATAATATAATTTATTTCTAATTTTTATTTTTTAGAAGTAATTTATCTCTAGTTAAGTAAGATATAAATCAATAAGATAAAATAATTTTTTTGTCTCATCTATGATTATAAAAATAATGTAAAATTTCAAATATATTAAAATTTTAAAATTAATAATAAATATTAAACTATAAAAATAACAATAGTGTGAAATGATGAATAAATTTAAAAACTAGTATGTAATTTCATAATAGGAGTAATTTTGTAATTTTATATAACTTAAAAAAAATTGATAAGCTAGAATATGAAAAAGAAAGAAAAAAACAATTCAAGGGGAAAAAACTAAACTTAAGAGGAAAGAAAACAACCATCCGAATTTTTTAAAATAAAACTGGATTAAAATAAGAAGTGATCGTCAAAAGATATTAAATGTAAATACTAATAAATTATTAGCTGATTTGTCAAAAAATATTATTAGTAATATTTTTCTCTTAAATTTATAGACAATTTTGATCACTTAATTTTGCTTGATTATTTTCCATCACCGCTCAAAAGTCCTAAAACCCGCATATCATGAATAACATTTACATTAAAGTTTGACATCAGGGATCCCTTCAGCTCACCAACAAAGTCAATTGTTGTTATAGATGTTTCAACAAAATCTTCATTATGTATTAAAACTTCTTTTAAAAAAATACAAATCATAAACAAACACAATAAGAATGTCATTAACAATCTGATTGTTATTTAATAAATCATTAGTCTCAATATTATCCTAAGGGAGTGAATCTTTACTACTTCCTCGTGACATTCCTCCTGGAGAAAAAGTGTCAATTGAGTCTGAATCAAAACTTCATCATGATTCTTATAAATTTTGTTACTGATCGATAGGGGAGAATTCATGAGTAACTGTGTTGCCGCCTAACTCAATGTTGATAATATGATCAATAAAAAAAGAGTTAAAGACACAATGAATACTAGAATCATAACATGCTTTGTGTGTACCCTCAGTTTCTGCACTGATTGGGACAACAATGTTTTTTTTGACATGTTTCTTGACCGTCTACTTAGCAATTGCAACTTCTTCAAGAGTTTGAATTTTTTAATGGTTGTGAGAGTATTTCTTACATTTATCTTCAGAATTCCCAACTACATTAAAAAAAATTCACAAAACAATGATCATAATCAATGTAAACAAACAAGATATACTCTTCATATTTAACAAGAATACGATCTCACAGTTCTTGTGTCATATCCATATTGACCAAAGGGGTTTTGATACTTGAAGGGACCGTGAAGAAGATCTTTGGTTTCCAATATTTCCGAGGAAAATTGTATAGTGTAACCCCGTCCTAATCTTTTAAACAATGTTTTTTTTTCGCAAAATATTGTTTTTTTTTTATTCCAAATGTTTTCAAAGTAAAATAAAATAAGGCACTGTTTGGAAACGCCAATAAGCTAGTTTATAAACTTGTTGGATTAAAAGAGATGTGTTTGGTAAACAAGTTTTTCTCATCAGCTTGTAAACAAGTTTTTCTCATCAACTTGTAGTTTTTCTCATTAGCTTTTTTCAAGTAGTAAATTGTTTTTTTTTACAAAATAGTAAATTGTTTCATTACTAGAAAAAATTATCTCAAACAAATACTATTTAAGCATTGTTTTTATTATATGAAACCTATTTCGATATACCAAAAATTGTAATTTATAAACAATATATGCACGCTTCAACCCAATACATTTTTTCCAAAGAAAAAATCGTAAAATCTTAGTATTTTGATAAAATAATACGTTGAACTGTATAAAAAGTAGAAATCGTGAAATTTGGTGTAAACCAAATTAAATAAGTAAATATTGATAAATAATATTTTAATAAATTTTAGCAATATAGTTGATAAAATGTTCAAATACTTTTATATATTTATTTAGACATTAAAAATAGTCAATATACAACTTTTGTATTTTTTTTATTATTGTGTTACATATATTGAGCATAACAAATAACAATTAGTCAATCTAATAAAAAAAAATTATGTTTTGTTTCTCTTATTAGTTATCAATGCATATTTTACCGTGAGCATTATTTCGAAAAAAAATTAATGTGTAGGAAAAAATGTTAAAATTTTAAAAATTCCTACATAACTTACATACTTTAATAAAAATAGAATTTACGATTATCAATTATATAATTTATCTTTTAAATCATGATTAATATTTTATGTCCATAGACCATCAAATGTCAACCAAATGGTACAAGTTTGATATTGCAAACAGAGTTCAAAATCTAACTTTGATACGCATTTTTTTTATAACTATAAAAATTTACAAGATTAATATTATATATATATATATATATATATATATATATATATATATATATATCACCTTATAAAAAAAATTTAAAATTAAATCCGCGCAAAGCGCAAGTCATATTCTAGTTTTATATTGTTTAAAGCTAAATTTACCAAACAATTTAATTTCAATTAATTAGCTTTTCAGCTATAAGTCATAAGTTATCAGTTATCAACTAGCTTTTCTACTACCGGCCAATTTTTTCAGCTATCAGCTAATTTATAACTTAATTTTACTTAACGGAGTCTAAGTTGCGAAAACATCATGGAAAGTAGTTGAGGAGCAATCCAAATATACTCTTCAAATCTTCAATGCTATCACCTAGAAAACATCACCCCAACAATATAGTGAGTTACAAAACTCAGTAACATAGAGTTTAGGCTAAATTGTAGTTTTAGTTCCCATATTTTTACTGAATTGCGAAATTGGTCCCACTATTTTAAAAGTCAACAATTTTGGTCACTCTCTCTGATTTTTTTACTAAAAAATAGAGACGTGACATGTTTTAAATTATGTGTCATATGATACGATGATATTGAATGATTAACACTCATAAAATTAGAATAAAAACACTGTAAATCATAGAGAATTCACTTTTAGCATCAACTGATTTTGCAATAGGAGTTGTTTCTTTTCTATCACCACTCAAAAGTCCTAAAACATACATGTCATGAATGACATTTTCATTAAAGTTTGACATTGAGGATCCCTTCGGCCCAACAACAATGTCAATTGTTGTATTAAAGGTTTCAACAAAAACTTCATTATGTATTGAAGCTTCTTTTACAAAGTGCAAGTAATAAACAACCACAATAGGAATGCCATTAACGACCTGCTTGTAATTTAATAAATGATTGGTCTCAACATCATCTAAAGGGAGTGACTAATTACTACTTGTTTATGATGTTCCTCTAGAGAAAAAGTGTCAATTAGGTCTAAATTAGAAACTTAGTCATAATTCTTATTATTTTTTTCTTGATCGCCACCATAGAATTTTTGAATAATTGTGTTGCCTCTTAATTTAATGTTGACAATGTGATCAACAAAAGGAGAATTAAAAATACAATGAGTACTAGAATCATGACCTGCTTTGTATGTACCCTCAATTTCTGCACTGATCGAATCAATTGTGATTTTTAGTGACATAAAGGGAGTGACTAATTACTACTTCTTTATGATGTTCCTCTAGAGAAAAAGTGTCAATTAGGTCTAAATTAGAAACTTAGTCATAATTCTTATTATTTTTTTTCTTGATCGCCACCATAGAATTTTTGAATAATTGTGTTGCCTCTTAATTTAATGTTGACAATGTGATCAACAAAAGGAGAATTAAAAATACAATGAGTACTAGAATCATGACCTGCTTTGTATGTACCCTCAATTTCTGCACTGATCGAATCAATTGTGATTTTTAGTGACATACTTCTTGATCATCTGCTTAGCAATTGCAACTTTTGTAAGAGTTTGAATTTTTCCATGGTTGTGAGAGTAGTTCTTACATTTATATTTATAATTCTGAAGTACATTAAAAGATTCACAAAAGAATGAAAATTTCATAATCAATGTAAACAAAGAAGACATATTATTCATGTTCAACAAGGATACAATCTCGCAGCTCTTGTGCCATATCCATATCGACCAAATCCCTAGTGAAATGTCCCAAGGATTTTGAGTTAGTTGTTTCATTAAGAGATAAAGGGGTTTCGATACTTGAAGAGATCGTGAAGATGATCTTTGGCTTCCAATATTCTTGAAGCAAAATGTAAATTCTAATTCATCATTGGGAATTTGTGTTCCTTACCAAATTCCATTTGAAATATTTCATCCAAGAGAAAACTTGAAAAAACCCCAGCTTCATATTCCATGTTCCAATTGTTTGAATGTTTCGCACATCATTAGGAGAAGAAAAGTAAAACTCATACAATCGATTCTCTAGTGAAACAACTTTCCATGAACCAATCGACTTCCATAATTCCAAAAGATTTTCACGTAAAATTGACAATGTAATCGAGGTATCACATTTAGACATAATGAGTTTACTGTGATTTTTTTTTTGCAACTCACCAAATCTAGTTAGTATTTGTATAAAAAAAATAAGAGTAGTTAAAACTCTAATAAAATCTATACTATGTATAAATGGAATATCAAATTTTTGTGTGGCTTTTTTTCCTTCTAATTTTACCATTCATGTAAACTATTTTATTTACAATTTTATATCTCTTTATTTAATTAATAATTGATTTTTTCTAATTTATATTCCTTTATATAAAAGGATAGAACTAAATATTGGTGTAATATTTTTTCATCCGCTTTTACCTTTTATTAAAAGTATTTATTTATTTAAAATTTTTTCATTTCATACTAATTAAAGAACTTAATATTTTGTTGGAGTTGAACTCAATATTTCATACTGTACTAGTGTTGACTTCATTTGATTCTGATGCCTTCATTTTCTCTGACATCTTAATTTCCTCTGATGTCTTTGTTTCGTCTGACATCTTCACTTCCTCACTTCCTCTGATATCGTTTCCTCTGTTTCCTTGTTTTATTTACTACACACTCAATAAAATCATTAGTGCAATAAATTGTTCTCACAAGATATCTTTGTGATTATCAAAATGTGATGAATAAATTGTTCTGTGAACCAATCTGGTTCCAACCGTTTGTGCTAGAACTTTGAATGTAGTGGTTCTATCTTTGGGGTTGCACTTTTGAGACATTGATGGAGACTTTTAATATTGTTAGGCTTTAAGCTAGAGCATTTATTGAACCACTTGTGATATTATAACATGTTTAATAAGGCACTAATCGTAGAGATTGTTTGAAGAAGTACAATAGTATAAAAAATTGTACTTTAATTTGTAACTCATGACACATTAGTAGTTATACATAATAATAATAATAATAATAATAATAATAATAATAATAATAATAATAATAATAATAATAATAATAATAATAATAATAATAATAATAATAGTAAAATGTGTGTTAAAGCAAAATGGAAGTTCCGAAGCTGAATAATAAGGAGTATTGAAGAGGAAAGATCTTTTAGATGTGTCACATGGGATTTTTGTTGAGGTGGCAATATTTGAATGAAATGACACAATATTAGATGATGTTTATGTGGGAGTCTATTTTAATATATATATATATATATATATATATAATAAATTGAATTAATAAAATCATAAAGGAATATTCAGTTACATAGCTTTCTTCATCATGTTCACAAATCTCAATAGAACTATTAAATCAAAATTAATTACGCATAGGGTTGAAATCTTAAAAAATATTTCAAATAGAAATGGAGAATGTGAAGATGAACGTTGACCTCAACAAAAAATTACACAAAAATATAGATGGTATACTAGTTTACTTGGTTTATTAATTTCATGTGCTTATTGGTTTATTCATTTTGTTATGAAATAAATTGTTTGGTATGATACTTTAAGATTATATTGATTTTATTTTTATAGTTTAAGGTAGAGTTTTAAATTGCATGTCATATCACATGATACAACCGTAATATTTTAGTTGTGACGCCTCATAATAGCTACAATGCCCACAATACTAGTGTCTTCATCTATCACCACAACCGTAATTTAAAACTATGGTTTAAGGACCAAACAATAGTCAATTGAAGGACATCCAAATTAGAAAATTGATGGAGAACTAAATAGTTAGATCCAATATAACCTTTTAGTAGATTTTAATAGTTTAAAGACAAATCTAGAGAATGATAGTCGAATGACTAAAATGATAATCTATTCAAAATAAAATAAACAAAAAAACCCATAAAAAAGTTGAATGAATTTAATTATGAGATAATTTATGGCCCATTTACTTTGTAAAAATATTTCACATTTTCATTTCCTAAATTTTATATTAAATTTCATTCATATGTAAAAGAACTTTGTAAAACGAACAATTGTCTACATTTCTAGAAACAATATAAATATAAAAAAAAAAAAAAAGTGTTTTCATTATTTTCAAAAATGTATCTTCATTATCTAGCATTTCATCTTATCTACATAAATTTCACTTAAAAAGTCTCTCTTCAAAATAAAACAAAGACACATTTAAAAAAATAAAAACGCAAGATTTCCACACATAACATGAAAAGAGTTTTGAAATTATCGTCCTAAATACGACCCCACAAGAGTGCAATTCGACTGTAATTTAGGTGAATTGTAATTAAGCATTTCAATTAAAGTTTGAAGTTGAAACCTAACAACCAAAGCAAGGAAAAGGACAAATATCATCATTATCATTTTCATTATTAATTATTAATTATTAAATTTGGCACATGGACACTAGATGTATTTCCCCACCATAATTGTTGACACATCAATATAGGACATATGTTATTATAGGAGAATTCATAATGGAGACACTTCACATTTTTCATCATATTGAGAATAAAAAAAAAAACTACAATGAATGAGTTTCCTCCCATGTCCATGTAATCTTGCATCAGTGACCGCGAGTATGATCATTTAAGATGATGGCATCAAGATCATATGGTTGGTAAGAAAAAAGTGATTAAGCACATTAGTAGTTAACAGTTGATTTAATTGCATCCAATATCTGCATCATCAAATGAGTGATACTTGCATCAGTCAAGACAGCTCTTCACCATGCTGTATACATAAATACTACCTCTGTCCCTTAAGTCTCTTTAATTAATCAATCTCACATATATTAAAAAAACATGAAGAGTATTTAATTTTTCCATTTTGTGTAAGAATGTTCCGAAAATAACCTGGTGTAAAAATACATTCACCTCTGATTGTTCATCTCCCAAGGCAAATTAGTATTATTAATAAGGGTCAAATTTAAAAATATATTTTGTAATTTGAAATGATGTTTATATTTCAGGACACATTTTTTTAAGTCAAATAAGCAAAAAATTAAGATAAAATGTTTACCTTATTCTTGGTTGGCATGTAGAAGGGTTCAAAAACCAGAGGAAAAGGAGTGTCTAGACCACAAACTCTTGCTACAGGGGCCTCTAACTGTACAACATAAGAGGAAGACAGCATTAAGATATGTCTCTCAGTTGTTGAATTTTCTTGAAGTTTTCATTCAGTGATGCAGAAGCATGCTTTTTGAGATATTCACAAAACATGATTCAGAAGAAAATTGAAGATTTTTTGTTTCATTTAAGTCAGCACATTCCAATGGTTATAAAACCATCTCAAATGAGTAAGACATGTACATGATATGACTCAAGGATCTTCAAGTCTAACTCTAAAATAATTAAGTTGTGATTGCAAAATTTTAAAAAGCTAAAACATTAGTAACTTATGAACAAAAACTTAAAAGTATCATCATAAAGTTTGTTCTCATTAAAATCAAGTCACAAAGGTGTTGACTTAACATATTTTCTATTTGTAAGTAATTCTGCGCGTGTGTGTGTGTGAGAGAGAGAGAGAAGGTAGGAAGAGAATATGACTCTAAATCCAAAGATGTAGTCAAAAGGTGATATTTTGAACAAAGGCTGCAATATGCAAAACTATGAATAGGCAAGAGAGGCGAGGTTGCCTATGAAGCACTGACACAAACACCGAACACGACTTTGACACTGACATGTAGGCACCGGTACCAGTTTGAAAAAATGAAAGTGATTGTAAGTAACCACATATATCAGTGCGTGAAATGCCTTCAATGCAAAGTGTCGGTGCTACATAAGAGGCTACAACTTGCAAAGTACAATAACAGATAATAGAGAAGCCATGAGTTTTAATAGAGATCCATACCCTTGAGAAGCAGCGTTCGATAATGGAAGCCGAGATTTCAGCGCCAAAACCTCCAGTCACCGGAGCTTCATGACTAATCTACAAAGTTCATCCAATGCATCATGAAGGGTGGGCAATAGCAATCCAGTTTCGGTATTATTCGATAAAAATATTTACTCACAAGCAGTCTTCCTGTCTTCTTTACTGAGGCCTCCACTGTTTCTTTATCCCATGGAATTAGTGTCTTCAGATCTATCAGTTCACAAGAAATTCCTTCCTGCAGAATCTCATAATAAAATTACAATTTCAATAGAGATGAAAAATCTAAATTTCTAGACATATATTCTCGTGGAAATAGGAAATTGTAATGTCAAATTGTCTTCGACTGAAATATTACAACTCTTTTATTAAGTAAATATATAAATTATGAATCGACATTAAGTTGTGAAAAAGAATATCAACTACTACCTCCGTTCCTTTTTAATTGTCGTTTTAAAAGTAGACACAAATATGATGTAATGCAGAATACATGTTCTTACTTCTAACACTTTCTGTTTCAAAAGCAACAGTTACTTACTTTTTCGGCATCAAGACAAGCTTGTTCCATTATAGATAATTGAGCTCCCCATCCAACAAGTGTAATATCGCATCCTTGCCGAATCACCTGAGTAATATTAACAATACTAATTACTAACATTAACCGTTGCAAAAAAATAATGTTACTAAAAATTTATTTTTCTTCTTCATTAGGACTTGTAGTGTACCTCAGCTTCAGATAAAGGCAACATGTAATCATCCTCCGGTACGTCTTCAACAGCCAAACGATAAAGCCACTGAAACAACGAATTGCATAATAGATACTACTAACATCACATACTATCATTCTATGCACACAATTCACTAAGGTTATTGTTGTAGAATACAAACCTTTGGTTCGAAAAATACAATAGGATTCGGATCCCTTATACAAGATAACAATAGCCCTTTTGCTTGCTTTGGACTTCGAGGGATGACCACCTATACCAGAAAGATATATTTGAGAAAAATGAATTATACAAAAATAAGCAAACTCAACATAATAGACAAGCCAAATTACTAAAGGTAGTTTCTCTCATCCTTGTTCTCTACCAATTCTAATTCTCTTATCACGTAGTATTTCATAGAGGCATTTGTAAACGATGAATTGATTACGAAAATAAGCAAACTCAACATGATGAAAAAACCAAATTCCTTAAGGTATATTCGGTCATCCTTGTTCTCTATCAGTCCTAATTCTCTCATCACCTAGTATTTCTCGGTTCTCATGGATCATTAAGGTACAAATTCTTGATTCTATTATCTATGTTATTATATTATATATATGTATATATACACATATTTGTGTGTAACTAATTTGCTATGATTTTGTTTCTACAATTATTTAAATATTATTTCAAATCCTTCAAAATCTTCCAAGTCCCTATTCATAGACCCCTTTATACACCTGATCTTCCTACATGAACACCTGACACAGACACAGACACGTCCGCACTGCCAGCGTAAAACATAGGACTAAAGAGATTTTGAACATTTCTATAGTCTATAGAACTGTAAAACACCACATTGTAAGTACCTTTATTATTTGAAAAAAGAGAAACAACAAACAAAATTATCAAAAATATAGGGTTCTAAATAACAGATTGAAATCAATATGAAAGAACCATACTTTGATACCAGGAACATGACAGAAGAAAGCCTCAGGAGATTGAGAGTGGTAATGACCACCATGGCCTACTGCTCCATAAGGGGTTCTAATTGTTAAACCTATAGGAAATGTGAAAAATCTTTTAACACAACAAGTAAAAATAGAGATAAGCTGAAAACTTCAATGCTAGAGCTGTGAAAGAATTTTACCGCCACAATTAAATTGATTTCCACTCCGGTATCTGAATTTAGCAGCTTCATTGACAATCTAGAAACCAAAATTAGTCAATTACTGATCAAAAGATGAGTTGATTAAGACTAATCAAAGCCTTATAAAGAGAGCGTGCCTGATCAAAAGCCGGAAAAATGTAATCTGCAAACTGGATTTCTGCTATGGCTCGATTGCCCTGCCATGTAAAAACATATGTATATTATGAAAATTTCAGTATATCAGATTGTAGTAAGGTTTGATGGTAAAACAGAAAGTACATTTTTAACCTCTTAGACTCACCATAGCTGCTAGACCGATGCCAAAGCCAACAATACCCTGCGAGTAGCGTTTCAATATTTCAAATTAATGCTTAGGATATACTAATCACAGAAATATTTAAAAAGATCTTTAGCACTAAAAATAAGAAATTCAATAGCTGCACAGTCAAATTCTTTGGAAGCATGAAATGCATACTCAAATACCTGCTCACAGAGAGGAGTATTGAAAACTCTACTTTTACCGAATCGATCTGCTAATCCAGTCGTGCAACGAAAGACCCCACCAAAGCCTACATCTTCTCCGAAAACATAAGCACTGAGATGAAATGAAGAGATCATAAGGATGTAAAGAGGATACTTATATTGGCAAAATAGAAAATCAAACAATATCTAATTGCGAAATTTGAAGATAAATGGAAACAGCTTATAATGCAAATGAAAGAACTATGTAACACAAACACTTCATATAGATTTCAGTTCACCAACACCAACAGTCATCGGATCAGTAATAATTAGTAAAAGTTAAGATGGGTTAAGTCTGAGATTCACTAGGGATCAGGAAAAGCGTCAAGACTCAGAGTGCTAACAGATGTACTTATATAAATCTTCTAGTAGCAACCTTTCTTTACAATGTCCGTTGCAAAAGAAAAAACCTTTGTTTACAATCCAATAATCTAAGAACAATGTTTTAAACAAGAGTGTTGAGACTTTGGAGTTACTACCAACTATTTGTAATCTTCAATCCTACATAGAATCTTCAACCTAGATAACCACATCCCTAAGAAAAGCCCCTAATCTAAAAGTAAAGCTTAAGTTTTCAACAAAAACATTAAAAAAAGTACTAAAATTTATTGAAATGAAGCTAGTTTAGATATTACAAATACAGTGTTTGTTTCCCCATCTATCTCCCACCTCAACTTTTCTCTGATCTCCTCCCGGTTGAATATTATGTCACCTTTTAGACTAGAAAGAGCAGTACAAATGATACACACCAAAAGGAAGAAAATTGGAAAAACTATAAAGATATTCTCAAACCATATCAACACCTAAATTGACTCACCACTACCTACAGTAACTGAAAAAAAATACTCGAGAGAACAAAAAAACTAAATCATAAGATAGCAATTCAAAACAGTTTGAAACAAAACAGTCAGTCGCATCACAATCCTTGATATTACGAACAATTACTATCAAATGCAGTTAATGTGACTTCAACCAATCACAGAGACATCAAAAACTTTAATGCTGCAGCCCTGATAGCAATGACATGTTAAAAATCTCACATTGACTAGGATTTGACCCGACAATGTATTTGTAAGTGGAGACAATCATCACCTTACAAGCTGGTTTCATAGAGGATGAGTTATCACCTTACAAGCTGGTTTCATAGAGGTTGAGTTAGGCTCAACCCAAATTCTTATATAGCAATGAAAGTATGTTTATAAGCAAGGATTAATCCTAACTTTAAAGTCAGTTTTGTATTGTCTTTTGTCAAACCCAAAATTTAATAACCTAAAATCCATAGAATGAACGAACTAAACTCACCGAGGATCAGTGTCCAAGGCAATATGAAGAGCTTGATTAATGGCAGAATAAAGGTTCAATGATTTAACACCATTCTCAGCAACAACAGCAGCATCTTTCTGAATACAGGAGGTAGACAAACCTCTCTTAGAAACCAAAGAGACACATGATCTTCCAAATCTCTTCACACAACTTGACATGTCTAATATAGTCAAATCTATTGAAGATATGAGAAAAAACACTAGCGACCCAAAATTGTTTTGAACTTGAAATCACTTCAAAGTTCTTCTCTAGAATGTTATACAAAAGTTGAGGCAGTTGGGTATGCTTAGAAGTTGAAACTTTTAGAGCTTTACCCTTTGGAGTTCATGTAAGAAGAAAGGTAAGAAGAAGAAAATAAACATGAGAAAAATGAAAAGGATATATGGATTTGGATTATCTAGAAAAACAGTAAGAAAATCTCAACTGTTAAAATTTGTCGTAAAATCTATTAATTAATGAGTCCAGTTCAATTAGCAAATATTATTAGATCACACGTTTTGTTAATTATAAACAACAATATTTATATAAACGAAGTATGATATAATTTATGACTTTTATATTTAAAAAAGTAATAGTAAAAAAGTTAATGGCTCGACTTTTATTCTCAATCATATTCTATCTACTACTAAAATATTATGTTTAAAAAACATTTAGGAAGCCGATAAGGTAAGGTGTGTGTTTGAGTCAGAGTTCTTATCCAGCGCCTCATCATTAATCACTACTACCTACCTAATTGTCACTGTTTTGAGTTGGGACTCTGATTTTTGTTGGCTGATAGTAAGCGTGGGCGCATAAAATAAAATAGACAAAATTCATTTTATATTTTTTAAATTATACAAAAATAACTATTCATTTTTTATTTCTTTTAGTAAGTTAATATTTTTTATAAAGTAATAAGTTAATTATTTATTTTATTTTTTGTATCACCTTCGTCATTTATCTTTATAAATATTTACATTAATAATTCTAATTTAAATCTGTAATTTAATTTCAAAATTATTTTATTTTTTAAAAAATTCGTGTAAATTTTTTTTAGATTTTTTAAAATTAAACATAAATTTTTTTCGATCTATGTTATAAAAGTATTTAAAAATATATTATATAGTCTCTTTATATTATTAATAACAAAATTTATAATACTATATTAAACATCTTTAATTAAAAATAATTGAAATTAAATTAAAGTTAAAAATAGTTAACATTATTATAGTTAAACAATATTACGATCACACCATATTTGACCAGTTTTTACCGACGTTCTTCAAATTTCGTGCTTTATTTTATTATAGTATATACTATATACTATATTAAAATACCACTCTTTTTAGATATAAGTGAAAATAGTTTAACGGTGCCGATTTTTCACCTATTTTAATTTTCTTTTTTACAGGTGAGAAGTTTGGTTAGTGGGCCCTGATTTCTCACCTTCCCTGCAGCAACCCCTCCCTCAATCCAAAATTTTATTTGTTGAAGTTATTTAATTTAAGTTATTTATTTAATTAATTAAAATAAGTTTTAGTGAACTATTTAGGTTTTTTTTATGTAAATGTCCTCTTTGTTAACTAAATTGTTCTACTTTGAAAAGAAAAAAAACCAAATTACCATATGTTTTTGCACTTTTTGCATATCTCAGATGGGACCAATTACACAGTGCAACTTTATACTAAGTTAAATTTTTATTTTTGATTTTAACATTTGAATAATTGTTAATTTAATTAATAAAAAATAATTAAAAACTTTGTGTAAAATCAAATAAAATTCATTAAAAATTTAATTGACTAAATGTGTCAAAACAAATAAGTGTTGTTTATATTTTACGGATAAAATAATAATATTAACAACTCCCTCCTATTTTTAATCTGAACTAATAAATAATAATAATAATAATAATAATAAAATATTGTTAATTTAATAAACAAAAACTAATAAAAATATTGTTAATTTAATAGTCAACTGCATTAAGTTTGATGTATTTTTTTTTTCAATTTAATGTATTTTATTTTTTGCTTTTATTAATATAGTTTTGTTTTTTTTTAATATTTTAATTATTTTTTATTAAACTAACAATTATTCAAATGTTAAAATAAAAAGAAAAAAATTTTAAACTTAGTTCATGGTCGGGGTGCGACTTCTTACTACGTAAAAACAAATAATCCTCTTACTACGTAAAAACAAATAATCCGTCAGTTGGTCACATCCCGGGATGCCAGGTGCAAAAAAGTAGGGCAATTTAGTATATTTTTTTTTTGCAATTTAGTTAACTTTTAAAAAAAAAGGATACTTACATAAAAAAAATGAACTATTTAATTTTTTTAATTAAGTTTTTGCTAATTTAATTAATTTTTATTTAATGAAATTTTTAATGAAATAATTAAGCCAATTAATTATTTAAATAGTTAATAATTTAATTAATTATTTAATTATATTGAAAAATGAAAAAAAAATATTGAACACTTACAAATAAATTTTTGGTTACATTAATTTATTTTTCATTTATGTTATTTTAACAAAATATTTAATTTATTAAACCAAATTTTAATTAAATAATCCTTTATTCAATTAATGATATAATTGAATAAATTGTTTTTTAATTAGATACAAAGTTAATTCATTTTTAAGTAATTTTGTTAGCTATTATCTAATTAAATTTTACTATTATTCACTAGTTATTAAAAACCTTCAATAAAGTAGAGCTTCTTAAAATAACCAATGATATAATTGGAGACCATAAAAACTAGAAATAAAAAAAATACAAATATAAAAAGGGTGTTTGTCCACGAAAAAGGAGTCGCCATCAATTTTATTTTTTTTAAAAGGGAAAATTAGATAAAACCTAGAATAAAATTCTTGAACCAAAAAATGGATTCGGGAGTCAATTACTAATAGGAAAAGTAATATTACCCTACATCGTCCGTTAAAACGGTTACCCTATAATTAATTGTATACAAATTATTTATTTTTTAATTATTTAATTTACTCCTAAAAAATAAAAAATAAAAGAAAATAAATTATTTACATTAATAAAAAAAGGAATTTTTTTTTATTAATTTGGTTTAACAAGGAAAAGCCTTGCTCCTACGTATCTCAAGGTGCAATAAGGAAATCAAAACGCACGTAGTTCTTGGGTAGAAAATATTTATGTGTTGTCTGATTTTTATTATTACTTTATTTTAATTATTTTTTATTATAATAATTATTATATATGTATCTAAAAATAAAAATATAATAATAATAATAATAATAATAACAACAACAACAACAACAACGAAAAAAAAGGTGAGATGTCTGTTCACGGATTGTATCTTTTTATTTTTATTTTAAAGAAAAATTGATTTTTGTTAGAAAACAACGTAACGAAAATGCAATAATAACGAAAAATGAGGTGAGATGTCTGTTCACGAATTGTATCTTTTTATTTTTGTTTTAAAGTAAAGAAAAATTGATTTTTGTTAAAAAACAACATGACGCAGCGGTATGTGAACGAAACAAATAGATGCTACAGTGAAGCGGTCTGTTAAAGGATTTGCTCATGCGTTGTCGGATCTGTCGCGACACAAAGGCCACCAACAATTGGGGTGAGTGATGTGGCGCAACGAGCGAGGATGAATTTCATCCGACAACAGCGACTATTAATCCTAATTCTAAGGGAAAAACTATTTATTTGTTGTTATGATTTTTTTTTTTTTGAGTTATTTGATAAAGACATGATATGAGTTTTA
This sequence comes from Cicer chorassanicum, assembly GCA_037974735.1. NCBI lineage: Eukaryota > Viridiplantae > Streptophyta > Magnoliopsida > Fabales > Fabaceae > Cicer > Cicer chorassanicum. The sequence continues at coordinate 65,199,138 of JBBPBP010009779.1, read as the reverse complement.
TGTTATATTACAATAAAGTGAAATTTGTTTTCTTGGTGATTGGTTTATAAACATCAGTTAATTATATGTTTTTTTTAGTATTTTGTGTTGCAAAGAAAACAATTTTAGGAACAGACAACTTTAGAAAAATGAAAGGTTAACATATGAGTTTATTTTTGCATAAACAGAAAAAGAGAAAGAAAAAAAAAAGAATATTTTTTAAAAGGATGCAATTCAAAGACTAATAAAAAGAAAATTAGAGAAACAATAAGAAGATGATACCTTACTACTGAATTGGTTTTTTTGCTGATTTTCCCAAGATCAAACTCTCTGCTCCTCTTTTGCCTATTATTCTCTTTTTTTTATTTTTGTGCTCTCAATCGTCCTCTCTCTTCTACTCTTACTATCGATTATTTATAGATTTTTCGGGTGTAGGTTACAAAAGACAAGAGAATAATTGTCAATTGATCACCATTTTATTACTATTAATTTGTTTCTTTTCAGTTTCTTTTCATTCAATTGATTATCGTTATACCGATTTTTTTGACCATCAATCCATTTCTTTTCGATTTCTTTTCATTCAATTGATCATCATTATACCGATTTTTATGACCATCAATCCATTTATTTTCAGTTTCTTTTCATTCAATTATATACCTTTTATTTTTTTTTTTTATATATTTTAGAAAAGAGTATGAACAGGAATTAGAGGTAAACAAGAACTCGAAACACCCGTGATTGCCTAAAGTTTATAGCCCTAATTATTTATTTTTATTTTTATATTTCTTCACATTTATTTATACATTTATTATTATTATTTCCTTTTTTTTAATAAAAGGTAAAAAATAAATTAATAGGTAAACAAATAAAAAGCGGGCAAAATTACGTGTCAACAGCTGGCCCTATTTACTTAGAATTTACTTGAGAATCAAAGTAAAAGATAAGTAAAGATGACAACTCTAATTTTGTTCCAAAAGAATTTTTTAGAAGGGTGCGAGTCATTTTTCTGGCTTCAAGATGCGGGTCATTTTCTCGGCTTTAGGTGCGAGTCGTTTTCCCGGCTTCAACATGCGGGTCGTTTTCTCTACTTCGGGTGCGAGTCGTTTTCCCGACTTCAACATGCGGGTCGTTTTTTCGGCTTCGGGTGCGAGTCGTTTTTCCCGAATTCAACATGCGGGTCGCTTTCTCGGTTTTAGGTGCGAGTCGTTTTCCCGGCTTCAACATGCAGGTCGTTTTCTCGGCTTCGGGTGCGAGTCATTTTCTCGGCTTCAACATGTGGGTCGTTTTCTCGGCTTTAAATTTATGTAATGTCATGAATCAATGAATGAATGAATATGTTGGTTTTTATTAATATTTTTATTGGACACGACCATTAAAATCATGGATGAAAAAGGCATTAATAAATTTTTCTTGAACTTGATATCTTTGATCTCTCTTTTATCCTTTTCTCGTTTATCCTTTTTTTTCGAAAAAGAAGAAGAAGAGTTACTGTTGTAATCTGAAGCTGGATCCATATTGTCGTTTGCCTTGTACTCTAAACAACCTCTACTCTATCCGACTTTATTGCAATTCATTATATCGAGGTATGGTATATGTTTTACTTTCCAATACACGATAATTATAAAATGCATTTGGGAAAGAAGGTTAAATATAGATGATAAAAGTATATATCAATATATTGAGGTTCAATATTCGTCGTAAAAATATATATATATACATAAGATAAAACAAAAGGAATAATGTACTAACTTCTCGTGCCATAGTCCTATCGATACTGTCGGTCCTGTCTTTTTGAGTATACATTCTTTGTTTTTGTTGTTGTTGTTTTTCTTCTTCTCCTAGGTTGCCCTTTCAGGTTTTCAACCTATTAGGTATTTATTATATTTTTTGTACCTTAATTTTTGGATAGGTCGCCTTTTCAGGTTTTCGACCCAGCAAGTATTTATTATATTTTTTGTACCTTAATTTTTGCATAGGTCGCTTTTTCAGGTTTTCAACCTAGCGGGTATTCTTTTTTTGTACCCTAATTTTTGCCTAGGTTGCCATTTCAGGTTTTCAACCTAGCGAGTATTCTTTTTTTTACCCTAATTTTTTCCTAGGTCGCCTTTTCAGGCTTTCAACCTAGCGGGTATTCATTATTATTTTTTGTACTCTAATTTTTGCCTAAGTCGCTTTTTCAGGTTTTCAACCTAGCGGGTATCCTTTTTTTGTACCCTAATTTTTCCTAGGTTGCCCTTTCAGGTTTTCAACCTAGCAGGTATTCTTTTTTGTACCCTAATTTTTGCATAGGTCGCCCTTTCAAGTTTTCAACCTAGCGGGTATTCATTATTACTTTTTGTACCCTAATTTTTGCCTAGGTTGCCCCTTTCAAGTTTTCAACCTAACGAGTATTTATTATTTAAGTATGATACTTTTTTACGGCATCTAAGTTTACAGGGAGGACTAAATCTTTTCCATCCATATTCGTGAGAATCAAAGCTCTACCTGAAAAAGCTTTCTTCACGACGTATGGGCCCTCATAGTTAGGGTCCATTTCCCACGATAATCCTTTCGAATGGATAAAATCTTTTTTAGCACCAAGTCTCCCTCCCAGAATTCTCTAGGACGTATTTTTTTCTCGTACGCTCTTTTCCATCTTTTATGATATAATTGCCCATGACATAAGACCGCCAACCTTTTTTCTTCAATTAAATTCAATTGATCGAAACGGGTTTGTACCCATTTTGACTCCTCTAGTTTGGCTTCCATTAATACTCTTAGCTAGGGGATTTCTACTTCAATGGATAGCACAACATCTATCCCATATACTAGGGAAAAAGGGGTTACCCCAGTTGAAGTGCGTATCGAGGTGCGATACTCGTGTAGTGCAAACAACACCATCTCATGCCAATATTTGTATGTTACAACCATTTTTTGAATAATTTTTTTGATGTTTTTATTTGCTGCTTCAACTGCACCATTCATTTTTGGTCTATAAGGGGACAAGTTGTGGTATTAAATTTTAAAGGTGGCACACAATTCATCCCTCATTATGTTATTCAGATTTGTGGCATTGTCGGTAATGATCTTGCTTGGTAGGCCATAACGACATGTTAACTCCCTTTTTATGAATTTGACTACCACATTTTTGGTTACATTGACGTACGAAGTGGCCTCTACCCATTTGGTAAAGTAATTAATTGCCACCAGGATGAAGCGATGTCCATTTGATGTTTTCGGTTCGATCATTTCGATGACGTCTATGCCCCCCATTGAGAATGGCCAGGGAGTTGAAAGGGTATTCAAGGACATTGGTGAGGCGTGGATATTATCAGTATATGTTTGACACTTACGACATTTTTTTACATAATTAAAACAATGTTTTTCTAGGGTAAGCCAGTAATACCCGGCCCGAAGAGTTTCTTTAGATCAATAACATATTTTTCCTCTGTTTGTGACTTAGAAATGATGTCATCTACATAAACTTCTACCTCTTTATGAACCATGGAATAGGGTTACCATAGCTCTTTGGTAGGTCGCCCCAACATTCTTCAGACCAAAAGGCATTACTTTGTAACAAGATGTTCCCCAAGGGATGATGAAAGTCATATTTTTTTTTTTTTCATATCTTCGGCTGCCATTTTAATTTGATTATACCCAGAGAAAACATTCATAAAAGAGAAGAGCGAATTGTAGGCCACATTGTCAATCAGAATATCGATGTGAGGTAACGGGGAATCATCTTGGGTTTTAAATCAGAGGGCGCATGTTAGTCATCCCAACTTTAAATTATAGTGTGTGGGTTAGTAGTCCCGACTTTAAATTTATATACTATTGAAAATATTTAATGTCATGAATGCATTTGATGAATGAACATTTTCCTTCATTTTCATCTTTTTTTTTTTCAATCAACTTCTTTACAATTTTTTATTTATTTATTTCACCTCCTTATGAAACATGATCCTTGGATCCATGGATGAAAAATATGCACAACTTTGAATAAATAGTGGAGATTGTCCTTTTGATCGTTAAAGAGATTTTTGTTACATCTTCGACTTGATCTCTTGTTGACACTACCTTATGTGTAAAGACATCATACTAGTTTTGGCCTCTTGACATTCACATATCTTGTGCCCCAACATATGATTATCATAACAATGCATTTTGACAAAAAGATTCATAACTCAAGAAATTAGTTTAGACGATGATATTTAGTGAGAAAATTTATGGTACAAAAAAAGAACTATTCATAGGAAGAGAAGAAGATAAGGTGATCTCATATGAGTAAATGACCTGATTAGTAGTATTTCATAAAAGAAGTGTGCTAGTAAATCATACCATAATTTCAATCGCATTATTAACCCACTATGGAGGATATGATTTGGCCGAATTTATCTTCACAACCTTTTGGAATATATTCTTCAACTTTGATCTGTGTAAGCCATATCATTTGCTCATTGTCCTTTATAGCTTCTTCATTCTATAATTTATTTGTGGCCCTAACTTTTGCATAGGTTGCCCTTCTGGGTTTTTGACCTAGCAGGTCTTTATTCGACTTTGTGTCCTAAATTTTTCCTAGGTTGTCCTTTTGGATTTTCAATCTAGTGTGTCTTTACTCATTTTTGCACCCTAATTTTTGCCTAGGTTGCCCTTTCAAGTTTTCAACCTAGCGGGTATTTATTATTATTTTTTGTACCCTAATTTTTGCCTAGGTCGCCCTTTCAGGTTTTCAACCTAGATGGTATTTATTATATTATTTTATTTTTTATACCCTAATTTTTGCCTAGGTCGTCCTTTTGGATTTTCAACCTAGCAGGTTTTCATTTAGATGTAATACTTTTTGAAGCATCAATGTGTGCAAGTAGTGATAAGTCTTCTCAATCCATATTGGGGTGGACTTGAATGTATTTTTTTTTTATGGTATTGGGGCTCATATAGTTGGGAGTCCACTTGTCATGGTAGTCCTTTTAGATATGTGAAATCTTCTTGAGCGCTAATTTTTTCTTTTGAAGCTCCGAATTTCATATGTTCTTCTTTTAAGATCTTTTGAAATAATTGTCCTTGACATGAGGTAGTCAACATTTTTCTTGAATTGAATTTAGTCGGTCAACACAGGATCATTACTTTTAATAAAGGGATTTTTGTTTGAATGAGTCGCACTGCCTTTATTCTATATAATAAGAATAAAAGGGATGCCTCAATTATAGTCTGATTCTCAGGGAGGGTGCTCCACTGTTACGATATAATATTTGGTACAAGAATTTTCTATTTAGTTTTTCTTCTACATTTGATAGTAAGCAGGATGGTCATAACTTTCATTCTTGTGAGTGACTATTTTTCATCACGACTTACTATGAACATTGAAGATAAAGCAGCTAGAACACCAGCAAATTGATTATATTGTTGAGGGACATGATAGAAAATGACTTCAAATTTTTAGACATTTTCTACTATGTGCATATAAATGATCATCAAATTTTACATTCTTGATTCAACTGGTTGATGATTAGGTCAAATCCCCATATGCTTTCAACATTTCACTTTTGATTTGTAGACGGCTAGAATAGTCATGGTACAAACTTCAAATTCCTCCACGTGATTGGTATATTCAAAGCACAATTAGATATTGATAAAGATAAAACGACCTTTCTATGATGTTAACTGCATGTCCCAACATATTGAGGTCCATGAAAATAAGGGATTTTATTTTTTATCGTTCTCATCCCTTTGAGTGGAATTAATAGCATGACTGAAATTATGTAATGAAATCTTAGCAAACTTATTTATGAACGAACTACTTCCAAATATGTATGATACATGGTTAGAATAAAAGAAAAACATATAATGTTGGGTAAGAAATTGTTAAAAATATGACGAGTACAAAGGAAGAGAAAACAAAAATGCATTTATTGATATTCATAATAATAAGGAAACAAGAATGTGTCAATATAATGAAGTATCGTAAGACTTTATACTTAGCAATATTATCAGTGCTTTAGAATCAAATTAAAATTTATGAGAGAACTTGATAATATCTTCATGGTTGACTTTCTTCCTTGGATAAACTCAGAAACCACATGCAACGTCGTCAATGTCTTCAACATAATGTTTATTCGAGATTTTTTTTCAATTGTTCTTAGAGGTACATTCAAGATTTGACATTTTTCTTTAGATTGATGAATTTTTTCATGGCATCAAAGTAATAAGCGATAGTGATTAAAGTTCAACATAGACGACCCAACTTCTAGAGGTTCAAGTGTGGCGAAAAGCCAAAAAAATATGTCCATGACCCAGAAGTAGGGGGTGGAGGATGAAGATGAATCTCATCAGTATTAGGTTCAAATCTTGTGGACAAGTGACTTGAGGTTGACCAAAAAGTAGACTAAAAGGTAAAAATTGTTAGACTTATGAAATCAAGGGATAAACATGAGTTCTTCATGATATACTTTTTTCCATGAAGTGTTCCCATGATTTCAAGTATTAAGGGTTTGCAAGATTTCCAAATTTTTAGCCATAGGGTCTTTCAGTTGATTCAGATAATCTTTGTATGCTTCAATTCATCCATGATTTTAGACCGAGAACATATTTGATAAAGGTGTCATGATACTCTTTTTTTTTTTTTTTTTTTTTTTTTTTT
>JBBPBP010009779.1:65157377-65181529 GCA_037974735.1 Cicer chorassanicum | reverse complement strand
AAAAATATTTTACAATGTCACTTTAAATTAATCATAATTGTCAAATTATTAAAACCATTTGACTTTTATCATTATTATTTTTAAAAGTTACATTTATAGATGGTTGCAATGTACTGGTAATATAAAAAAAATTACATTGACAAAATATAACAATTAAACTCTAAAAAATTTAGTGTTTGAAAAAAAAAGTAGATTTTTAAAAACTATTTTTAATTATTGAAAAAGTCAACCCAATTTTGATCTATTAACTCTTTCTAATAACTGTTAAGAATTTGATCGTCAATATATTTTTACAAATTTACAATTTAAATTTTTTTATATACAATACAATATTATATTTTTTAGTTATTCATTAAAATTTTAAAAATTTGACCACAATTCAAGCTTCGCCATTGCTAATAAGTGATATGAACTACAAAATTCTCTAAAGGTATGGGCCAAACATAAAAAAATATTAGTTGTCACAAGAAAAAAATCATTTGAATCCTCTACTTCATCCCCATCGGTCTCTCTATTTTATCTCTCTCTAAATTTTATTCTCTTTTTATTAAACAATTATTAAGAATAGTGTTTCGATTTTTTTTCTTTATAAAAAAATAATATTTATTTATTTAAATTGGTAGAGTACATCATATACAAATACAAATTCAACATCGCTAAAAATAAAAAAAAATGAATTTACGAACATACTCATAACATTTAAGTCAGAAAATCAAATGAACACCACATCAAGAAGAAAACTCAAACAACGTTGATTTGAGATGACGAAATCACGAGAAAAAAAAAGTAAAAATCTAGTGTATGTTGAAAACATTTATTTAGATCAGAATGGGGTAAAAGAAACACATGAGTGATTTTGAGTAAAAAAATAACTCCACTACCCATTTTCAGTGAAAGAACAAGAAGAAGAAATTTAGAGAGAATATGAATTTATCTTTCTTAAAAAACTAGGGCTGGTAATTGTTGGTTCAATTAGTTTGTTAAAATTAAGTAATGATTTGATTAGGTTGTTATTTTCAAGTGTTATTATTTTTTGGAGAATATTAGGGTGAAGTGGACACTACGCAAAAAACCGCATTTTACAGCACTTTTTTTAAGCCATTTACAACGCTTTTTCAAAAAAATAAGCGTTGTAGTATCTAGCGTTGTAAAAAGACACAACATCGCTTTTTAAAATAAAAAACGCAATAAAATAGGTGGATATATTGCGCGCTTGTTATACTCGTTTTACAACGCTTTTTTGAAAAGCGTTGTAAATCCCTCTACAAACACGCTGTAATAGGTGCATTCTTATTCTAGTTTTGTTAAAAAACGCTGTAAATGGAATTTTTAAAACAACGCTTGTTTGAGGTTTTTTATGGCATTTTTTTAGAAAGCGTTGTCTTTTAATTTTTTTTCCAAAATCATTTTCATCCAGAATCAGTTCACAATCATTTCACAATCAGTACACAATCAGTACACAACAACAAAACTATATAACTTTATAATATAATTTTATAACTTTACATATTTACACAATCAGTTCACAACAAACTACAACACAGAACAAAATACATATTCATATACATATTCACATATTGACAACAACGCAGAACTATATACATATTCATATAACTACATATTCACAACAAATCAAATGTGCCCTATTCATATACATATTCACAATAGCACAGAACTACCATATATTCATATAACTATCCCTTGCAGCATGTCATTTCCCAGCAAATCAAATAATCTTCATTTCGATCACATACTGACACCAGTCTTCCTTTATTTCAATTAGATCTCTTTCAGAGTATGTTGGACTAGAATTGTCAAAGTACTGTGCGATATAAAAATTGAATATAAATAAGTTAGAATCAAATATATACATAGTTTATATATGAAAATCAAATAATGAAAATACCGTACTGTTTTTGGGATTACAGTTTGATTCATATCAACAATCTCCTTCATGAATCGCAATATATAGTACCCACAGTCTATGTTGTTAGTTTGACGAGGGCACTATAAAATAAAACATATAAGTCAATAAATATTTGTGCATTGATTGTAAATGAAATTTTAAAGGCATATATTTCAAACCTTTATTGGAATCCATGTGATGTTATTTGACTTTTGCTTTGACATTATAGCACCTTTTTGAGCTCGGAAAACTTGTAAAGCACTATCGAATAAATAAATGTGATTATTATAGCATTAACAAACACATTGTTTATATATATGTGTAAGAAATAAATGAATATTACTTATGTGTCGAAGACAGTCTTTATATCCGAGTGATTGTTGTAATGGCCGTGCAAGGGATCTAAATAGTATATAACTTCAGAGGTCGCATTGATTGCAAATAGCACCCAATGTACCCTACAACAACAAAAATTTGGTTGGCAATTTTGTTTACACAACTAATAAATTAAGATCTCATAATATAAAAAAGATATAAATAAAGAATATATAATTACCCTGAATTATATGGTGCAAGGAACAACTTATCCTTCTCTTTATTTCTTAATAGGATATCTACAACATATTTCTTTACATTAATTGGATCGAGTTTAAACATTGAAAACTTATGTGGAGACAAGAATGAAAATATATTTGACAATCTGCGCGTGCACACCAATTTCTCATACAAAAACCTTCAATAAAAATTTCAAATTAGATTAATTACCAATAAATTAAATTAATTACCAATAAATGCAATTAAAAGTAATTTTTACTTAATGTATAAGCTGATGACAGTAGCACTTAGCTCCTTATGGTTGAAAAGTTCGTATATGTGCTCTTTTTCAAGTAGTTCTTCATACTCATCTCCAAAAATAGCTTTATCCATGCTTATGATGCATGAATTGTTGCTGTCCATATTTATTTCTGCCTGTATGTCAAAACACGACCCATATCGAGCAAGGCGTGGTTGACTTATTTTAAGAGCAACAACTGATTTTCCCCGATCCAGTTTTTGAACTTTGGCAGCTTTATTATCCTCCAGCTTTTGAAGTTTGCCAGCTTTATTACCCTCCAACTTTTGAAGTTTGCCAGCTTTATTTTTACCACGAACATCTAGTGTTGATGCGGCTTTATTTTGGCAGCTGGTTTGCTGTGCGGGTTGGATTGGATCTGAAAAAACGAGGTTAATCAGTTTGTTAGTTTATTGAATTTGAAAAAAGGACAAACCTGCCAGAATAAATGTGACAAACCTTTTTCGGTGATGTGACTGACTTGTTTCTGGGTCATTCCCTTTAGACTTTGTCTGAATCTAAATAAAAGTGAAATTAAAGTTAACAGCGGAAAAACAATTAGCAATTAAATATAATCAATCATAATCATATATCGTGCAATTAAATATACATATCAATTAAACATACATTCAATTAAAATACCTTATCAAGGGAAACAAGATGTTTGGGCGATGCCACATAACTACCTATTGCTTTGCCCAAATACTTCATATCTGCATCGTTGTCCGGTATAGGCAACGGTGCATTTGGTTCCAAAGCAATCACCGGTGATACTTTGACATGGCCGACAGAGATCGGTGTGTTGTGCAATACTTCTCCCAAAGTATTGTACAATGTTCCTTTTCTGACTTTGCGATGAGTAAGGGAGGATAAATACAACACGCAAGGAGAGACACCCTAAATCAATGGTTAATACATAAGTATGTGAAACAATTAGGTTGAATGAATTTCTTATTTTATTAAGTAATTAATTACCTCGGGAAGACTTTTGAGACCAATGTTGCAACTCACGTTTTCACTCTCCATTTGTATTTCACGTTGGAGCTGATCCAGAAGTTGCTTGTATTTATTCGTCTTCACCAAGAGTGCCATTTGCTCTATTAGGACTTTGAGCTTCTCTAATACTTCCTCATTAGATGGATTTTGGCGCTTTTCTTGTGAAAAATAGCTTTTAGGAGTTATGCCAAATCCTTTCCCCCTCACGCGGCCGGAATATTCAGGAACATTAAACATTTTACCGAGTATGTCCCTGCAACTAGCTTTGTTGTCCTCTTGATTTTCCGAACTTTGTTCGAGATTCTCGTAAAATACACATAGGATTAAAAAGATAAGTTCAATATCAGTTTTAAAATACAATATTAAAAAAATATTAAAGTGATAATATACTTACGCAAAGTTCTATTACTTTTTGAACATTTTCATTATCAACAACTCCATCTTTATTTACACGAGCCTCCTTCCACAAGATATGACGACCTAATGGTTGATCGGATTAGGTATCTTGTAGCTATTCGTTAAGATCATAAACAAAATATTAGTTAGAAACTATAGTTTATATTGTACCATATTATATTAAAGTGATGTTTAATTACTTACGAGATATAAGTTTTTATATAAGTTTTTGCTCTAGACGTGCATATCCCATACGAGATTTTTGTATGGATGCGTCAGATTTTTTGCTCTCTCGCGATTTGCCGTACTTATACTCTATATAAAACAAATAACAATCATGTAAAAATTTAAAATACGATATGAATATGAATAATAAAACGCAAATGTTAATAAATTAATCACTTACCACAAACGCGAGGTTTGAACGTTTTGCTACAAATGCGCTCCATTCGTCATTTGATACATAATGTTTATATATTTTTGGAGCTTCAACATTCATATTTCCATCACGATCTCTTAGATAGCAGTTTGGGAGATAAGATCTAAAACCCCAATGTATTTTCCCAGCAACTCTCAGCACGTAAGTCTTTCTTACCTCATCAACATCAAAAGCAGTCTGTAAACCAAATAAAGATATAGTTTGAGTAAAGTATTTCAATGAAAAAAATTATAAGTAACAAAAAGGTGGAGTAAAAAAGTTACTTGTATATTAGGCCACAATATATCTTTTGCATCCTTCAACGCCTTATCTCTCCAACCGTCAATTGTGATGGGGAAATTCTGACGAACAACAGCACCAATATAACTTACAAACATGGAACTGTTGGGGTCAATTGGCTGACCACTTTCATTCCATCCCACCTAATAAACTCATATAGTAAGTACATGCTTTCAAAAAAGATAAAAAAAATAAACAGCAAACAAAGTATAGTATACCTCAAATTTTATGCCATTACTTCTTGCTTTTATGACATTTTGCATGATGGTTGCATCATGTTTAACTTCATTTTCATAAGTCTTGGTGTTGACAACTTCTTCATTTTGACAATCTAACTCCTTGTTGGTATCAATTTATCTACAACAAGTTCAACATGCAGCTCAGTATAACTTCAACAAGTTCAACATGCAGTAGTCTAAGTACGTAACAATATAAGTTCAACATGCATTTTAGTGAAACAAAAAATTAATAAATACAATACCTGAAAAGTGCGAAGAAATACGTAGGGTTCGTAGGGTTACAGCTTCATTTAAGAGGGTTAGTAACAAAGAAGAACAACGCAGAAATACAAACGGTTAGTAGGAGAGTAGGGTTCAAAGAAATACGTAATGAGGGTTAGTAACAAAGATGGTTCGCAATGAGAAGGAGAATGAAGAGGAGGAGGAAACGAGCGTATGAAGTTTACGTAATGAGGGTTAGTAACAAAGATGGTTGGCAATATGGTTCGTAGGGTTCGCAATGAGAAGGAGAATGAAGAGGAGGAGGAACAAGCGTATGAAGACTTCCTTAAATTTAATTTTTAAAAGCCTATTACAATGCTTTTTTAGAAGCCTTTTAAAGCGCTTGTGAAAAAGCGCTGTAAAAGACCTCCTTATTTAATTTTTTTTAAAAGCCTTTTACAGCACTTGTCTACAAAGCGCTTTAAAAGGCTTCTTAGTTTTATTATGTGCAAGCGCTTTGTGACCCTTTTACAACGCTTATGCAACAAGCGCTTTAAAAGACCTCCTTATTTTATTTTATTAAAAGCCTTTTACAGCGCTTTTCCAAAAAGCACTTTAAAAGACCTCTTTGTTTTATTATCTACAAGCTATGTGACCTCCTTTTTTTTTAAAGGCTTTTTATAGCGCTTATTGACAAAAGCGCTGTAAAATTACAATGTTTATGTTTAGTTCAGTTCAAGTTAAATATGTTAAATTACAATATAATTAAGTTCAGTTTCTGTAAAATGCTAAATAATTAGTAAAATACCTATATTTGGATTTTTTCTTCTTCCAAATAATTAGTTAAATATCTATATATATATATATATATCAATGCTAAATTACATGATTAGATCATATTGGGATGATCAAGAAAAATTCCCAGTACTCAAACAAAGCTTTTTCAAGTTCAATATAAGCAGAAAAACAGCTATGGTAGGTCAAACACTTAAATTACATGAACTTAGTATAAAAGACTAAGATCAAGCTAAATATAAGCAGAAAATAAAATACAGTTCAAGCTAAATACTAAAATGCTCAATTCTGGCAGATCAAACAATTAAATTACATGAACTTAGTTCTGATTACATGGCTTATATAAAACAATTAAACACATTAAAGATGCCTTTCTTTTTTTCCTGGTGGGATTCACATTTGTTTGTCCATTAACGATACGAAACGATGGATTAATCCAAATTCCCTCATCATGATCATCTCTAAGATATAAACCATCATCAGTTGAATCAATTTTCATCATTATTGTTATCATCACTTGTTTTATTGGTCGATAGGACAACGGACCAGTTATCATCAGCAGGATCAGTGACATAAAACACTTGTTGAGCTTGTGACGCTAAAATAAAAGGCTTATCTTTGTATCCCACCCTATTAAAATCGACAAGCAAGAACCCTGACTCATCAATCCGAACGCCATTATTATTATCGACCCACTTGCAACCAAATATGGGAACACGAAACATTGTGTAGTCTAACTCCCATATGCGCTCGATAACCCCAAAATATGATAGATTTGCATATATTGGGTTTTTGTCTTTTGCACTTGAGATATGCATCGCTTTAGCTACAAGAGTGACTCCGCTATTTTGCATAGTGGTTTGATCATCTTTTTCTTTGGTATAAAATGTGTAGCCGTTAATTACATAATCGGTGTAAGAAAAGACATGTAAACTTGGACCATTTGCTAGCCACCTCAATCTCTGTGAAATTGATCTAGGGTCTACATCAAACATTGACTTTATGTAATTTTTAACCGTGTTGTAAAACTTCGATTGTGCTCTCGAGTTATGCAATTTTGATTCTTATTCTTGTTCAAACTAGATAACTGATCCATGTGTATTCTAACATACGGTTGAACCTCATCATCATTGTGCAGAACATACAATTGTGCTTGTTCCCATTCTGCCCTTGATATAGTCATAAGTCTCTTTCCAATTATCCCTTATCTTGATATTCTTCCCGAATGACGAGACATGGAAAGCCCTATGGATTCAACATTGGACAGATATTCAGTACAAAATTCAGCAGCTTCTCCGATAATGTTCCATTCAACAATACAACCTTCTAGTCGACTTCTACTTTTTACGTACCCTTTTAATATTTTCATATATCGTTCTATCGGATACATCCATCTCATATAAGCTGGCCCACAAATTTGTGTCACCTTAACAAGATGAACAGCAAGGTGAACCATTATATCAAAAAATGAGGGTGGGAAATACATTTCAAGCTCACACAAAGTAACAACAATTTCCCTCTGCAATGTCGGTAATTTCTAAGGATCGATCACTTTACTACATATTTCCCTAAAGAAGAAACATAATTTAGTTATGGCTCGTCGAACTTTTTCAGGTAAAATGGAACGTATACCTATTGGTAGCAAATGTTGCATTAGAATATGACAATCCTTCTAACTTGAGGACTTTCATACAAACTAAATTTTTAACTTGGGTCTTCAAACCTTTTAACTTGAGGACTTTCATACAAACTAAATTTTTAATGTTTGAAGAGTATCCTTCTAGAACTTTAACTTTGTGTATAAATTTACGTAAAACAATTTTTTCTTTTCTAGATAGAGTATGAGCGGCTGGAGGTAGATATGTGCGATTTCCTTTCTTTACGAGACCCAATTCATTTCTTATTCCCATATCGATCAAGTCCAATCTTGCATTGATGCCATCCTCAGAATTTCTTGGAACATTGAGTAACGTACCAATAACACTATCAAATACATTTTTTTCAATATGCATCACATCGAGGAAATGTTTTATATACAATGACTTCCAATATGGCAATTCAAAGAAAATTGACTTTTTCTTCCACCTAGTTTTGACCAGCTCTTCCGCAAAAGGTTTGCCAAATTTATTGGTCAAACCTTGTACTTTTTCAAGTATTTGATATCCAATCGGTGCTAAAGGAGCTTTATCTTCCTCTGATTTTCCATTGAATGCATTTCTCCACCCACGATACTAATGACTATAAGGTAAAAATCTACGATGTCCAAGAAATACATTCTTCTTACAATGTTTCAAACACATCCAATTTGTACTCTCTTCACATATAGGACATGCACATTGACCTTTAATGCTATATCCTGATAAATTACCATATGCTGGAAAATCATTAATTTTGTCGAACAACATAGCCCTCAAATTGAAACATTCTTTCTTATACCCATCATAAACTTCCACACTTGCCTCCCACATAATTTTTAAATCTTCAATTAAAGGAGTCAAGTATACGTCGATATCATTCCCCGGTTGTTTGGGTCCAGAAATTAACAGAGACAACATTAAAAACTTACGCTTCATACATAATCATGGAGGTAGGTTATAAATCAACAAAATCACAGGCCACGTGCTGTGTGAGATGCTTTGAAGACCATGTGGATTCATTCTATCAGTAGAAATTGCAAGTCGTAGATTTCTTGACTCTCTCCCAAATTCAGGATACTCGTGATAGATGCGCCATGTCAAGTGTCAAGTGTTTTGAATCTTCTTCACTGCGATAGATGCGCCTAAATCTTGGTATTATAGGAAAATACCACGCGACTTTTGCTGGAGTAGATTTTTTCTTCTTGTATCGAGAGACATTGCATTTCAGGCACGCCTTTAGTAATTCATATTTGTTTCAAAATAAAATGCAATCGTTAGGACACGCATGAATCCTTTCGTAACTCATGCCAACAGAGCACAAAATTCGTTTAGCCTCGTATGTTCGACTAGGAAGTTCATTATCATCTGGCAACGTATCTTTTAAGAGTCTTAATAATTATGTGAAGATTTTATCAGACCATCCATTACTCGCTTTTAAGTTGTACAACTTTAATATTGCCGACAATCTTGTGAATTTAGTACAACCATTATATAATGGTTTCTCTGCATCACTCAACAAGCTGTCAAACATTTTAGGACATCCCAAAGATCTTCTTCAACTGATTTTGCAATCTCCTCAACTCGGTCCGGCTCATATGTATCTGTGTCGAAATCAGTTGAAGCATATGTCGAACCATTCTCAAAATTAATGTTTCCATTTTTTTTCTCACCATGCCATACTAAATGTCCTTCAAATTGATCGGCTCTAACGCGTTTTCCAAAACAACATTTTAAACAAGGACAAACGACTTTATTCGGATCTTTTGCATTCTTCACTGCAAACTCAACAAACTCCTACACTCCACTTTCATACTCTTTTGACAATCGATTGGCAGACATCCATTTCCGGTCCATTTTATATGACCTATATAAATGGAGTTACACAAATAATAAGCTACTGATATATATCTAATATTGGAAAATGGAAACCAAGGTCCAAGTCTGATTTCAAAACAAAACAGATCAACAAATTTCAAAAAAGAATAGATTTTATATGATTTATTATGTAACAACTTATCAGTTTTAGTGACAACAAAAAATTAATAAATACAGTACCTGAGACAACGTATCCAATTTGTTTTAAAGGAGGAGCAGTAGATGGGTGCACGGTAGAGGAAATGAGGGTTCGTAGGGTTAGGACATGGTATTAAATTTGTTTTTATTTATTTAAAGGGAATGATTTTTATTTAAAGTGAATGATTTTACAGCGCTTGTATAAAAAGCGCTCTAATAGGTCCTTTAATTATGTGAAAGCGCAAGCCTTTTACAGCGCTTGTATAAAAAGCGCTCTAATAGGTCATTTAATTATATTAAAGCGCATGTATTTTACAACGCTTTCACAAAAAGCGCTTTAAAAGCTATGTAACATAAGGTGGGAGCGCTACATTTTACAGTGCTTGTGTTTAAAGCGCTCAAAAAGCGTTGTAAAAGCTATGTGAGAGCGCTTCAATTTACAGCGCTTTTTAAAAAAACGTTGTAAAAGAGTTGTAAACATTATGTGCAAGCGCTATGTGGCCCTATATGACCCTACAACAGCGCTTGTCAAAAAAGCGCTGTTGGATCCTCCGTTATTTTTAAAAAATTCTACAACAGCGCTTGTATTTAATAAGCGATGTAAAAGACGCGCTATAAAATGTCATTTTTGGCGTAATGGGACCAATAAACTTCTTTAGTGAAGTTAAATTTAGTAATATTGTGGAACCGAAGTTCTTTTCAACAAGTCATCCAAGAAGAACAGAAAGAGTAGATACTAATTGAAGCTTCTAAACAATGAAACTAGTTGAAGTGCTTCCTGGTTTTCAAGGTCCTCTTTCTTTTGAACTTGAAATTAGGTCAGCAATCTTAACACTTCCATTTTCTATTTCTTTTTTGATTTTTGAATTAAATTTAGAATGAAGAGATGGTATTTCAGTCTAAGGTAGAGAAAATCTCTCATTAAATACTTACAAATAAATCAAGTGTGAAGTCTTAGATTCTACTGCTAGCATGATATGTTTGATCAATACTTAATGCATCCAAGTGACAACCCAATTGTCGTCTTGGTTTTTCTGCTTCTGTCCACCTCGAATTACCATTTCTGTCCCTACCTTCCTGTACTTTTGAAATCACATGTTCTTGTGCTCTAATTCCTAAAATTCATGAGTATAGGGATGGAGATTATGTGATTTGATTTCTTAAAGGCCTTAACGATCAATATTCTAGTTTTCCTTCCCAAGTCATGCTCATGGATGCTGATGGATCATCTTTTTATTTCAACTCACACAAGATCTATTTATTGTCCTCATATTTCTAATGTAACAAATTCTCAATCTTGGATTTTAGATATTGGTGCTACAAATCATGTGCGCTATTATGATTATCTTTTCCAATCTTTGAATCGTATTAAACCTGTTCGCATTCGGGTGCTTAATGGTTGTACAATCATAGCTAAACTTGTTGGAACTATATTTCTTTAATTATGACTTTTACCTATGTGATGTTCTTTTTATTCCAAAACTTTCTTGTAATTTGATTTCCATTGCTTGTCTGACTATGTTTTTAATCTACAATTTAATTTTTAATGCTTATCAATATTGGATACATGACAGACTTTTCTAGAAGAAGATTGGTATAATTGATTTGATTCATGGATTATACTTTCTTTCTAAACCGCGTTTACCTATTTTTTCCACTCTTGTTGCCAATTGTAATTTTGATTTTTGTTTAGCAAATATTATAGACACACCTGTTTGTAATATTTGGTATAATCGGCTTAGACATGCTTCTTTTGATGTTTTGCATCATATGAATAAGAGTTTTCCCTTTGTTACAGTTTCTAAGTCTATTTCTCCGTATGATGTTTGTTTTCATGCTAAGCATAAAGCTTGCCTTTCCCTAATAGTAGTATTATTGCTAATTATTGCTTTGATTTGATTCACATGGGTATATGGGGCCTTTTTTCTATGCCTTCTAGTTTGGGTTACAAATATTTTTTAACGGTTATTGATGACAAATCTCGTTTTATTTGGATATATCTCATGAAATTGAAATCAAAAACTTCTTGTTTAGTTAAATCTTTTGTTTCCATGGTCCAAACTCAATTTCAATAAACCATTAAATATATTCGTTTGGACAATGTAAACGAGTTTTGACTCAAATGTTATTTCAAACCAATGAGATTTTTCATCAAACATCGTGTATAGACACACCTCAACAAAATGACATTACTGAGCGTAAACATCAACATATTTTAAATGTTGCCCATTCTTTAATTTTTCAATCAAATTTATCTATTAAAATTTTGGCACATGCTATTATACATTATGTTTTCTTAACTAATAGACTGCCATATGAGTTTTTAAGCTATAAATCTCTTTTTCATGTTGTACATGGTTCTTTACATGATATTTTTGATATAAAAGTTTTTGATTGCTTGTGTTATGTTTCTACCTTAAAACCAAATAGAAATAAATTTGTTCCTAGATCTCGCAAATTCATTTATTTGGATCATAAGTTTGGGACTAAAGGACATATTCTATTTGATTTACATAATAGAGAAACTTTTATTTCTCGTGATACTATTTTCTTTGAAAATATGTTTCTATTTAGTGATTCACAATAGGATAAAATTTCTTCATCCATTCCTTCCGTCAACCCTACTTCAAATGACTTGATTTTTGATTTTCCACCACCTCTTATAGAAAACGCTTCTACCACAAGTTTTTCACCAAACCTCCCACTTTTAAAATTTCCACCATTTCTTCATTCCTTCCTAGTTCACCCATTACCACTACGCCACACCAAATTCCTACTTCTTCCCCTTAATCTTCCATTCTCCCTCCTCCATCCCTTATTTCTCATCCTTCCCCTCCCATTCCTATCAAACAGTCTATCCGAAAAGTTAATCCTCCATCCTATCTTAAGGTATTTCATTGTGAGTTTTGGCCGATAAGAAACCTAATACGAATGTTTTGACTTTGCAAGTTTCAGGTATTTCCTATCCACTTTCTTAATTCATTTCTTATGATAATTCATATCTTTCTCATAGATATTTCATGTTAAATATTTTAACTATTAAGGAACCATCTAGCTATGCAGCCGCTATTAAAGATAAAAATTGGAAGCAAGCTATTCTAAATGAGTCGGATGCTCTTGTCCATAATAAAACTTGGGAATTAACTACCTTGCCTACAACTAAATATGCTATAGGTTGTAAATGGGGTTTTAAAGTCAAATTTTACGTTGTTGTTTCTATTGAGCGTTATAAAGCATATCTCGTGGCTAAGGGTTTCAGTCAAACAAAATGACTTGATTATCGAGAAACCTTTAGTACGGTCTTAATACGTAGTACTTGATTTGCTAATTGCCCGTGATGACTTGGTTGGAGTAAAGCTTGTTAAGAAAGTCTTTCATTCTAAATTTAGTATCAAGGATCTAAGCACAGTTAAATACTTTCTTGGGTTTGAGGTTGCCAGGAGTTCCAACGGTATTTTAGTCTGTCAACGCAAGTACTCTTTGGATCTTCTTAAGGACACGGGCCTTTTAGCATGCAAACCGGTTTCTACTCCTATGGATCCTACCTTGAAGCTTCATCTTACTTATGGCAACCTTCTTTCTGACCTTATTTTTTTTCGTAGATTGATTGGAAAATTACTATAGTTGACCCATACTCGTCTTGATATCTATTTTGCTATTTATAGGTTGAGTCAATTCTTATCTACTCCAACTGATTTACACCTCCAGGCTGCCCTTCTGATCCTTTGCTATATTAAATCAAGTCTTATTCATGGCTTATTCTACAACAGGAGTTCAACCTTCAGTTTGAAGGGCTTTTGTAATTCATACTGGGGCGCTTGCTTAGACACACGATGCTCTACTTCTAGCTTTCATTTTTATCTTGGCTCGTCTTTGGTCTCTTAGAAAAGCAAGAACAACCCACTGTTTCCCTTTGGTCTTTTTTTATTTTAGTTCGAGTTTGTTATTAAGATAGTTTAGAGTTACTTACCTTTGTTACCCTTTTGCCTTATTTTTAGCTTTAATTTGTTTCATACACTTGTAGTATGAGAAACACAAAAAAAGGGGCGGATTTTAATTGTGTTTATTTTTAAGGAAAACAAGACAGATGAACAAAAACAAAACAAAATAATACAAATGATTTATCCTGGTTCACCACGGACACGGTAGCTATGTCCATTTCGTTCAACCTGAAGGATTTAATCCACTAGTTCACCACAGAAATACACTTTCACTAAACACCTACTAGTCAAACTAATTGTGTTCAAGTCTTCTCAACCTTCTAGCTTAGTACAATAAAGTTGTTGAGGAAGGCAACCACTACTGGGTTAGGTTACAAGAGAATAGGTTTAGGTTTTCTAAAAAAGCTCTCACATGAGAGTATTTACGAAGTTGTCCTTCAGAAAATTTTCTAAGCAATTAGGTAAAAACGAATGATTAAGATCAAGAGTGCAGAGTAGGCTATATATGTTTACATCTTGGGAATTTCTTGTGTTTTTCAAGTGAGGAATGCACATCCTTTATAGAGATCATTTAGGGGTTTTGGTCGTTGTCCTGATTGCAACAAATCGTCATAAATCATGAAGTTTCGTATCATATCTTTTAAGATTGATTTTCCAAAATGGATCCTTGTAATTGATTCAATGTATCTTGGTATTAAGACGGGGAAACATAGGATACAATGATCAGATCATGTCTTATAGACCTTTAGACAAGTAGTAGATTCAGAATGTTCATCAGAGGATGTGCAAAGGCTTTGTCTTCTTCAGAGCGTTGACTTCTTTCAGGGATTACATCTGTAACACCCTGATTTTTAATAGCACGAGTGTATTTTTTTTTTCAAAATCAAAATTAATAAAATACCAAGGCGTAGCACAAACGAAAAATGTCATAATTAATTACATCATAATTATAACAAACTAAAATAGTTTTGAGACGATAATCCAAAATTACGGGGCTATGAGACCTATCAGGCATCGTTCATACCCCTGGGGTATTCTCGGTAGACACCTGTACAAAATACTGCTCCAAGAAATAGTAAACCCCCCATGGTCACATAAAAAAAAATGGAACATGGACCCACCAAAATAGAAGTCATCTGATCGTATAAGTATAGTTATAGTCATCCCAAAATGAAATAAGTACAACCACCAAAAGAAAGACATCAATTCCCTATACAAAAAAACTAATCTGATCATACTCTAGGAACTACAATAACATGGGTGACCACCACACACTTCGCAAGTCCTATCTGATACAGTATCCATCTTCGAGGTAACCTTCTCCTCATCAACATCCATAGACGGATCGGTCTCTTCAAAAGTCAGGTCCACCCACGAGATATGTGGTTTTGGCGGCGCTGGAATCTCAAAACAATTCAATAATTCAATGATGGTCGGTAATGGATCATTCATCGGAAATGGAAGCTCTGACTCGGCCCGCCTAGATGGTCCTGCAGTCTCTCGCTCCACTGGCATCAACCCCTTATCCTTTCCGCCAGTCCTTGGTCCAACTACTATATCCTCAGCTCCCACGGTGGCCTCCGCAATAATTCTAACTGAGGAGTCCTTTGCATCTTCCAAAGCTCCACTCATCCCAAGCACCAATCTGAAAGAGACCAGATAAACGATCTTCTCACGAGTGAGTTCCACAAGATATACTGCCCCAACTTTCCTACTAGTCCTCACTACCCTTCCTGTATAAGTAGCCCTGCTTGAGATGGGGTCATATACCCAAGCAGTCAGCGAGTCTCGATTAGGGAAGTCTAACGATGTTTCCGTCGTCAAGGTAACAGTCGGTGGAATGAATTTGGGTATCATATGAGGGCAAAGCCCAATTTCCACAATAATAGTGAAGGGTCACCAATCGAAATTAACAAATAACATTTAGAGAAAATTTTACATTTCAATCCTCAAGTATCTAAATACCCTTACACACATCACTTCACTCACATCTCAAACTATTTTGATAAAAATATCTACTCTCATCGTAACTCAATTGACATATAAAATTTTCAGCAACTAGAGATATTTTTAACAAAACTGCCCGGTATTAAATTTTCGTAATGTAAATAAATTATTCTTCGACAGATAATTTTCAACGGGACTCAATATATATATATATATATATATATATATATATATATATATATATATATATATATAGACACACACACACACACACACACATATATTAAACATATTACAAACTCTAACAAAATAAGCTTTTGGTACTTAATTCCTAAAATGAATTAAAATTGGGGTAAATGCGTCAGCAATTCAACACCAAAATATACTAAAATTGCATAAATTAGAATTTAAAACTAAGGGTCTTACATTACTACCCCCCTTAAAATTAGTTTCGTCCTCGAAACTACGCGTCGATAAACAAATAAGGTGTTGTTCCCTCATCTTGGTCTCCAATTTCCAAGTCGCATCTCCAGTAGTTGGGTTCCAAATCACTTTGACCAATGAAACTTCTTTATTCCTTAATCGCTTAATCTTCTTGTCATCAATTCTCACAAGTAGTACTTCGAATGAAAAATTTTCTTTTAGTTGTATTGTGTCTGGTTCGATCACATGCGACGGATCCAGAATATACTTCCTTAACTGCGACACGTAGAATACGTCGTGAATTTCGGACAGTATCGGAGGCAATGCAATCCGGTAAGCTACAGGTCCAATTCATGTAGAAATCTGATATGGGCCAATAAATTTCAGAGTTAATTTCATTGATTTGATGGCTCTGCCAACTCCAGTCATAGGTGTGACTCTCAGGAACACATGGTCACCCTGCTCGAATTCTAAAGGTCTGCGACGCTTGTCTACATAACTCCTTTGATGATCTTGTGTTTGATTTCCTTTATTTTGATATACTTGTTATGGCATTGTGATTTTATATAATTTTATTATGATTTAGTAATTAGTATAAAGTGTTGATGTTATATTATTTATTTTGTGATTTTGAGTATTCTCTTATGATGGTAGTATTTGAGTGTTTTGAAAAAATAGGTATAACTATAGTGATTATTTTGAATATGAGAGTTTCAATTGTTAATAATATGTATTTTTTTAAAAGGTTAATTTCTCTAATTTATCATATATTAGTTATGAAATATTAGTAATGTTTTGAAAATTAAATGATACTTGGAGGAGTATTAAAAATGATAAAAATGAGATTAACTAACTATTAATTTTGTTTTAGCAAAATAAAAATAATAATAGTAAAACATACAATAAATAAGAGGACCAATGGGCTTTACCCATGTATGTGAACCCTAATAAAATAAAATAAAATAAAGGAGCTATTTGCAGCTGTCGGCGTAGAAAGGAGAGGTAAAACAACAACGTTGGCACTAGTGATCGATAACTGTTCCAGAAAACTTTCACCATTTTTGTTCAAATTTTAGTTTGTTGTTTCACTCATTTAGTTAGTCAAATAAACCCAATTTCTCATATTTTTAACCATATCAATTTCTCTCTAAAATACTCAACTTCTCCGTTTGTGAAATTTGTATTTTGTACCATTCTTCTTCATCGTAAGTTTGATTTGAGTGAAACCAACGCCAAAACGATCGTGTGAAAAGTGGCTATATTATCCACTGATTGGTTTTCTGATTTATGGTAAGTTTCCTTGACCGAATTTTGAAATTAGTTTTCCAGTGCCTTCTCATAGTTTATTTTTAACGTTTACCCGTAAACTGTCGAGTTAGATCAATTGAAGGACAAAGAGTCAATGAACAAAGGCTGTTTGCACGTGGTATCGTATTCGTGTGTGAAAGCATAGAAATAAGGTAAGGGGTGAGAGAGCGTTTGAATTCATGAGTATAATAAATTGTGAAATGAACAAGAAAACCGTATTTCCCAACGATTCATCCGGGGCTCGCTACGTACGACAGTAGCCCTTTGAGGGATAAATTATTTAATATGCAAATATGGAAATTGTGATATTAAAATATAGAATATAAATATTTGTAAGGTGTTGATTGATTTAATTTCTTTAAATGTGTAGTATTTGATATTATTGTGATATTGGGTGTCAAATGAATTTCAGGTATATGTTTGATTAGATGAGTTATGTAATGTGATAATAAAATATGGATGCATTGTGATAATTTTATCTGATGATGATGATGTATGATTAATAATTGTGATGTTATAAATTTGTGATAAGTTTATGTGATGGGTATGATTGATGATAGTGATGCTATAAATTTGTGATGAGTTGATGTGATAATGATGATGTGTGATTAATGATAGCGATGTTATAAATTTGTGATGAGAATATTGAAGTAACCTCATACTTGATGAAATAATTGTGAATCCAATTTGTGTTGAGATGACAATCTTAATGGAGTATCATAGGCCAACTGTAACATCCTTTAAATTTATTATTTAAAATAATTAGAACCTATCAATATTATTCAATATTAAATTATGTGTGATAATTATTTGTCTTGTTCGAATTATTGTAGTTGATAAAGTTATTAGTAAGAATTATTTAATCGATGGGAGAGTTTAAATATATATATATATTTATGTAGATATATGTTATATGTAGATGGGTTGTTTTTTTTTCTAGTGCAAGAAGAATTTGTGCTAGGGGTTTGTGGCTCGGTTTTTATGATCAAGGTTAACAACAACAACAAAAAAGTGACATTTTATCCCTCTTATTCTTCGTTTAGGCCCAAAGAATATCGAAACCCTAGCCACCATCACCTTCACACCTCCTCTTCTTCGTGTATCCAAAGCTTGGAACTTCTTTTTCCTTGTGAACATCTTCGTGGGGATTAGAGCTTTGTACTAGGAAGAAAAGCGGCCAAGGTAAGGGCTTTTCCCCACACAAATTATAGTAAGACCGTTGGTTGGATGGCATGAAATAAATAACTATGACTACTTATCTTTTAAAAAGAATAAATGTAGACTAATGGATTAAAATAATAAAACCTTAATTTTTTTTGTTGAGATTGATTTGTAATATATGACTTCTATGAAGTAAACTATGGAATTTTATGCTATGTGTGATAAAGTTGTAGTTTTATGATAAATATGAAATAAAGTTTGAATTTTTACCTTATATGTGATAAAGTTTTAACTTTTATGATGTATATGAGTTGGAATTTAAACTTTCAAGTTATATATGTTAAAGTGTTAATTTTTATGGCGTATATGACATCAAGTTTCCATTTTTATGTGTATGTGGTGAAAGTTATAATTTTTATGATTATTTGTCTATGAATATGTGATACTTATGATAAGGATGTGTGGTATGTGATCTTAGCAATATGTGAATAATGTGATGATTTTAAAAAGTGATTTTGAATGCATATGACACGATTCTTAGTGGGCTATGTGGGAATATCTCTCTTTGATAATATATCATCATGTTATTGCATATGCATCTTCGTGGGAGTTACCTTAGTGGCAGATTTGTTTTCCCCATTGGTATGGGTGATCTTTCTATGTGGAAGTTGTCTTAGTGGCAGGTTTATATCCGGATCATATAGTTTTGGGAGCATGCATTATGCATATGTTTTGATATTCAATTTACCGGTTTGCGCATTTTTTCTTTAAAATTGGAATTTTTAACTTTTATATGTTTTGTGTTATTCTTCTATATGTTTAACTTTAGTTTGATGTGGATGATGGAAAAATCAAACTGACCCTTACAACAACATTTTAGGTACTAATGAGTTCGAGAAGATTCAAGAGTAGTTAATGAGTATTGATGTACGGAGAACTTGGAGTAAAAATAGATTTTTTTCAAGACAATTTTGTAATAATAGAATTGCCGCAGTGGTTCTCAGTTTAATTTTAATCTTTTGTCACCAAATTTTAAAATGCACTAGAATTCTAGAAATACGGAAGTGGGTTCCCTTCCGTTAGGAATAATTGTTTTTACTTTGTTTTAGCTTTTGAATAAACATTTTCTTAATGATATTAAATAACGTGATTGTTACTAATGATTTAAATAAATAAACGTTAAGTATTCTTACACAAAAAAATTTGTCGTAAATTTTTCTAAGCGATCAGTATTTTTAAGTAATGTCGTGGATTAAAAATATGAGGCGTTACACCAACGAGGGGAGAAAGTATTGAGAATTTGTGAAGTGGAGATTATTTTATCATCATATAGGTAGGGCCTAACAAGCCTAGTGATTCCGGGGAAGTACAACTGAATGAGCCTGATTGTGGCGGTCTGCTTTTGAGCCTTAAGGCAAGATTGTTAGACCTTGGAGGTATTCGGGTGGGGAATTCCTAGGTGATTTGCAGGTAGCACTCCAAATGTCGGGAGCTACCATGCAACACACGTTTACCACGACTGTTGCGTATATGTATCTCGGGTTGAGTTGAGGGGATCTATGAGGACAGGGCCAATTCGAATTTTATGTCCATCGGGATGGTGACATAGTATTAAGCCTCATAACCAAGCACTTCAGAGTTACAATGGTACCACTTTGTGAAGTAGAGTCTAAGCTCATGCATAGCATTGCATTTTCTTGTGATTATTTTGTTGTGATTAATAAGTATCGTGTGCGATAATAATTTCTCTTAGATGATTTGATGTCTATAGTGAAATGTATTGATTTTATTTGAGTGGTTTTAACTTTATAATGTGATGTTTTATCCTTGAAGAATGTTTGTGTAATGATACGGTTTATTTATGATTAATTGCGTGTTCTTCTTACTTATATTATACTATTAACATGATTTCAAAACTCACCTCCTTCATTATTTGTGTTTGAATGGCTTGGCCATGCGTTTGCGAAATTGCAATTATTACAGGTTAATGAGTCTTGAAGTTCAAGTTTGAGGGAAACCGCGCTCTGATAAGTGATACTGAGAATAAGACTCATAAGTTATATTTTATTTATTTAATTAGACACAACTTTTTGTATGAAAACCTTACTGTTTTATAAGAGTAAAAAGTTTAAAGTGTTCCTTTTAAATTTTGAGAAATGTGATATCCTAAATTTGCTATAAAGTTTTAATTCCTTAAAAACAGATTTTCTTTATCTGTTGCGAATTAAAGTTAAAAATTATTGTATAAATTATTATATATTATTTTGGGTTTAAAAACAGATTTTCTTTATCCGTTACTATTAGCATGATTTCGAAACTTACCTCATTCGTTGTTTGTGTTTGACTGGCTTGGCCCAACGTTTACGAAATCACAATTATTAGAGGTTAATGAGTCTTAAAATCTCAAGTTTGGAAGAAGCCTCACTCTGATAAGTGATACCGGGAATGATAGTCATAAGTTGAATTTTTATTTATTTAATTAGAAACAACTTTTTGTGTGAAAACCATATAAGTACTAGTAAACTTTTGGAATTAAATTAAGAAATTCTAGTTAATTCAAGTTTACGGAGATTGTACTATTTTATAAGAGATAAAAGTTTATAGTGTTCCTTTTGATTTTTGAGAAATGTGATATGCTAAATTAGTTATAAAAGTCTTAATTCCTTTAAAACGGATTTCCTTTATTCGCTGCGAATTGAAGTTAAAAATTATTTAATAAATTATTATATTTTATTTTGGGGTTTATGGTTTAGGGTGTCACACATTGTCTCGTGGTAAACCGAATGGATAAATTCATCTCCAATACGTTGTTGTTCACAACCATTTGTCTAGCACATTGTTCAACTTTAGGTATAAATGAATATGATATATAAGTAGGAAGGAAAAAGAATATTTGGTATAAAGCAATGTTATGATCCCTTTCCGTACAATTACATATGATTTCACGAGGGACAACAAAAGTGTCCTTGATTATAATTGTGGACAGAGAGACAGTGTTTGTAAGACCCTTAATTTTAAAACTCTAAATTATGCAATTTTAGTATATTTGAGGTTAAATTGTTGAGGCATTTAGCTCAATTTTAATTCATTTTGTGAATTAAATACCAAAAGCATATTTAGTATGTTAGAGCTACCGTTAAATATGTTCATTATATATATATATATATATATTTAGTAAGTTATATTTTATGTGTAAGAGAAGCAAAGAAACAGAAATGTTCCTCCCTGTTCGCGAATTCTTCTTCTTTCTTCCTCTGTTCATTCGAAACCGTGTTAGTGGTTTCCAAAACCACCAAACACAAAAACTCACTTCTCACCTGGATCTAAGCTTCCTCTCACAAAGCGACAGAAAGGAAAGTTGCTCACCTCCACGCTACGGTGCTAGTGAGCCAACTTTGGAAGCGACATCGAAAACGAAGTTTTCACCAGAATTAATCGCGGTGCCGTAATCGGTTGTTAGAGCTACCGTTGAAGTAAGGGCTCCTTCCAAACTTTTAGTTTGGATTTAGGACCTTATATGTAAATTTGGGGAAAATAAATTTGGTGGGTTTGAGGTGTACTGTTGTGGGAAATGAATTTAATGCATTTTGTGGGTAAAAAGGTGAAAGTGAATTTAATGAGTTTTGAGGTGTGGGTGGTGGTGATTTTTGCTTGGTGTGATTGATGTGTTAATGGGTAATATTATGAATGTTGAAATTTGCTTTATGTTTGAAGATGTGGGGTTTTGAATAAATACAATTAGTGTGGTTGTTGTGTAAAATGAATTGATGAGATTGGTGTATATGGTGATTTGAATTCAATGTGAACTGTGATTTAAATTTCATGTGATTTGAGGATTATATGTGTTGAGTATGCTCTGTGTTAAATTTGAAAATTATTAGTGTTAAATGAGCATTAAAAATGGGGAATCTTTTAATAGCTGCATTTACTTAATGATTGTAGTGTTATGAGTTAGAGTATGCTCATGCATTTCATAGTACATGGTGACCGGATGGGCCATCGTGATAATGGTGACCGGATGGGCCATGGTGAGAATGGCGACCGGATGAGCCATGGTGATAGTGGTGATCGGATGAGCCATGGTGATAGTGGTGACCGGATGGGCCACAGGATGCTGTCATGTGCATTGAAATATACGCATTGCAATAGGGTGTTTGGCACGCGACTCATGTTTGATATATTATGATGATGGTGTATACATACTTGATTGTTGTGTGTGACTGTGTTGTATTTGATGCTGGTGATGGATTGACTTGGTGTTGAAAGTGTTAGAATGATTTTGAAATGTTTCAAAACTGATAATCTGCGATTTTTACAGTTGTATTCGAATACAACAGGGTCGTAGTCGAATACAGATATGCTGTATTTGCTACTGACTTGTGAATTCGCACTTGTATTCGGCTTTAGGGATGTCGTAGTTGAATACAGATATCAAATTTTTGCCACTGACTTCGCGATTGTATTCGAATACAAGGTGGTTATATTCAAATACAAAAAGTGCAAGATTTTTCACTGTTTTTGCATCTGTATTCGAATACAAGGAGGCTGTATTTGAATGCAGTAGTGTTGTTTGTGTAGTTTTTGTTGTTTTTCGCATCTGTATTCGAATACAGCAAGTCTGTATTTGAACTATATTCGAATACGACAGTGCATTTTTGTCCAAAACTTCATTTTTCAACCTTGTTTATGCATGTTTAGCATATGCAAACCCTTTCTAGATGTATATCAAGTTGAAAGGTGTTTTTGTGCATTTAAAATTTAAATGCTTGTGAATTTGGGTCGGTGACCCTTTACAATTTTGTAAAAATCTCGGCTTTGCCCTCAGATGAGAACTAGGGGCGTTTAAAGGTGTGGCATGGCGATGGGTTGGTTTGTGATCGAAAGTTGTGGGACTTGATGCCGCTCGTGGATTCTTAGTACCCAGTCACCCTCAGTTAGATTAATAATCAGTTTAGGGTTCTATTTAAGAATTGGTTTAAATATTTTATCCAAAAGTATTTTCTTCATTTATGGATTTAACTTGGGATTTTTATCAAATTTTTTTTAAAAAAAAAATACACTCTCACTATTAAAAAATCAGGGTGTTACAGTATTTCTAGCATTAAGTTCTATAATTGTGTTGGTGGAATCAATATTAATGAAGAAGCTAATGGTCAAACAAGGAATGTATGGAAATATTGGAAGAATTGAATCATAAATGGAACTCACATGAAGAGTGTAGAAGAAGGACTCCATGGAAGATGGATTCAGTGATCAAGTGTTTGGTTTTTTGTGACAAGTTGAAAATACAAACAACAAGTTGGCATAAGGAGATTTGACTTTTTTTTTTTTACAACAAGTTGAAAACACAAACAAGATTCAAATTGAAAATATATTATTAAAAATATTTCGTTAGTAAAAGATTTTTTTTTTACAAAAGTAAAAGATTTTGTTGTCATAAATTTTTTCTATTAGACAACCATATAATTAATAAGTAATTATTATTTTTTATTTCAATAAATAAAATTTAATTCTTTTTTTAGGTGTATTTGAAAAAAATTATTTTATAACATATTTCAGTACAAAAAAAATAATTTGAAATATTTTCAATAATAGTTATGCTAAATCATATCTTATATAAATATTGAAAATTCATATCT
>JBBPBP010009779.1:65129932-65143668 GCA_037974735.1 Cicer chorassanicum | reverse complement strand
GGGGGGGGGGGGTTTGAATTGTGTTTGCACAAAGTTGATACCTTTTTGATAATTTATAAATAATTAAAAATTAATTTGGATTTGGTGACTTACTTGGAGTAGAAGCAATCAAATTTAGAGGCAGCAATCAATGAAAGCATAAATAATTTGACGCGTAGAATTATCCTAGTACAAAGCACCTGACCCTACAAGCCAAGTCTTCTCCTGACGACCCCTGATTGAAGAAGGAACTAAACCACTATCGGGTTGGATACAAGAGATTGAAACTTGAGAAGTTGCTTCTAAATAAACTGATAATAACAATAACTCTCACACTTTAAGAAAAGAACATTCAAAAGATATTTCTAACTTGAACAAGTGTTTCTCTCTTTGAACTCTAATATGAATTGAGAACTTTGAGCTTGAGTTCCTCTTTTCTGCTTTTCGATGCTTTTCTCCTTCAGCCTTGAGTGTATATTTATAATGAAAATTTGGGCTTCAATTTAGTCCTTATTTAATTCTGAATTGTATCTTGTTTAGATTGAGTTTGTAAATTCTTCAAATTGATTCTGTTCCTATTTTGTGTAGATTGACTTTGTAAATTCTTCAGAATGATTCTGTTCCTATTTTGTGTAGATTGACTTTGTAAATTCTTCAAATCAAATATTCTTCAAATCTTCATTAAATGTTGATCAAATATTCTTCAAATCTTCAATTAAATGTTGATCAAATATTCTTCAAATCTTCTTCAAATATTCTTCAAATATTTTTCAAATCATCTTCAAATCTTCTTCAAATATTCTTCAAATATTCTTCAAATATTCTTCAAATCTTCTTCAAATATTCTTCAAATCTTCTTCAAATCTTGACCATATTTTGTTTTCAACTTGGTCAAAGATTTTCTTGAATTATAAATATGAATCAAATCTTATTTTAGATTTTTCATACATTATAAATTTGAATCAAATCTTATTTTAGATTTTCTTCAATTATAAATTTGAATCAAATCTTATTTTAGATTTTCATCAATTATAATTTGGAATCAAATCTTATTTTAGATTTTCTTCAAAAACATGAATCTTCTTTCATACTCTTTGAAGTCAAATATATTATTCTCATGAAATACTTTTGTTAACATCAAAACTCTAAATGTAAAACCAACTTGGTTCCAACAGCAAAGAAACAGAAACGTTCCTCCCTGTTCGCGAATTCTTCTTCTTTCTTCTTTTGTTCATTCGAAACCGTGTTAGTGGTTTCCAAAACCACCAAACACAAAACCTCACTTCTCACCTAGATCTAAGCTTCCTCTCGCAAAGTGACAGAAGGGAAAGTTGCTCACCTCCACGCTACCGTGCTAGTGAGCCAACTTTGGAAGCGACGTCGCAAACGAAGTTTTCACCGGATTTAATCGCGGTGCGGTAATCGGTTGTTAGAGCTACCGTTGAGGTAAGGGCTCCTTCCAAACTTTTAGTTTGGATTTAGGACCTTATATGTAAATTTGGGGAAAATGGAAACCAAGGTCCAAGTCTAATTTCAAAACAAAACAGATCAACAAATTTCAAAAAAGAATAGATTTTATATGATTTATTATGTAACAACTTATCAGTTTTAAGGACAACAAAAAATTAATAAATACACTACCTGAGACAACGTATCCAATTTGTTTTAAAGGAGGAGCAGTAGATGGGCGCACAATAGAGGAAATGAGGGTTCGCAGAGTAAAGGAGATGAGGGTTCGTAGGGTTAGGACAAGGTATTAAATTTGTTTTTATTTATTTAAAGGGAATAATTTTTATTTAAAGTGAATGATTTTACAGCGCTTGTATAAAAAGTGCTCTAATAGGTCCTTTAATTATGTGAAAGCGCAAGCCTTTTACAGCGCTTGTATAAAAAGCGCTCTAATAGGTCATTTAATTATATAAAAGCGCATGTATTTTACAGCGCTTTCACAAAAAGCGCTTTAAAAGCTATGTAACATAAGGTGGGAGCGCTACATTTTACAATGCTTGTGTTTAAAGCGCTCAAAAAGCGTTGTAAAAGCTATGTGAGAGCGCTTCAATTTACAACGCTTTTTAAAAAAGCGCTGTAAAAGAGTTGTAAACATTATGTGCAAGCGCTATGTGACCCTATATGACCCTACAACAGCGCTTGTCAAAAAAGCGTTGTTCTATCCTCCGTTATTTTTAATAAATTCTACAACAGCGCTTGTATTTAATAAGCGATGTAAAAGACGCGCTATAAAATATCATTTTTGGCGTAATGGGACCAATAAACTTCTTTAGTGAAGTTAAATTTAGTAATATTGTGGAACTGAAGTTCTTTTCAACAAGTCATCCAAAAAGAACATAAAAAGTAGATACTAATTGAAGCTTCTAAACAATGAAACTAGTTGAAGTGCTTCCTGGTTTTCAAGGTCCTCTTTCTTTTGAACTTGAAATTAGGTCAACAATCTTAACACTTCCATTTTCTATTTCTTTTTTTATTTTTGAATTAAATTTAGAATGAAGAGATGGTATTTCAGTCTAAGGTAGATAAAATCTCTCATTAAATACTTACAAATAAATCAAGTGTGAAGTCTTAGATTCGACTGCTAGCATGATATGTTTGATCAATACTTAATGCATCCAAGTGACAACCCAATTGTCGTCTTGGTTTTTCTGCTTCTGTCCACCTCGAATTACCATTTCTATCCCTACCTTCCTGTACTTTTGAAATCACATGTTCTTGTGCTCTAATTCCTAAAATTCATGAGTACAGGGATGGAGTTTATGTGATTTGATTTCTTAAAGGCCTTAACGATCAATATTCTAGTTTTCCTTCCCAAGTCATGCTCATGGATGCTGATGGATCATCTTTTTAATTCAACTCACACAAGATCTTTTTATTGTCCTCATATTTCTAATGTAACAAATTCTCAATCTTGGATTTTAGATATTGGTGCTACAAATCATGTGCGCTATCATGATTATCTTTTCCAATCTTTGAATCGTATTAAACATGTTCGCATTCGGGTGCTTAATGGTTGTACAATCATAACTAAACTTGTTGGAACTATATTTCTTTAATTATGACTTTTACCTATGTGATGTTCTTTTTATTCCCAAACTTTCTTGTAATTTGATTTCCATTGCTTGTCTGACTATGTTTTTAATCTGCAATTTAATTTTTAATGCTTATCAATATTGGATACATGACAGACTTTTCTAGAAGAAGATTGGTATAATTGATTTGATTCATGGATTATACTTTCTTTCTAAACCGCGTTTACCTATTTTTTCCACTCTTGTTGCCAATTGTAATTTTGATTTTTGTTTAGCAAATATTATAGACACACCTGTTTGTAATATTTGGTATAATCGGCTTAAACATGCTTCTTTTGATGTTTTGCATCATATGAATAAGAGTTTTCCCTTTGTTACAGTTTCTAAGTCTATTTCTCCGTATGATGTTTGTTTTCATGCTAAGCATAAAGCTTGCCTTTCTCTAATAGTAGTATTATTGCTAATTATTGCTTTGATTTGATTCACATGGGTATATGGGGCCTTTTTTCTATGCCTTCTAGTTTGGGTTACAAATATTTTTTAACGGTTATTGATGACAAATCTCGTTTTATTTGGATATATCTCATGAAATTGAAATCAAAAACTTCTTGTTTAGTTAAATCTTTTGTTTCCATGGTCCAAACTCAATTTCAATAAACCATTAAATATATTCGTTTGGACAATGTAAACGAGTTTTGACTCAAATGTTATTTCAAACCAATGAGATTTTTCATCAAACATCGTGTATAGACACACCTCAACAAAATGACATTGTTGAGCGTAAACATCAACATATTTTAAATGTTGCCTATTCTTTAATTTTTCAATCAAATTTATCTATTAAAATTTTGGCACATGCTATTATACATTCTGTTTTCTTAACTAATAGACTGCCATATGAGTTTTTAAGTTATAAATCTCTTTTTCATGTTGTACATGGTTCTTTACATGATATTTTTGATATAAAAGTTTTTGATTGCTTGTGTTATGCTTCTACCTTAAAACCAAATAGAAATAAATTTGTTCCTAGATCTTGCAAATGCATTTATTTGGATCATAAGTTTGGAACTAAAGGACATATTCTATTTGATTTACATAATAGAGAAACTTTTATTTCTCGTGATACTGTTTTCTTTGAAAATATGTTTCTATTTAGTGATTCTCAATAGGATAAAATTTCTTCATCCATTCCTTCCGTCAACCCTACTTCAAATGACTTGATTTTTGATTTTCCACCACCTCTTATAGAAAATGCTTCTATCACAAGTTTTTCACCAAACCTCCCACTTTTAAAATTTCCACCATTTCTTCATTCCTTCCTAGTTCACCCATTACCACTACGCCACACCAAATTCCTACTTCTTCCCCTTAATCTTCCATTCTCCCTCCTCCACCCCTTATTTCTCATCCTTCCCCTCCCATTCCTATCAAACAGTCTATCCGAAAAGTTAATCCTCCATCCTATCTTAAGGTATTTCATTGTGAGTTTTGGGCGATAAGAAACCTAATACGAATGTTTCGACTTTGCAAGGTTCAGGTATTTCCTATCCACTTTCTTAATTCATTTCTTATGATAATTCATATCTTTCTCATAGATATTTCATGTTAAATATTTCAACTATTAAGGAACCATCTAGCTATGCAGCTGCTATTAAAGATAAAAATTGGAAGCAAGCTATTCTAAATGAGTCGGATGCTCTTGTCCATAATAAAACTTGGGAATTAACTACCTTGCCTATAACTAAATATGCTATAGGTTGTAAATGGGGTTTTAAAGTCAAATTTCACGTTGTTGTTTCTATTGAGCGTTATAAAGCATATCTCGTGGCTAAGGGTTTCAGTCAAACAAAATGACTTGATTATCGAGAAACCTTTAGTACGGTCTTAATACGTAGTACTTGATTTGCTAATTGCCCGTGATGACTTGGTTGGAGTAAAGCTTGTTAAGAAAGTCTTTCATTCTAAATTTAGTATCAAGGATCTAAGCACAGTTAAATACTTTCTTGGGTTTGAGGTTGCCAGGAGTTCCAACGGTATTTTAGTCTGTCAACGCAAGTACTCTTTGGATCTTCTTAAGGACACGGGCCTTTTAGCATGCAAACCGGTTTCTACTCCTATGGATCCTACCTTGAAGCTTCATCTTACTTATGGCCACCTTCTTTCTGACCTTATTTTTTTTCGTAGATTGATTGGAAAATTACAATACTTGATCCATACTCGTCTTGATATCTCTTTTGTTATTTGTAGGTTGAGTCAATTCTTATCTACTCCAACTGATTTACACCTCCAGGCTGCCCTTCTGATCCTTTGCTATATTAAATCAAGTCTTATTCATGGCTTATTCTACAACAGGAGTTCAACCTTCAGTTTGAAGGGCTTTTGTGATTCATACTTGGGCGCTTGCTTAGACACACGACGCTCTACTTCTAGCTTTCATTTTTATCTTGGCACGTCTTTGGTCTCTTAGAAAAGCAAGAACAACCCACTGTTTCCCTTTGGTCTCTTTTTTATTTTAGTTCAAGTTTGTTATTAAGATAGTTTAGAGTTACTTACCTTTGTTACTCTTTTGCCTTATTTTTACCTTTAATTTGTTTCATACCCTTGTAGTACGAGAAACACAAAAAAAGGGGCGGGTTTTAATTGTGTTTATTTTTAAGGAAAACAAGACAGATGAACAAAAACAAAACAAAATAATACAAATGATTTATCCTGGTTCACCACCGAAAAGGTAGCTATGTCCATTTTGTTCAACCTGAAGGATTTAATCCAGTAGTTCACCACAAAAATACACTTTCACTAAACACCTACTAGTCAAACTAATTGTGTTCAAGTCTTCTCAACCTTCCAACTTAGGACAATAAAGTTGTTGAGGA
This sequence comes from Cicer chorassanicum, assembly GCA_037974735.1. NCBI lineage: Eukaryota > Viridiplantae > Streptophyta > Magnoliopsida > Fabales > Fabaceae > Cicer > Cicer chorassanicum. The sequence continues at coordinate 65,137,775 of JBBPBP010009779.1, read as the reverse complement.
AGGCAACCACTATTGGGTTAGGTTACAAGAGAATAGGTTTAGGTTTTCTAGAAAAAGCTCTCACAGGAGAGTATTTACGAAGTTGTCCTTCAGAAAATTTTCTAAGCACTTAGGTAAAAACGAATGATTAAGATCAAGAGTGCAGAGTAGGCTATATATGCTTATATCTTGGGAGTTTCTTGTGTTTTTCAAGTGAGGAATGCACATCCTTTTATAGAGATCATTTAGGGGTTTTGGTCGTTGTCCTGATTGCAACAAATCATCATAAATCATGAAGTTTCGTATCATATCTTTTAAGATTGATTTTCCAAAATGGATCCTTGTAATTGATTCAATGTATCTTGGTATTAAGACGGGGAAACATAGGATACAATGATCAGATCATGTCTTATAGACCTTTAGACAAGTAGTAGATTCAGAATGTTCATCAGATGATGTGCAAAGGCTTTGTCTTATTCAGAGCGTTGACTTCTTTCAGGGATTACATCTGTAACACCCCGATTTTTAATAGCATGAGTGTATTTTTTTTTTCAAAATCAAAATTAATAAAATACCAAGGCGTAGCACAAACGAAAATTGTCATAATTAATTACATCATAATCATAACAAACTGAAATAGTTTTGAGACGATAATCCAAAATTACGGGGCTATGAGACCTATCAGGCATAGTTCATACCCCTGGGGTATTCTCGGTAGACACCTGTACAAAATACTGCTCCAAGAAATACTAAACCCCCCATGGTCACATAAAAAAAAAATGGAACATGGACCCATCAAAATAGAAGTCATTTGATCGTATAAGTATAGTTATAGTCATCCCAAAATGAAATAAGTACAGCCACCAAAAGAAAGACATCAAGTCCCTATACAACAAAACTAATCTGATCATACTCTAGGAACTACAATAACATGGGTGACCTCCACACACTCCGCAAGTCCTGTCTGATACAGTATCCATCTTCGAGGTAACCTCCTCCTCATCAACATCCATAGACGGATCGATCTCTTCAAAAGTCAGGTCCACCCACGAGATATGTGGTTTTGGCGGCGCTGGAATCTCAAAACAATTCAATAATTCAATGATGGTCGGTAATGGATCATTCATTGGAAATGGAAGCTCTGACTCGGCCCGCCTAGATGGTCCTGCAGTCTCTCGCTCCATTAGCATCAACCCCTTATCCTTTCCGCCAGTCCTTGGTCCAACTACTATATCCTCAGCTCCCACGGTGGCCTCCGCAACGATTCTAACTGAGGAGTCCTTTGCATCTTCCAAAGCTCCACTCAACCAATCCGGAAGAGACCAGATAAACGATCTTCTCGCGAGTGAGTTCCACAAGATATACTGCCCCAACTTTCCTACTAGTCCTCACTACCCTTCCCGTATAAGTAGCCCTGCTTGAGATGGGGTCATATACCCAAGCAGTCAGCGAGTCTCGATTAGGGAAGTCTAACGATGTTTCCATCGTCAAGGTAACAGTCGGTGGAATGAATTTGGGTATCATATGAGGTCAAAGCCCAATTTCCACAATAATTGTGAAGGGTCGCCAATCGAAATTAACAAATAACATTTAGAGAAAATTTTACATTTCAATCCTTCAAGTATCTAAATACCCTTACACACATCACTTCACTCACATCTCAAACTATTTTGATAAAAATATCTACTCTCATCGTAACTCAATTGACATATAAAATTTTCAGCAACTAGAGATTTTTAATGGCATTGTGATTTTATATAATTTTATTATGATTTAGTAGTTAGTATAAAGTGTTGATGTTATATTATTTATTTTGTGATTTTGAGTATTCTCTTATGATGGTAGTATTTGAGTGTTTTGAAAAAATAGGTATAACTATAGTGATTATTTTGAATATTAGAGTTTCAATTGTTAATAATATGTATTTTTTTAAAAGGTTAATTTCTCTAATTTATCATATATTAGTTATGAAATATTAGTAATGTTTTGAAAATTAAATGATACTTGGAGGAGTATTAAAAATGATAAAAATGAGATTAACTAACTATTAATTTTGTTTTAGCAAAATAAAAATAATAATAGTAAAACATAAAATAAATAAGAGGACCAATGGGCTTGACCCATGTATGTGAACCCTAATAAAATAAAATAAAGGAGCTATTTGCAGTTGCCGGCGTAGAAGGGAGAGGTAAAACAACAACGTTGGCACTAGTGATCGACAGCTGTTCCAGAAAACTTTCACCATTTTTGTTCAAATTTTAGTTTGTTGTTTCACTCATTTAGTTAGTCAAATAAACCCAATTTCTCATATTTTTAACCATCTCAATTTCTCTCTTAAATACTCAACTTCTCCGTTTGTGAAATTTGTATTTTGTATCGTTCTTCTTCATCGTAAGTCAGATTTAAGTGAAACCAACGCCAAAACGATCGTGTAAAAAGTGGTTATATTATCCACTGATTGGTTTTCGAATTTATGGTAAGTTTCCTTTACCGAATTTTGAAATTAGTTTTCTAGTGCCTTCTCATAGTTTATTTTTAACGTTTACCCATAAACTGTCGAGTTAGATCAATTGAAGGACAAAGAGTCGATGAACAAAGGCTGTTTGCACGTGGTATCGTATTCGTGTGTGAAAGCATAGAAATAAGGTAAGGGGTGAGAGAGCGTTTGAATTCATGAGTATAATAAATTGTGAAATGAACAAGAAAACCGTATTTCCCAACGATTCATCCGGGGCTCCCTACGTACAACAGTAGCCCTTTGAGGGATAAATTAATTAATATGCAAATATGGAAATTGTGATCTTAAAATATAGAATATAAATATTTGTAAGGTGTTGATTGATTTAATTTCTTTAAATGTGTGGTATTTAATATTATTGTGATATTGGGTGTCAAATGAATTTTAGGTATATGTTTGATTAGATGAGTTATGTAATGTGATAATAAAATATGGATGCATTGTGATAATTTTATCTGATGATGATGATGTATGATTAATAATTGTGATGTTATAAATTTGTGATAAGTTTATGTGATGGGTATGATTGATGATAGTGATGCTATAAATTTGTGATGAGTTGATGTGATAATGATGATGTGTGATTAATGATAGTGATGTTATAAATTTGTGATGAGAATATTGAAGTAACCTCATACTTGATGAAATAATTGTGAATCCAATTTGTGTTGAGATGACGATCTTAATGGAGTATCATAGGCCAACTGTAACATCCTTTAAATTTATTATTTAAAATAATTAGAACCTATCAATATTTTTCAATATTAAATTATGTGTGATAATTATTTGTCTTGTTCGAATTATTGTAGTTGATAAAGTTATTAGTAAGAATTATTTAATCGATGGGAGAGTTTAAATATATATATTTATGTAGATATATGTTATATGTAGATGGGTTGTTTTTTCTTTTTCTAGTGCAAGAAGAATTTGTGCTAGGGGTTTGTGGCTCGGTTTTTATGATCAAGGTTAACAACAACAACAAAAAAAGTGACATTTTATCCCTCTTATTCTTCGTTTAGGCCCAAGGAATATCGAAACCCTAGCCACCATCACCTTCACACCTCCTCTTCTTCGTGTATCCAAAGCTTGGAACTTCTTTTTCCTTGTGAACATCTTCATGGGGATTAGAGCTTTGTACTAGAAAGAAAAGCGGCCAAGGTAAGGGTTTTTCCCCACACAAATTATAGTAAGACCGTTGGTTGGATGGCATGAAATAAATAACTGTGACTACTTATCTTTTAAAAAGAATAAATGTAGACTAATGGATTAAAATAACAAAACCTTAATTTTTTTTGTTGAGATTGATTTGTAATATATGACTTATATGAAGTAAACTATGGAATTTTATGCTATGTGTGATGAAGTTGTAGTTTTATGATAAATATGAAATAAAGTTTGAATTTTTAACTTATAGGTGATAAAGTTTTAACTTTTATGATGTATATGAGTTGGAGTTTAAACTTTCTTGTTATATATGTTAAAGTGTTAATTTTTATGGCGTCTATGACATCAAGTTTCCATTTTTATGTGTATGTGGTGAAAGTTATAATTTTTATGATTATTTGTCTATGAATATGTGATACTTATGATAAGGATGTGTTGTATGTGATCTTAGCAATATGTGAATAATGGGATGATTTTAAAAAGTGATTTTGAATGCATAAGACACGATTCTTAGTGGGCTATGTGGGAATATCTCTCTTTGATAATATATCATCAAGTCATTGCATATGCATCTTCGTGGGAGTTGCCTTAGTGGCAGATTTGTTTTCCCCATTGGTATGAGTGATCTTTCTATGTGGAAGTTGTCTTAGTGGCAGGTTTATATCCGGATCATATAGTTTTGGGAGCATGCATTATGCATATGTATTGATATTCAATTTACCGGTTTGCGCATTTTTTCTTTTAAATTGGAATTTTTAACTTTTATATGTTTTGTGTTATTCTTCTATATGTTTAACTTTAGTTTGATGTGGATGATGGAAAAAACAAACTGACCCTTACAACAACATTTTAGGTACTAATGAGTTTGAGGAGATTCAAGAGTAGTTAATGAGTATTGATGTACGGCGAACTTGGAGTAAAAATAGATTTTTTTCAAGACAATTTTGTAATAATAGAATTGTCGCAGTGGTTCTCAGTTTATTTTTAATCTTTTGTCACCAAATTTTAAAATGCACTAGAATTCTAGAAATACGGAAGTGGGTTCCCTTCCGTTAGGAATAATTTTTTTTACTTTGTTTTAGCTTTTGAATAAACATTTTCTTAATGATATTAAATAACGTGATTGTTACTAATGATTTAAATAAATAAACGTTAAGTATTCTTACACAAAAAAATTTGTCGTAAATTTTTCTAAGCGATCAGTATTTTTAAGTAATGTCGTGGATTAAAAATATGAGGCGTTACACCAACGAGGGGATAAAATATTGAGAATTTGTGAAGTGGAGATTATTTTGTCATCATATAGGTAGGGCCTAACAAGCCTAGTGATTCCAGGGAAGTACAACTGAATGAGCCTGATCGTGGTGGTCTGCTTTTGACCCTTAAGGCAAGATTGTTAGACCTTGGAGGTATTCGGGTGGGGAATTCCTTTGTGACTTGGAGGTAGCACTCCAAATGTCGGGAGCTACCATGCAACACACGTTTACCTCGACTGTTGCGTATATGTATCTCGGGTTGAGTTGATGGGATCTATGAGGACAGGGCCAATTTGAATTTTCTGTCCATCGGGATGGTGGCATAGTATTAAGCCTCATAACCAAGCACTTCAGAGTTACAATGGTACCACATTGTGAAGTAAAGTCTAAGCTCATGCATAGCATTGCATTTTCTTGTGATTATTTTGTTGTGATTAATAAGTATCGTGTGTGATAATAATTTCTCTTAGATGATATGATGTCTATAGTAAAATGTATTGATTTTATTTGAGTGGTTTTAACTTTATAATGTGATGTTTTTTCCTTGAAGAATGTTTGTGTAATGATACGGTTTATTTATGATTAATTGTGTGTTGTTCTTACTTATATTATACTATTAACATGAATTCAAAACTCACATCCTTCATTATTTGTGTTTGAATGGCTTGGTCATGCGTTTGCGAAATTGCAATTATTTCAGGTTAATGAGTCTTGAAGTTCAAGTATGAGGGAAACCGCGCTCTGATAAGTGAAACTGAGAATAAGACTCATAAGTTATATTTTATTTATTTAATTAGACACAACTTTTTGTATGAAAACCTTAGTGTTTTATAAGAGTAAAAAGTTTATAGTGTTCCTTTTAAATTTTGAGAAATGTGATATCCTAAATTTGTTATAAAGTTTTAATTCCTTAAAAAGAGATTTTCTTTATCTGTTGCGAATTAAAGTTAAAAATTCTTGTATAAATTATTAAATATTATTTTGGGTTTAACAACAGATTTTCTTTATCCGTTACTATTAGCATGATTTCGAAACTTACCTCATTCGTTGTTTGTGTTTGACTGGCTTGACCCTACGTTTACGAAATCACAATTATTAGAGGTTAATGAATCTTAAAATCTCAAGTTTGGGAGAAGCCTCGCTCTGATAAGTGATACCGGGAATGATAGTCATAAGTTGAATTTTTATTTATTTAATTAGAAACAACTTTTTGTATGAAAACCATATAAGTACTAGTAAGCTTTTAGAATTAAATTAAGAAATTCTAGTTAATTCAAGTTTACGGAGATTGTACTATTTTATAAGAGATAAAAGTTTATAGTGTTCCTTTTGATTTTTGAGAAATGTGATATGCTAAATTAGTTATAAAAGTCTTATTTCCTTTAAAACGGATTTCCTTTATTCGCTGCGAATTGAAGTTAAAAATTATTTAATAAATTATTATATTTTATTTTGGGGTTTATGGTTTAGGGTGTCACACATTGTCTCGTGGTAAACCGAAGGGATAAATTCATCTCCAATGCGTTGTTGTTCGCAACCATTTGTCTAGTACATTGTTCAACTTTAGGTATAAATGAATATGATATATAAGTAGGAAGGAAAAAGAATATTTGGTATAAAGCAATGTTATGATCCATTTCCGTACAATTACATATGATTTCACGAGGGACAACAAAAGTGTCCTTGATTATAATTGTGGACAGAGAGACAGTGTTTGTAAGACCCTTAATTTTAAAACTCTAAATTATGCAATTTTAGTATATTTGGGGTTAAATTGCTGAGGCATTTAGCCCAATTTTAATTCATTTTGTCAATTAAATACCAAAAGCATATTTTATTAGAGTTTTTTATATGTTCATTATATATATATATATATATATATATAGCGATGGGTTGGTTTGTGATCGAAAGCTGTGGGGCTTGATGCCGCTCGTGGATTCTCAGTACCCAGTCACCCTCAGTTAGATTAATAATCAGTTTAGGGTTCTATTTAAGAGTTTTATTTATTTCCCTTTCTTATTTCAAGGTTGTGGTTGTAAAAAGGGAACTTATGTATTTGAAAAAGATTATTTTAGTCAATGTATTTAATATTTGGATACTTTGTATTTTATATAACTTAAATATTTTATCCAAAAGTATTTTCTTCATTTATGGATTTAACTTGGGATTTTTATCAAATTTTTTGAAAAAAAAAAATACACTCGCGCTATTAAAAATCAAGGTGTTACAGTATTTCTAGCATTAAGTTCTATAATTGTGTTGGTGTAATCAATATTAATGAAGAAGCTAATGGTCAAACAAGGAATGTATGGAAACATTGGAAGAATTGAATCATAAATGGAACTCACATGAAGAGTGTAGAAGAAAGACTCCATGGAAGATGGATTGAGTGATCAAGTGTTTGGTTTTTTGTGACAAGTTGAAAATACAAACAACAAGTTGGCATAAGGAGATTTGACTTATTTTTTTACAACAAGTTGAAAATACAAACAAGATTCAAATTGAAAATATATTATGAAAAATATATCGTTAGTAAAAGATTTTTTTTTTTTTACCAAAGTAAAAGATTTTGTTGTCATAAATTTTTTCTATTAGACAACCATATAATTAATAAGTAATTATTATTTTTTATTTTGATCAATAAAATTTAATTCTTTTTTTAGGTGTATTTGAAAAAAATTATTTTATAACATATTTCAGTACAAAAAAAATAATTTGAAATATTTTCAATAATAGTTATGCTAAATCATATCTGATATAAAGATTGAAAAATCATATCTTATGTAAAGATTGAATTTTTTTTGAAAGATTAATTTAAGATATAAATAAATAAGCGTTAATTGTTCAAACAAATTAACCAACGTTAATTTCTCAAAGAAATCTAATCATTCGTTATGTGATTGACGCCTAATATCTTGGCATAAGG
>JBBPBP010009779.1:65087338-65114913 GCA_037974735.1 Cicer chorassanicum | reverse complement strand
TTTTAATCAAAAAAATGTAATTCATTTTTTAGGTGTATTTGAATAAAATTATTTTATAACATTTCACTAAAAATAAATAGTTTGAAATATTTTCAATAGTAGTTATGCTAAATAATGGTTTTGGAGTCTCCTATTTTAAATTTCAACAATTTTGTTACCTTCATCGCCTTTTTTAGACTAAAAATTATGATATGAGATATCTTTACGGCATAGTTTGTTACTTCAAGAGACATCGCAATTGCCTTTATCAATATTTATATTAGTTTAGCAATGTTTATAATTTAGTCTTTACACTATTGGAAAAAAATTAAAACTTTTTTTTAAAAGAAAATCATCATTAGAAATTAAAAGTGAGACATTGTGGAATATCTATAGTATTTTTATCAATGAGTCAATAGGAAATCTTTTCGATAAACTGAAAGAATAAAAGTCACTAAACAAAAACTATGGTAAATAACTACTTGATTACAAAATTAAATACAAATAAGGCAAACATTGAAGAAAAACATATATCCTTGTTGTTTTATATTATTTGACCTCGACACAATGGACAAGAATAAGAATTTGAACAATCGATCCATCTTCGAATCCACGGGACAATACAATCTTTATGGAAAAAATGTGAGCACTTCGTGTGAGCAATTTCTGACTTCGAACTAGTGCGAAATTCCTCCAAACAAATTGAACATTTTTCTTTAGACTCATAACAAGGATGATCAATTTCTAATATCTCCAACATATCCTCGATTTGCTCTACACATTGTCTCGTGGTAACGCGAAGCGATAAATTCATCTCCAATACGTCATTGTTCACAACCATTTGTCTAGCACATTGTTCAACTTTAGGTATAATTAAATTTAATATATAAGTAGGAAGGAAAGAGAAGATTTGGTAGAAAGCAATGTTATGATCCCTTTGCGTACAATTACATATGATTTCACGAGGGACGACAAGAGTGTCTTTGATTTTAATTGTGAATAGAGAGACAGTGTTTCTAGCCTGAGGTTCTATAATTGTGTTGGTGTAATCAAGATTAACGTTGAAGCTATTGGTCAAATAAGGAATGTGTGGAAACATTGGAAGAATTGAATCATAAATGGAACTCACATGAAAAGTGTAGACATAAAGTGATCAAGTGATCAAGTGTTCGGTTTTTTGTGACGCAATGTTATCAAGTCTGAATTGCCAGATTTTGTGGTTTTTGTTGGACACACATTGGCTCATATATATAGTATAAAAGGTATAGAATTTAATTTTGTTTTCTATATTTTTTAATAAGATTTAATATGATCTTTGAAAAATCATATCTTATTTAAAGATTTGATTTTTTTTTAAGATTAATTTAAGATATAAGTAAGTTCAAACAAATTAACCAACGTTAATTTCTGAAAAAAATCTAATCATTCATTAAGATGTTGATGCCTAACGTCTTGGCATAAGGAGATTTGAATTTTTTATTTTTTTAACATAATGCAACAACTTGAAAATACCAATAATATTCATATTGAAAATATATTATTAAAAATATTTCATTAGTAAAAGATTGTTTTTTTACAAAAGTAAAAGATTTTGTTCTCATATATTTTTTCTATTAGACAACGACATAATTAATAAGTAATTATTATTTTTTATTTTAATCAAAAAAATGTAATTCTTTTTTTGGGTGTTTTTGAATAAAATTATTTTATAACATATTTCACTAAAAAAATAAATTGAAATATTTTCAATAATAGTTATGCTAAATAATGGTTTTAGAGTCTCCTATTTTAAGTTCCAACAGTTTTGGTACCATCATCGCATTTTTTAGACTAAAAATTATGATATGAGATATCATAACTGCATAGTTTGTTATTTCAATAAGCTTTGAGATTTGTCTTGTTCATTGTTACCACAAGAGAGATCGCATTGCCTTTATCAATATTTATGTTAGTTTAGCAATGTTTTTGATTTAGTCGTTACACAGTTGGAAAAAAATCAAAACTTTTTTTTTTTAAATGAAAATCATCATTAGAACTTAAAAGTTAGAAATTGTTGTATATATAATATTTTTATCAATGAGTCAATAGGAAATATTTTCGATAAACAGAATGAATAAAAGTCACTAAACAAAAACTACGGTAAATAACTACTTGATTACAAAATCAAATAAGACAAATTCTAAAAAAAAAGCATATATCCTTTTCGCTTTATATTATTTGACATCGATACAATGGACAAGAATAAGAATATGAACAATCGATACATCTTTGAATCCATGGGAGAATACAATCTGTTAACAATATGAATATGAACAATTTACACATATTTGAATCCACGACACAATACAATCTTTACCAAAAACTGTTAGTACTTTGTGTGAATAATTTCTGACTTTGAACTAATTCCTCCAAACCAATTGAACATTTTTCTTTAGAGTCATAACAAGGATGGTCAATTTCTAATATCTCCAACCTATCATCGACTTGCTTTGCCCATTTTCTTAAGGTAATGCAAAGCCATAAATTCATCTCCAATACATCGTTGTACGCAACCATTTGTTTAACACATTGTTCATCTTTCGGTATAACTGAATCTAATATTTAAGTAGGAAGGAAAGAGAAGATGTGGTATAAAGCAATGTTATGATCGCTTTTCGTACAATTACATATGATTTCGCGAGGGACAACAAGTGTTTCCTTGACTGCCATTGTGGACAGTGAGATGGTGTTTCTAGCATTAGGTTTTGTAAATGTGTTGTGTTGGGTATTGGGCTCCCTTCCTATGTGGAGAAAATCCCAAATATTGTAGTCCATGTGTCTCACTTATTTAAGTGGAGAGTGGTCTAATTAGGGTTGGCAGAGAGAGACTATTTTGAGAGAAAAGGTAACCACCGAAAGAGAAAAGGGAAGAGTAAACCCTATTCCCGATTTTGTTAAATCAGTCTCAGAAAAACATCGATTGCGCATTCGTTAACCGTTGGATCGGTCTGAAATTTGGATAGTAGGTTCGCAACATTCAGGGCTTCGTTTTCAACGGTCGGATCGGCGGAACATTCAGGGTTGTTATTGTGTTTATTCCCCATCAGAGTGGCATCAGAGCTCATGGTTAAAGGGTTATTTGACTTGCTTGAAGGATGGAGGCAAATATGAATATAAAGATGGTATGCTTGAATGGTAGTAATTACCATTTGTGGAAGGGCAAGATGAAAGATTTGTTATTTGTGAAGAAAATGCATCTTCCTATTTTTGGTTCTAAAAAGCCGGATACTAAATCTAAGGAAGACTGGGAATTTGAACATCAACAGGTATGTGGTTTTGTTAGGCAATATGTAGAAGATAATGTTTATAATCATATTGCTAATGAGACAAATGCAAAAACTATGTGGGATAAGATACAGACTTTGTTTGCCTCTAAATCAGGGAATAATAAATTATTCTTACTGAACAGTTTCATAAGTTTGAAGTATAAGGAGGGAACGTCTATTTCGGACCAATTGAGTGAATTTCAAGGGTTCCTTGATCAAATGTCTGGAATGAGTATCAAGTTTGATGATGAGCTATTGGGACTATTTTTACTGTTATCTTTACCAGAGTCTTGGGAGACATTTCGGGTTTCTATAACGAGTTCAGCTCCTAATGGTGTTGTTTCTTTGGAAACGGCTAAGGGTGGTGTTTTGAATGAGGAGATGAGAAGGAAGGCATAGGGTTCTTCATCTCAATCTGAAGTTCTTGTCACTGAAAATAGGGGGAGAAGTTAGAAAAAAAGAACCGAAGGGTGGTAGAGAAAACAGCAGAAGCAAGTCCAAGTCTAGATACAAAAATGTGGAGTGTCATTATTGTCAAAAAACAGGGCACATACAAAAGAATTGTTTTCTATGGAAAAAGGAGAACAAAGGCAAGAAAGGTAAGCAAAAACAAAGGGGTCGTGATGATGATAGTGATGATGGCCGTGTTACTACTGCTACTAGTGATGATCTTGTTATTCTCCGTGACTATGAGTCAATTAATCTTGTATCTGATGAGAGCATGTGGATAATTGATAGTGGTGCTACACTACATGTTACACCGAGGAAGGAGTTCTTCACATCTTATACTTCAAGTGATTTTGGAGTTTTGAAGATGGGTAATGATGGTGTATCTAAGGTAATTGGTGTTGGTGATGTATGCTTGGAAACCAACATGGGAATGCAATTGTTGCTTAAAGGAGTCAAACATGCTCCAGATGTTCGCTTCAATTTGATTTCTGTGCATATGCTTGATGAAAGTGGTTTTGATAATCATTTTGCTTCTGGAAAGTGGAAACTCAGTAAAGGTAACTTGGTTGTGGCTAGAGGGGAGAAAATTAGTAAACTGTATTGGACAAAAGCTTTAGTTGCAAAAGACAGTGTGAATGCCGTGGATATGGAATCATCTTTGTGGCACCGAAGGCTTAGCCATATCAGTGAAAAGGGGTTAAATTGTTTAGCTAGAAAGGATGTGCTTCCAGGATTGAAAAATGTAGATTTGGAGAAATGTTCTCACTGCATAATTGGTAAACAAACTAGAGTATCCTTCAAAAGGCATCCTCCCTCTAGAAAGTCAGAGTTGCTTCAGTTGGTGCATTCTGACGTCTGTGGCCCTTTAAAGGTAAAATCTTTTAGTGGTGCACTTTATTTTGTTACTTTTATTGATGACTATTCCAGGAAACTATGGGTTTATGTTCTGAAGACAAAAGACCAAGTGTTGGAGAAATTCAAACAATTTCATGCTTTGGTTGAGAGGAAGAAAGAAAAGAAGTTGAAACGTGTTCGTACCGACAACGGTGGTGAGTATTGCGGACCCTTTGATGTCTATTGCAAACAACAGGGTATAGCACATGAAAAGACTCCTCTTAAAACTCCTCAGCTGAATGGTTTAGCAAAGAGGATGAATCAGACACTTGTTGAGAGAGTGAGGTGTATGCTCTCTGAAGCTAAGTTGCCTAAACATTATTGGGGTGAGGCACTGTACACGACAGTGCATGTTATTAATCTTACTCCTACTGTCGCTTTGAATAGTGAGGTACCAAACAAGATATGGTTTGGGAAGAATGTCAAGTATGATCACTTGAGAGTCTTTGGTTGCAAGGCTTTTGTGCATGTTCCGAAGGATGAAAGATCCAAGTTAGATGCAAAGTCAAGGCAATGTATCTTCATTGGTTATGGTGAGGATGAATTTGGCTACAAGTTGTACGATCCTATAAACAAAAAGGTTATTAGAAGTCGTGATGTAGTGTTCATGGAAGACCAAACTATTGAAGACATTGATAAGGTGGAGAAAACTACACCTGAGAAAGATAACGTCTTATCTGATGGTGATCCAGTTTGGTCACCTGTTCCTGATTTGGATACTACTGATGGTAATGATCAGAATGATGAGCCACATGATTGTGTTGATGATCATCGACTTAGAGATGAGGTAAATATTCCAACTAGTGAAGATCATGAGTTGTCACACGATGAGAATCTTAATGATGCTTCTGAATCATCTCTAATCCAACTCAGGAGGTCTAAGAGGCAGAGACAACCATCTACAAGGTATGTTTCTGTTGAGTATGTGAATTTGACTGATGAAAGGGAACTTGAGTGTTTTCGAGAGGCCATGGAGAGTGAAGAAAGTCAAAAGTGGTTGGATGCAATGCATGATGAGATGAAATCCTTGCATGATAATCACACTTATGATTTTGTGAAGTTGCCAAAAGGCAAAAGGGCTTTGGAAAACAGGTGGATCTATAGAGTGAAACTTGAGAGTAACTCAAAGTCTCCGAGGTATAAAGCCAGATTAGTGGTGAAAGGTTTCCGTCAAAGAAAGGGTGTTGATTTTAATGAGATTTTCTCACCTGTGGTAAAGATGTCATCAATTAGAACCGTGTTGAGTTTGGCAGCTACTCTTGACTTAGAGGTAGAGCAAATGGATGTAAAAACGGCTTTCCTTCATGGTGATTTGGAGGAAGAGATTTACATGAAGCAACCTGATGGTTTTCTTGTTGAAGGCAAGGAAGACTATGTGTGTAGACTATGAAAGAGTATGTACGGTTTGAAGCAAGCTCCAAGGCAGTGGTACAAAAAGTTTGAGTCCGTTATGTGTGACCAAGGATACATGAAGACTACTTCTGACCATTGTGTATTTATTAGAAAATTTTCTAACGATGATTTCATTATCTTGTTATTATATGTTGATGACATACTTATTGTTGGGAAAAATATTTCCAAGATTGACAGGTTAAAGAAGCAGTTGGGCGAGTCATTTGCCATGAAAGACATGGGAACAGCTAAAAAGATTATTGGCATAAGAATCATGCGTGACAGAAAGGAGAAGAAACTTTGGATGTCACAAGAACACTATATTGAGAGAGTGTTGCAAAGGTTTCAAATGGAAAACTCTAAGGCTGTAAGTACTCCTCTTGCTGCTCATTTTAAGTTGAGTTCTAAACAAAGTCCTTCTAGTGAAGATGAGAAAAGAAACATGGAACAAGTTCCTTATGCTTCTGCTGTGGGTAGTTTGATGTATGCAATGGTGTGTACAAGACCAGATATTGTGCATGCTGTTGGTACAGTTAGTAGATTTTTGTCAAATCCAGGTAGAGAGCATTGGAATGCTGTAAAATGGATTTTGAGGTATCTTCGTGGTACTACATGTATGAGGCTTTGTTTTGGAAGTGACCAACCTATTTTGGTGGGGTACTCCGACTTAGATATGGCTGGAGATATTGACTCAAGAAAGTCAACTTCACGCTACATGATTAAATTTGCAGATGGAGCTGTGGCTTGGCAGTCTAGATTACAGAAATGTGTAGCGTTGTCTACAACTGAGGCATAGTTCATTGCCATTACCGAAGCATGCTAAGAATTGATTTGGTTGAAGAAATTCTTGCAGGAGCTTGGATTTATTCAGGATAAATATGTATTATATGTCGATAGTCAAAGTGCTATTCATCTTGGTAAGAATTCGACGTTTCATAGCAGGTCCAAACACATTGATGTGAGGTATCATTGGATACGTGATGTTTTGGAAGCTAAGTTGTTGGAGTTGGCTAAAGTTCATACTGATTATAATGGTTCTGATATGATGACTAAAGCATTACCAAGAGGGAAGTTTGAAACTTGTTGTGATATCGCCGGTTTGGCGATTATCTCCACATAGTTGTGAGGGGGAGATGTGTTGGGTATTGGGCTCCTTTCCTATGTGTAGAAAAGCCCAAATATTGTAGTCCATGTGTCTCACTTATTTAAGGGGAGAGTGGTCTAATTAGGGTTGGCAGAGAGAGACTATTTTGAGAGAAAAGGTAACCACCAAAAGAGAAAAGAGAAGAGTAAACCCTATTCCCGATTTTGTTAAATCAGTCACAGAAAAATATCGATTGCGCATTCGTTAGCCGTTGTATCGGGCTGAAATTTGGACAGTAGGTTCGCAACATTCTGGGCTTCGTTTTCAACGGTCGGATCCGTGAAACGACGTCTGGAGTGGGAGGAATCGAGCTCGCACAGTAGCAGATTTTTTAGATGTTTTACTTCTTCTTGCTTTTCATTTGTAAGCTTTAGCGCTTTATTATTTTGGCTGGTTGTAGGCACACTTTGTTATATTTTTGAGACTCTCTTGTACCCTTATTTGATTATAGTGGAGCTATTTCTTTGGTCTGGACGACCCGTGGTTTTTACCCTTGCATTGAGGGGTTTTCCACGTTAAAATATCGATGTTCTTTACGCTCTTTTATTTTGATTAATTTGCTGCCATATATTTGTTGTTGCTCCTCACGGGTTCTTGCAAGTTGGGGGAATTTTATATCCGCTGCGTATTACTTGTTATTGTGTTTCTGTGTTTATTCCCCATCATGTTGGTGTAATCAAACAAATAAGGAATGTTTTGAAAGTTAGCAAAAATTGAATCATGAATGGGTCTCACATGAAGCGTAGAAGAAGGACTCCTTGGAATATCGATAGTATAATCAAGTCTTTGTTTTTTTATGACTCAGAGTGATCAAGTATAATCAAGTTTTTGTGGTTTTTGTTGGACACAAGTTGGTTATATATATAACGTAAAAGGTAGAGTTTAATTTTTTTTTTTTTCTATATTTGTAACAAAAATTTCATATGATCTTTGAAAATTCTTATCTTATTTTAAGATTTAATTTTAAAAAAAAATATTATTTCAACATTTAACTAAAAATGAATTAATTGTTCAAAAAAAATTAAACAATAATTAATTTCTCCAAAATATCATATAAGCATTCATTTTGACAGTGAGACTTAATGTCTTAATAAGATTTGAGTTTTTTTGAAAACTCAAAGAGATTTAACACTTCGTTAACAAAGAGACTTACAAAAAAGCACAATTGAACACCCGAGGTATGAAACTCTACCCAAAATTATCAATTTGACATGTAAATAACTGCTTATTTTGTTACTACAATAGGCTTTGAGATTTTTCTTGTGATGGCAAGAGATAGCGCATTGCCTTTATCAATATTTATATTAATATTAGTTTCACAATGTTTATTATTTAGTGTTTACACAATTGTTAAAAAATTATGACATGTTTTTAAACAAAATCATCAATAGAACTTAAAAATTAGAAATTGTTGTATATCTATAGGATTTTAATCAATGAGTCAAGATAGAATATTTTCCAGAATCATTGATTTTTATCATAGCCTTTGAGCTTCCATCAGAGTTGTTGAATATTCTCCATCAGAATCATTGATTTTTATTCTCCATCATATGGTTGAACAACCATAATTAGAGGTAGATGCAAAGTTGCATGCAGAAGTACTGTTCATCAGAGGCATGGAAACTCCATAGACACGCTGGATCTTTAGAGGCAGATATGCATCTTCGTGGGAGTTGCCTTAGTGGCATATTTGTTTTCCCCTTTGGTATGGGTGATCTTTCTATGTGGAAGTTGCCTTAGTGGCAGGTTTATATCCGGATCATATAGTTTTAGGAGCATTCATTATGTATATGTTTTGATATTCAATTTACTGGTTTGCGCATTTTTTCTTTTAAATTGGAATTTTTAACTTTTATATGTTTTGTGTTATTCTTCTATATATTTAACTTTGGTTTGATGGAAAAAAAACTGACCCTTACAACAACATTTTAGGTACTAATGAGTTCGAGGAGATTTAAGAGTAGTTAATGAGTATTGATGTACGGCGAACTTGGAGTAAAAATGGATTTTTTTAAGACAATTTTGTAATAATAGAATTGTCGCAGTGTTTCTCAATTTATATTTAATCTTTTGTCACCAAATTTTAAAATGCACTAGAATTCTAGAAATATGGAAGTGGGTTCCCTTCCGTTAGGAATAATTGTTTTTACTTTGTTTTAGTTTTTGAATAAACATTTTCTTAATGATATTAAATAACGTGATTGTTACTAATTATTTAAATAAATAAACGTTAAGTATTCTTACAAAAAAAAATTTGTCGTAAATTTTTCTAAGCGATCAGTATTTTTAAGTAATGTCGTGGATTAAAAATATGAGGCATTACACCAACGAAGGGAGATAATAAATATTGAGAATTTGTGAAGTGGAGATTACTTTGTCATCATATAGGTAGGGCCTGACAAGCCTAGTGATTCCGGGGAAGTACAACTGATTCCGGGGAAGATTGTTAGACCTTGGAGGTATTTGGGTGGGGAATTCCTAGGTGACTTGGAGGTAGCACTCCAAATGTCGGGAGCTGCCATGCAACACACGTTTACCTCGACTGTCGCGTATATGTACCTCGGGTTGAGTTGAGGGGATCTATGAGGACAGGGCCAATTTGGATTTTTCATCCACCGGGATGGTGGCATAGTATCAAGTCTCATAACCAAGCACTTCAGAGTTAAAATGGTACCACAATGTGAGGTAGAGTCTAAGCTCATGCATAGCATTGCATTTTCTTGTGATTGTTTTGTTGTGATTAATAAGTATCGTGTGCGATAATAATTTCTCTTAGATGATTTGATGTCTATAGTGAAATGTATTGATTTTATTTGAGTGGTTTTAACTTTATAATGTGATATTTTTTCCTTGAAGAATGTTTGTGTAATGATACGGTTTATTTATGATTAATTGCGTGTTCTTCTTACTTATATTATACTATTAACATGATTTCAAAACTCACCTCCTTCATTGTTTGTGTTTGAATGGCTTGGCCATGCGTTTGCGAAATTGCAATTATTACAGGTTAATGAGTCTTGAAGTTCAAGTTTGAGGGAAACCCCGCTCTCATAAGTGATACTGAGAATAAGACTCATAAGTTATGTTTTGTTTATTTAATTAGACACAACTTTTTGTATGAAAACCTTACTGTTTTATAAGAGTAAAAAGTTTAAAGTGTTCCTTTTATATTTTGAGAAATGTGATATCCTAAATTTGTTATAAAGTTTTATTTCCTTAAAAACAGATTTTCTTTATCTGTTGCGAATTAAAATTAAAAATTCTTGTATAAATTATTATATATTATTTTGGGGTTTAACAATAGATTTTCTTTATCCGTTACTATTAGCATGATTTCGAAACTTACCTTATTCGTTGTTTGTATTTGACTGGCTTGGCCCTGCGTTTACGAAATCGCAATTATTAGAGGTTAATGAGTCTTAAAATCTCAAGTTTGGGAGAAGTCTCACTCTGATAAGTGATACCGGGAATGATAGTCATAAGTTGAATTTTTATTTATTTAATTAGAAACAACTTTTTGTATGAAAACCATATAAGTATTAGTAAACTTTTTGAATTAAATTAAGAAATTCTAGTTAATTAAAGTTTACGGAGATTGTACTATTTTATAAGAGATAAAAGTTTATAGTGTTCCTTTTGATTTTTGAGAAATGTTGTATGCTAAATTAGTTATAAAAGTCTTATTTCCTTGAAAACGAATTTCCTTTATTCGCTGCGAATTAAAGTTAAAAATTATTTAATAAATTATTATATTTTATTTTGGGGTTTATGGTTTAGGGTGTCACACATTGTCTCGTGGTAAACCGAAGGGATAAATTCATCTCCAATACGTTGTTGTTCGCAACCATTTGTCTAGCACATTGTTCAACTTTAGGTATAAATGAATCTGATATATAAGTAGGAAGGAAAAAGAAGATTTGGTATAAAGCAATGTTATGATCCCTTTCCGTACAATTACATATGATTTCATGAGGGACAACAAGAGTGCCCTTGATTATAATTGTGGACAAAGAGACAGTGTTTGTAAGACCCTTAATTTTAAAATTCTAAATAATGCAATTTTAGCATATTTGGTGTTAAATTGCTGAGGCATTTAGCCCAATTTTAATTTATTTTGTGAATTAAATACCAAAAGCATATTTTATTAGAGTTTTTTATATGTTCATTATATATATATTTAGATCCGGTTAAAATTATTCGTCGAAGAGTAATTTATTTATGTTGCGAAGAATTTAATACCGGACAATTTTGTTAAAAATATCTCTGGTTGTTGAAAATTTTACCTGTCAATTGAGCTGCAACGGGAATAGATATTTTTATCAAATGGAGATGTGAGTAATGTGTGTAAGAGTTGTAATTATTTGTGGTTTGGTTTAATATATATATATATATATATATATATATATATATATAT
Organism: Cicer chorassanicum; assembly: GCA_037974735.1. Classification (NCBI taxonomy): domain Eukaryota; kingdom Viridiplantae; phylum Streptophyta; class Magnoliopsida; order Fabales; family Fabaceae; genus Cicer; species Cicer chorassanicum. The sequence continues at coordinate 65,103,335 of JBBPBP010009779.1, read as the reverse complement.
ATATATTTAGTAAGTTATATATTTATGTTTAAGAGAAGCAAATGAAGGTGCGAACACGAGAAGGGAGGGGGGTTGAATTGTGTTTGCACAAAGTTGATACCTTTTTGATAATTTATAAATAATTAAAAATTAATTTGGATTTGGTGACTTACTTGGAGTAGAAGCAATCAAATTTAGAGGCAGCAATCAATGAAAGCATAAATAATTTGACGCGTAGAATTATCCTAGTTCACCACTAACTTTGCTACATCAAGTCCCCTCATTCAGAAGGCTTTAATCCACTAATTCAAAAACCTTGAATTACAAAGCACCTGACCCTCCAAGCTAGTCTTCCCAAACAGTCTGACAACCCCAGACTTTTGAGGAACTAACCACCTTGACCCTACAAGGCAAGTCTTCTCCTGACGACCCCTGATTGAAGAAGGAACTAAACCATTATCGGGTTGGATACAAGAGATTGAAACTTGAGAAGTTGCTTCTAACAAAGCTGATAATAACAATAACTCTCACACTTTAAGAAAAGAACACTCAAAAGGTATTTCTAACTTGAACAAGTGTTTCTCTCTTTGAACTCTAATATGAAATGAGAACTTTGAGATTGAGTTCCTCTTTTTTTGCTTTTCGATGCTTTTTTCCTTCAGCCTTGATTGTCTATTTATAATGAAAATTTGGGCTTCAATTTAGTCCTTATTTAATTCTGAATTGTATCTTGTTTAGATTGAGTTTGTAAATTCTTCAAATTAATTCTGCTCCTATTTTGTGTAGATTGACTTTGTAAATTCTTCAGAATGATTCTGTTCCTATTTTGTGTAGATTGACTTTGTAAATTCTTCAAATCAAATATTCTTCAAATCTTCATTAAATGTTGATCAAATATTCTTCAAATCTTCAATTAAATGTTGATCAAATATTCTTCAAATCTTCTTCAAATATTCTTCAAATATTTTTCAAATCATCTTCAAATCTTCTTCAAATATTCTTCAAATCTTCTTCAAATATTCTTCAAATATTCTTCAAATCTTCTTCAAATCTTCTTCAAATATTTTTCAAATCTTCTTCAAATATTCTTCAAATCTTCTTCAAATCTTGACCATATTTTGTTTTCAACTTGGTCAAAGATTTTCTTGAATTATAAATATGAATCAAATCTTATTTTAGATTTTTCATCCATTATAAATTTGAATCAAATCTTATTTTAGATTTTCTTCAATTATAAATTTGAATCAAATCTTATTTTAGATTTTCATCAATTATAATTTGGAATCAAATCTTATTTTAGATTTTCTTCAAAAACATGAATCTTCTTTCATACTCTTTGAAGTCAAATATATTATTCTCATGAAATACTTTTGTTAACATCAAAACTCTAAATGTAAAATCAACTTGGTTCCAACAGCAAAGAAACAGAAACGTTCCTCCCTGTTCGCGAATTCTTCTTCTTTCTTCCTTTGTTCATTCGAAACCGTGTTAGTGGTTTCCAAAACCACCAAACACAAAACCTCACTTCTCACCTAGATCTAAGCTTCCTCTCGCAAAGTGACAGAAGGGAAAGTTGCTCACCTCCACGCTACGGTGCTAGTGAGCCAACTTTGGAAGCGACGTCGCAAACGAAGTTTTCACCGGATTTAATCGCGGTGCCGTAATCGGTTGTTAGAGCTACCGTTGAGGTAAGGGCTCCTTCCAAACTTTTAGTTTGGATTTAGGACCTTATATGTAAATTTGGGGAAAATGGAAACCAAGGTCCAAGTCTAATTTCAAAACAAAACAGATCAACAAATTTCAAAAAAGAATAGATTTTATATGATTTATTATGTAACAACTTATCAGTTTTAGTGACAACAAAAAATTAATAAATACAGTACCTAAGACAACGTATCCAATTTTTTTTAAAGGAGGAGCAGTAGATGGGCGCACAGTAGAGGAAATGAGGGTTCGCAGAGTAAAGGAGATGAGGGTTCGTAGGGTTAGGACAAGGTATTAAATTTGTTTTTATTTTTTTAAAGGGAATGATTTTTATTTAAAGTGAATGATTTTACAGCGCTTGTATAAAAAGTGCTCTAATAGGTCCTTTAATCATGTGAAAGCGCAAGCCTTTTACAGCGCTTGTATAAAAAGCGCTCTAATAGGTCATTTAATTATATAAAAGCGCATGTATTTTACAGCGCTTTCACAAAAAGCGCTTTAAAAGCTATGTAACATAAGGTGGGAGCGCTACGTTTTACAATGCTTGTGTTTAAAGCGCTCAAAAAGCGTTGTAAAAGCTATGTGAGAGCGCTTCAATTTACAGCGCTTTTTAAAAAAGCGCTGTAAAAGAGTTGTAAACATTATGTGCAAGCGCTATGTGACCCTATATGACCCTACAACAGCGCTTGTCAAAAAAACGCAGTTGTATCCTCCGTTATTTTTAAAAAATTCTACAACAGCGCTTGTATTTAATAAGCGATGTAAAAGACGCGCTATAAAATGTCATTTTTGGCGTAATGGTACCAATAAACTTCTTTAGTGAAGTTAAATTTAGTAATATTGTGGAACTGAAGTTCTTTTCAACAAGTCATCCAAAAAGAACAGAAAAAGTAGATACTAATTGAAGCTTCTAAACAATGAAACTAGTTGAAGTGCTTCCTGGTTTTCAAGGTCCTCTTTCTTTTGAACTTGAAATTAGGTCAGCAATCTTAACACTTCCATTTTCTATTTCTTTTTTTATTTTTGAATTAAATTTAGAATGAAGAGATGGTATTTCAGTCTAAGGTAGAGAAAATCTCTCATTAAAAACTTACAAATAAATCAAGTGTGAAGTCTTAGATTCGACTGCTAGCATGATATGTTTGATCAATACTTAATGCATCCAAGTGACAACCCAATTGTCGTCTTGGTTTTTCTGCTTCTGTCCACCTCGAATTACCATTTCTATCCCTACCTTCCTGTACTTTTGAAATCACATGTTCTTGTGCTCTAATTCCTAAAATTCATGAGTACAGGGATGGAGATTATGTGATTTGATTTCTTAAAGGCCTTAACGATCAATATTCTAGTTTTCCTTCCCAAGTCATGCATATGGATGCTGATGGATCATCTTTTTAATTCAACTCACACAAGATCTTTTTATTGTCCTCATATTTCTAATGTAACAAATTCTCAATCTTGGATTTTAGATATTGGTGCTACAATTCATGTGCGCTATTATGATTATATTTTCCAATCTTTGAATCGTATTAAACCTGTTCGCATTCGGGTGCTTAATGGTTGTACAATCATAACTAAACTTGTTGGAACTATATTTCTTTAATTATGACTTTTACCTATGTGATGTTCTTTTTATTCCAAAACGTTCTTGTAATTTGATTTCCATTGCTTGTTTGACTATGTTTTTAATCTGCAATTTAATTTTTAATGCTTATCAATATTGGATACATGACAGACTTTTCTAGAAGAAGATTGGTATAATTGATTTGATTCATGGATTATACTTTCTTTCTAAACCGCGTTTACCTATTTTTTCCACTCTTGTTGCCAATTGTAATTTTGATTTTTGTTTAGCAAATATTATAGACACACCTGCTTGTAATATTTGGTATAATCGGCTTAGACATGCTTCTTTTGATGTTTTGCATCATATGAATAAGAGTTTTCCCTTTGTTACAGTTTCTAAGTCTATTTCTCCGTATGATGTTTGTTTTCATGCTAAGCATAAAGCTTGCCTTTCCCTAATAGTAGTATTATTGCTAATTATTGCTTTGATTTGATTCACATGGGTATATGGGGCCTTTTTTCTATGCCTTCTAGTTTGGGTTACAAATATTTTTTAACGGTTATTGATGACAAATCTCGTTTTATTTGGATATATCTCATGAAATTGAAATCAAAAACTTCTTGTTTAGTTAAATCTTTTGTTTCCATGGTCCAAACTCAATTTCAATAAACCATTAAATATATTCGTTTGGACAATGTAAACGAGTTTTGACTCAAATGTTATGTCAAACCAATGAGATTTTTCATCAAACATCGTGTATAGACACACCTCAACAAAATGACATTGCTGAGCGTAAACATCAACATATTTTAAATGTTGCCTATTCTTTAATTTTTCAATCAAATTTATCTATTAAAATTTTGGCACATGCTATTATACATTCTGTTTTCTTAACTAATAGACTGCCATATGAGTTTTTAAGTTATAAATCTCTTTTTCATGTTGTACATGGTTCTTTACATGATAATTTTGATATAAAAGTTTTTGATTGCTTGTGTTATGCTTCTACCTTAAAACCAAATAGAAATAAATTTGTTCCTAGATCTCGCAAATGCATTTATTTGGATCATAAGTTTGGAACTAAAGGACATATTCTATTTGATTTACATAATAGAGAAACTTTTATTTCTTGTGATACTGTTTTCTTTGAAAATATGTTTCTATTTAGTGATTCTCAATAGGATAAAATTTCTTCATCCATTCCTTCCGTCAACCCTACTTCAAATGACTTGATTTTTGATTTTCCACCACCTCTTATAGAAAATGCTTCTACCACAAGTTTTTCACCAAACCTCCCACTTTTAAAATTTTCACCATTTCTTCATTCCTTCCTAGTTCACCCATTACCACTACGCCACACCAAATTCCTACTTCTTCCCCTTAATCTTCCATTCTCCCTCCTCCACCCCTTATTTCTCATCATTCCCCTCCCATTCCTATCAAACAGCCTATCCGAAAAGTTAATCCTCCATCCTATCTTAAGGTATTTCATTGTGAGTTTTGGCCGATAAGAAACCTAATACGAATGTTTCGACTTTGCAAGTTTCAGGTATTTCCTATCCACTTTCTTAATTCATTTCTTATGATAATTCATATCTTTCTCATAGATATTTCATGTTAAATATTTCAACTATTAAGGAACCATCTAGCTATGCAGCTGCTATTAAAGATAAAAATTGGAAGCAAGCTATTCTAAATGAGTCGGATGCTCTTGTCCATAATAAAATTTGGGAATTAACTACCTTGCCTACAACTAAATATGCTATAGGTTGTAAATGGGGTTTTAAAGTCAAATTTCACGTTGTTGTTTCTATTGAGCGTTATAAAGCATATCTCGTGGCTAAGGGTTTCATTCAAACAAAATGACTTGATTATCGAGAAACCTTTAGTACGGTCTTAATACGTAGTACTTGATTTGCTAATTGCTCGTGATGACTTGGTTGGAGTAAAGCTTGTTAAGAAAGTCTTTCATTCTAAATTTAGTATCAAGGATCTAAGCACAGTTAAATACTTTCTTGGGTTTGAGGTTGCCAGGAGTTCCAACGGTATTTTAGTCTGTCAACGCAAGTACTCTTTGGATCTTCTTAAGGACACGGGCCTTTTAGCATGCAAACCGGTTTCTACTCCTATGGATCCTACCTTGAAGCTTCATCTTACTTATGGCCACCTTCTTTCTGACCTTATTTTTTTTCGTAGATTGATTGGAAAATTACTATACTTGACCCATACTCGTCTCGATATCTCTTTTGCTATTTGTAGGTTGAGTCAATTCTTATCTACTCCAACTGATTTACACCTCCAGGCTGCCCTTCTGATCCTTTGCTATATTAAATCAAGTCTTATTCATGGCTTATTCTACAACATGAGTTCAACCTTCAGTTTGAAGGGCTTTTGTGATTCATACTGGGGCGCTTGCTTAGACACACGACGCTCTACTTCTAGCTTTCATTTTTATCTTGGCTCGCCTTTGGTCTCTTAGAAAAGCAAGAACAACCCACTGTTTCCCTTTGGTCTCTTTTTTTATTTTAGTTCAAGTTTGTTATTAAGATAGTTTAGAGTTACTTACCTTTGTTACTCTTTTGCCTTATTTTTAGCTTTAATTTGTTTCATACCCTTGTAGTTCGAGAAACACAAAAAAAAGGGGCGGGTTTTAATTGTGTTTATTTTTAAGGAAAACAAGACAGATGAACAAAAACAAAACAAAATAATACAAACGATTTATCCTGGTTCACCACCGACACGGTAGCTATGTCCATTTTGTTCAACCTGAAGGATTTAATCCACTAGTTCACCACAAAAATACACTTTCACTAAACACCTACTAGTCAAACTAATTGTGTTCAAGTCTTCTCAACCTTCCAGCTTAGTACAATAAAGTTGTTGAGGAAGGCAACCACTACTGGGTTAGGTTACAAGAGAATAGGTTTAGGTTTTCTAAAAAAGCTCTCACAGGAGAGTATTTACGAAGTTGTCCTTCAGAAAATTTTCTAAGCACTTAGGTAAAAACGAATGATTAAGATCAAGAGTGCAGAGTAGGCTATATATGCTTATATCTTGGGAGTTGGTTGTGTTTTTCAAGTGAGGAATGCACATCCTTTTATAGAGATCATTTAGGGGTTTTGGTCGTTGTCCTGATTGCAACAAATCGTCATAAATCATGAAGTTTCGTATCATATCTTTTAAGATTGATTTTCCAAAATGGATCCTTGTAATTGATTCAATGTATCTTGGTATTAAGACGGGGAAACATAGGATACAATGATCAGATCATGTCTTATAGACCTTTAGACAAGTAGTAGATTCGGAATGTTCATCAGATGATGTGCAAAGGCTTTGTCTTCTTCAGAGCGTTGACTTCTTTCAGGGATTACATCTGTAACACCCCGATTTTTAATAGCACGAGTGTATTTTTTTTTTTCAAAATCAAAATTAATAAAATACCAAGGCGTAGCACAAACGAAAAATGTCATAATTAATTACATCATAATTATAACAAACTAAAATAGTTTTGAGACGATAATCCAAAATTACGGGGCTATGAGACCTATTTGGCATCGTTCATACCCCTGGGGTATTCTCGGTAGACACCTGTACAAAGTACTGCTCCAAGAAATACTAAACCCCCCATGGTCACATCAACAAAAAAAAAATGGAACATGGACCCACCAAAATAGAAGTCATTTGATCGTATAAGTATAGTTATAGTCATCCCAAAATGAAATAAGTACAGCCACCAAAAGAAAGACATCAAGTCCCTATACAACAAAACTAATCTGATCATACTCTAGGAACTACAATAACATGGGTGACCTCCACACACTCCGCAAGTCCTGTCTGATACAGTATCCATCTTCGAGGTAACCTCCTCCTCATCAACATCCATAGACGGATCGGTCTCTTCAAAAGTCAGGTCCACCCACGAGATATGTGGTTTTGGCGGCGCTGGAATCTCAAAACAATTCAATAATTCAATGATGGTCGGTAATGGATCATTCATCGGAAATGGAAGCTCTGACTCGGCCCGCCTAGATGGTCCTGCAGTCTCTCGCTCCACTGGCATCAACCCCTTATCCTTTCCGCCAGTCCTTGGTCCAACTACTTTATCCTCAGCTCCCACGGTGGCCTCCGCAACAATTCTAACTGAGGAGTCCTTTGCATCTTCCAAAGCTCCACTCAACCAATCCGGAAGAGACCAGATAAACGATCTTCTCGCGAGTGAGTTCCACAAGATATACTGCCCCAACTTTCCTACTAGTCCTCACTACCTTTCCCGTATAAGTAGCCCTGCTTGAGATGGGGTCATATACCCAAGCAGTCAGCGAGTCTCGATTAGGGAAGTCTAACGATGTTTCCGTCGTCAAGGTAACAGTCGGTGGAATGAATTTGGGTATCATATGAGGTCAAAGCCCAATTTCCACAATAATTGTGAAGGGTCGCCAATCGAAATTAACAAATAACATTTAGAGAAAATTTTACATTTCAATCCTTCAAGTATCTAAATACCCTTACACACATCACTTCACTCACATCTCAAACTATTTTGATAAAAATATCTACTCTCATCGTAACTCAATTGACATATAAAATTTTCAGCAACTAGAGATATTTTTAACAAAACTGCCCGGTATTAAATTTTCATAATGTAAATAAATTATTCTTCGACAGATAATTTTCAACGGGACTCAATATATATATATATATATATATATATATATATATATATATATATACACACACATATATTAAACATATTACAAACTCTAACAAAATAAGCTTTTGGTACTTAATTCCCAAAATGAATTAAAATTGGGGTAAATCCGTCAGCAATTCAACACCAAAATATACTAAAATTGCATAAATTAGAATTTAAAACTAAGGGTCTTACATTACTACCCCCCTTAAAATTAGTTTTGTCCTCGAAACTACGCATCGATAAACAAATAAGGTGTTGTTCCCTCATCTTGGTCTCCAATTCCCAAGTCGCATCTCCAGTAGTTGGGTTCCAAATCACTTTGACCAACGAAACTTCTTTATTCCTTAATCGCTTGTCATCAATTCTCACAGGTAGTACTTCGAATGAAACATTTTCCTTTAGTTGTATTGTGTCTGGCTCGGACAGTATCGGAGGCAATGCAATCCGGTAAGCTACAGGTCCAATTCATGTAGAAATCTGATATGGTCCAATAAATTTCAGAGTTAATTTCATTGATTTTATGGCTCTGCCAACTCCAGTCATAGGTGTGACTCTCAGGAACACATGGTCACCCTGCTCGAATTCTAAAGGTCTGCGACGCTTGTCTGCATAACTCCTTTGATGATCTTGTGTTTGATTTCCTTTATTTTGATATACTTGTTGTGGCATTGTGATTTTATATAATTTTATTATGATTTAGTAATTAGTATAAAGTGTTGATGTTATATTATTTATTTTGTGATTTTGAGTATTCTCTTATGATGGTAGTATTTGAGTGTTTTGAAAAAATAGGTATAACTATAGTGATTATTTTGAATATGAGAGTTTCAATTGTTAATAATATGTATTTTTTTAAAAGGTTAATTTCTCTAATTTATCATATATTAGTTATGAAATATTAGTAATGTTTTGAAAATTAAATGATACTTGGAGGAGTATTAAAAATGATAAAAATGAGATTAACTAACTATTAATTTTGTTTTAGCAAAATAAAAATAATAATAGTAAAACATAAAATAAATAAGAGGACCAATGGGCTTGATCCATGTATGTGAACCCTAATAAAATAAAATAAAGGAGCTATTTGCAGCTGCCGGCGTAGATGGGAGAGGTAAAACAACAACGTTGGCACTAGTGATCGATAGCTGTTCTAGAAAACTTTCACCATTTTTGTTCAAATTTTAGTTTGTTGTTTCACTCATTTAGTTAGTCAAATAAACCCAATTTCTCATATTTTTAACCATCTCAATTTCTCTCTTAAATACTCAACTTCTCCGTTTGTGAAATTTGTATTTTGTATCGTTCTTCTTCATCGTAAGTCAGATTTAAGTGAAACCAATGCCAAAACGATCGTGTACAAAGTGGTTATATTATCCACTGATTGGTTTTCTAATTTATGGGAAGTTTCCTTGACCGAATTTTGAAATTAGTTTTCCAGTGCCTTCTCATAGTTTATTTTTAACGTTTACCCGTAAACTGTCGAGTTAGATCAATTGAAGGACAAAGAGTCAATGAACAAAGGCTATTTGCACGTGGTATCGTATTCGTGTGTGAAAGCATAGAAATAAGGTAAGGGGTGAGAGAGTGTTTGAATTCATGAGTATAATAAATTGTGAAATGAACAAGAAAATCGTATTTCCCAACGATTCATCCGGGGCTCGCTACGTACGACAGTAGCCCTTTGAGGGATAAATTAATTAATATGCAAATATGGAAATTGTGATCTTAAAATATAGAATATAAATATTTGTAAGGTGTTGATTGATTTAATTTCTTTAAATGTGTGGTATTTGATATTATTGTGATATTGGGTGTCAAATGAATTTTAGGTATATGTTTGATTAGATGAGTTATGTAATGTGATAATAAAATATGGATGCATTGTGATAATTTTATCTAATGATGATGATGTATGATTAATAATTGTGATGTTATAAATTTGTGATAAGTTTATGTGATGGGTATGATTGATGATAGTGATGCTATAAATTTGTGATGAGTTGATGTGATAATGATGATGTGTGATTAATGATAGTGATGTTATAAATTTGTGATGAGAATATTGAAGTAACCTCATACTTGATGAAATAATTGTGAATCCAATTTGTGTTGAGATGACGATCTTAATGGAGTATCATAGGCCAACTGTAACATCCTTTAAATTTATTATTTAAAATAATTAGAACCTATCAATATTATTCAATATTAAATTATGTGTGATAATTATTTGTCTTTTTCGAATTATTTTAGTTGATAAAGTTATTAGTAAGAATTATTTAATCGATGGGAGAGTTTAAATATATATATTTATGTAGATATATGTTATATGTAGATGGGTTGTTTTTTTTTTTTCTAGTGCAAGAAGAATTTGTGCTAGGGGTTTGTGGCTCGGTTTTTATGATCAAGGTTAACAACAACAACAAAAAAGTGACATTTTATCCCTCTTATTCTTCGTTTAGGCCCAAGGAATATCGAAACCCTAGTCACCATCACCTTCACACCTCATCTTCTTCGTGTATCCAAAGCTTGGAACTTCTTTTGCCTTGTGAACATCTTCGTGGGGATATAACTTTTATGATGTATATGAGTTGGAGTTTAAACTTTCTTGTTATATATGTTAAAGTGTTAATTTTTATGGCGTATATGACATCAAGTTTCCATTTTTATGATTATGTGGTGAAAGTTATAATTTTTATGATTATTTGTCTATGAATATGTGATACTTATGATAAGGATGTGTGGTATGTGATCTTAGCAATATGTGAATAATGTGATGATTTTAAAAAGTGATTTTGAATGCATATGACACGATTCTTAGTGGGCTATGTGGGAATATCTCTCTTTGATAATATATCATCATGTCATTGCATATGCATCTTCGTGGGAGTTGCCTTAGTGGCAGATTTTTTTTCCCCATTGGTATGAGTGATCTTTCTATGTGGAAGTTGTCTTAGTGGCAGGTTTATATCCGGATCATATAGTTTTGGGAGCATGCATTATGCATATGTTTTGATATTCAATTTACCGGTTTGCGCATTTTTTTCTTTTAAATTGGAATTTTTAACTTTTATATGTTTTGTGTTATTCCTCTATATGTTTAACTTTAGTTTGATGTGGATGATGGAAAAAACAAACTGACCCTTACAACAACATTTTAGGTACTAATGAGTTCGAGGAGATTCAAGAGTAGTTAATGAGTATTGATGTACGGCGAACTTGGAGTAAAAATAGATTTTTTTCAAGACAATTTTGTAATAATAGAATTGTCGTAGTGGTTCTCAGTTTATTTTTAATCTTTTGTCACCAAATTTTAAAATGCACTAGAATTCTAGAAATACGGAAGTGGGTTCCCTTCCGTTAGGAATAATTGTTTTTACTTTGTTTTAGCTTTTGAATAAACATTTTCTTAATGATATTAAATAACGTGATTGTTACTAATGATTTAAATAAATAAACGTTAAGTATTCTTACACACAAAAATTTGTCGTAAATTTTTCTAAGCGATCAGTATTTTTAAGTAATGTCGTGGATTAAAAATATGAGGCGTTACACCAACGAGGGGAGAAAATATTGAGAATTTGTGAAGTGGAGATTATTTTGTCATCATATAGGTAGGGCCTAACAAGCCTAATGATTCCGGGGAAGTACAACTGAATGAGCCTGATCGTGGTGGTCTGCTTTTGAGCCTTAAGGCAAGATTGTTAGACCTTGGAGGTATTCGAGTGGGGAATTCCTAGGTGACTTAGAGGTAGCACTCCAAATGTCGGGAGCAACCATGCAACACACGTTTACCACGACTGTTGCGTATATGTATCTCGGGTTGAGTTGATGGGATCTATGAGGACAGGGCCAATTTGAATTTTCTGTCCATCGGGATGGTGGCATAGTATTAAGCCTCATAACCAAGCACTTCAGAGTTACAATGGTACCACATTGTGAAGTAGAGACTAAGCTCATGCATAGCATTGCATTTTCTTGTGATTATTTTGTTGTGATTAATAAGTATCGTGTGCGATAATAATTTCTCTTAGATGATTTGATGTCTATAGTAAAATGTATTGATTTTATTTGAGTGGTTTTAACTTTATAATGTGATGTTTTTTCCTTGAAGAATGTTTGTGTAATGATACGGTTAATTTATGATTAATTGCGTGTTCTTCTTACTTATATTATACTATTAACATGATTTCAAAACTCACATCCTTCATTATTTGTGTTTGAATGGCTTGGCCATGCGTTTGCGAAATTGCTATTATTACAGGTTAATGAGTCTTGAAGTTCAAGTTTGAGGGAAACCGCGCTCTGATAAGTGATACTGAGAATAAGACTCATAAGTTATATTTTATTTATTTAATTAGACACAACTTTTTGTATGAAAACCTTACTGTTTTATAAGAGTAAAAAGTTTAAAGTGTTCCTTTTAAATTTTGAGAAATGTGATATCCTAAATTTGTTATAAAGTTTTAATTCCTTAAAAACAGATTTTCTTTATCTATTGCAAATTAAAGTTAAAAATTCATGTATAAATTATTAAATATTATCTTGGGTTTAACAATAGATTTTCTTTATCCGTTACTATTAGCATGATTTCGAAACATACCTCATTCGTTGTTTGTGTTTGACTGGTTTGGCCCTACGTTTACGAAATCACAATTATTAGAGGTTAATGAATCTTAAAATCTCAAGTTTGGGAGAAGCCTCTCTCTGATAAGTGATACCGGGAATGATAGTCATAAGTTGAATTTTTATTTATTTAATTAGAAACAACTTTTTGTATGAAAACCATATAAGTACTAGTAAGCTTTTGGAATTAAATTAAGAAATTCTAGTTAATTCAAGTTTACGGAGATTGTACTATTTTATAAGAGATAAAAGTTTATAGTGTTCCTTTTGATTTTTGAGAAATGTGATATGCTAAATTAGTTATAAAAGTCTTATTTCCTTTAAAACGAATTTCCTTCATTCGCTGCGAATTAAAGTTAAAAATTATTTAATAAATTATTATATTTTATTTTGGGGTTTATGGTTTAGGGTGTCACACATTGTCTCGTGGTAAACCGAAGGGATAAATTCATCTCCAATACGTTGTTGTTTGCAACCATTTGTCTAGCACATTGTTCAACTTTAGGTATAAATGAATATGATATATAAGTAGGAAGGAAAAAGAATATTTGGTATAAAGCAATGTTATGATCCATTTCCGTACAATTACATATGATTTCATGAGGGACAACAAAAGTGTCCTTGATTATAATTGTGGACAGAGAGACAGTGTTTATAAGACCCTTAATTTTAAATCTCTAAATTATGCAATTTTAGTATATTTGGGGTTAAATTGCTGAGGCAATTAGCCCAATTTTAATTCATTTTGTCAATTAAATACCAAAAGCATATTTTATTAGAGTTTTTTATATGTTCATTTTATATATATATATATATATATATATATATATATATATATATATATATATATATATATATATATATATATATATATATATTTAGTAAGTTATATTTTATGTGTAAGAGAAGCAAAGAAACAAAAACGTTCCTCCCTGTTCGCGAATTCTTTTTCTTTCTTCCTCTGTTCATTCGAAACCGTGTTAGTGGTTTCCAAAACCACCAAACACAAAACCTCACTTCTCACCTAGATCTAAGCTTCCTCTCACAAAGTGACAGAAGGGAAAGTTGCTCACCTCCACGCTACGGTGCTAGTGAGCCAACTTTGGAAGCGACGTCGCAAACGAAGTTTTCACCAGAATTAATCGCGGTGCCGTAATTGGTTGTTAGAGCTACCGTTGAAATAAGGGCTCCTTCCAAACTTTTAGTTTGGATTTAGAACCTTATATGTAAATTTGGGGAAAATAAATTTGGTGGGTTTGAGGTGTAATGTTTTGGGAAATGAATTTAATGCATTTTATGGGTAAAAAGGTGAAAGTGAATTTAATGAGTTTTGAGGTGTGGGTGGTGGTGATTTTTGTTTGGTGTGATTGATTTGTTAATGGGTAATATTATGAATGTTGAAATTTGCTTTATGTTTGAAGATGTGGAGTTTTGAATAAATACAATTAGTGTGGTTGTTGTGTAAAATGAATTGATGAGATTGGTGTATATGGTGATTTGAATTCAATGTGAACTGTGATTTAAATTTCATGTGATTTGAGGATTATATGTGTTAAGTATGCTCTGTGTCAAATTTGAAAATCATTAGTGTTAAATGAGCATTAAAAATGGGGAATCTTTTAATAGCTGCATTTACTTAATGATTGTAGTGTTATGAGTTAGAGTATGCTCATGCATTTCATAGTACATGGTGACCGGATGGGCCATCGTGATAATGGTGACCGGATGGGCCATGGTGAGAATGGCGACCGGATGAGCCATGGTGATAGTGGTGATCGGATGAGCCATGGTGATAGTGGTGACCGGATGGGCCACAGGATGATGTCATTGCATTGAAATATACGCATTGCAATAGGGTGCTTGGCACGCGAGTCATGTTTGATATATTATGATGGTGGTGTATACATACTTGATTGTTGTGTGTGACTGTGTTGTATTTGATGCTGGTGATGGATTGACTTGGTGTTGAAAGTGTTAGAATGATTTTTGAAATGTTTCAAAACTGAAAATCTGCGATTTTTACAGTTGTATTCGAATACAACAGGGTCGTAGTCGAATACAAATATGCTGTATTTGCTACTGACTTGTGAATTCCCACTTGTATTCGGCTTTGGGGATGTTGTAGTCGAATACAGATATCAAATTTTTGCCCCTGACTTTGCGATTGAATTCGAATACAAAGTGGTTATATTCAAATACAAAAAGTGCAGGATTTTTCACTGTTTTTGCAATTGTATTCGAATACAAGGAGGCTATATTCGAATGCAGTAGTGTTGTTTTTGTTGTTTTTCGCATCTGTATTCGAATACGATAGTGCATTTCTGTCCAAAACTTCATTTTTCAACCTTGTTTATGCATCTTTAGCATATGCAAACCCTTTCTAGATGTATATCAAGTTGAAAGGTGTTTTTGTGCATTTAAAATTTAAATGCTTGTTAATTTGGGTCGGTGACCCTTTACAATTTTGTAAAAATCTCGGCTTTGGCTTCAGATGAGAACTAGGGGCGTTTAAAGGCGTGGCATAGCGATGGGTTGGTTTGTGATCGAAAGCTGTGGGGCTTGATGCCGCTCGTGGATTCTCAGTACCCAGTCACCCTCAATTAGATTAATAATCAGTTTAGGGTTCTATTTAAGAGTTTTATTTATTTCCCTTTCTTATTTCAAGGTTGTGGTTGTAAAAAGGGAACTTATGTATTTGAAAAAGATTATTTTAGTCGATGTATTTTATATTTGGATACTTTGTATTTTATATAACTTAAATATTTTATCCAAAAGTATTTTCTTCATTTATGGATTTAACTTGGGATTTTTATCAAATTTTTTGGAAAAAAAAATACACTCGCGCTATTAAAAATCAAGGTGTTACAGTATTTCTAGCATTAAGTTCTATAATTGTGTTGGTGTAATCAATATTAATGAAGAAGCTAATGGTCAAACAAGGAATGTATGGAAACATCGGAAGAATTGAATAATAAATGGAACTCACATGAAGAGTGTAGAAGAAAGATTCCATGGATGATGGATTGAGTGATCAAGTGTTTGGTTTTTTGTGACAAGTTGAAAATACAAACAACAAGTTGGCATAAGGAGATTTGACTTTTTTTTTTACAACAAGTTGAAAATACAAACAAGATTCAAATTGAAAATATATTATCAAAAATATTTCGTCGGTAAAAGATTTTTTTTTTTACAAAAGTAAAAGATTTAGTTGTCATAAATTTTTTCTATTAGACAACCATATAATTAATAAGTAATTATTATTTTTTATTTCAATCAATAAAATTTAATTCTTTTTTTAGGTGTATTTGAATAAAATTATTTTATAACATATTTCAGTACAAAAAAAATAATTTGAAATATTTTCAAAAATAGTTATGCTAAATCATATCTTATATAAAGATTGAAAATTCATATCTTATGTAAAGATTGTA
>JBBPBP010009779.1:65029362-65081147 GCA_037974735.1 Cicer chorassanicum | reverse complement strand
TTAATAAGTAATTATTTTTTTTATATTAATCAAAAAAATGTAATTCTTTTTTTAGGTGTATTTGAATAAAATTATTTTATAACATTTCACTAAAAATAAATAGTTCGAAATATTTTCAATAGTAGTTATGCTAAATAATGGTTTTGGAGTCTCCTATTTTAAATTTCAACAATTTTATTACCTTCATCGCCTTTTTTAGACTAAAAATTATGATATGAGATATCTTTACGGCATAGTTTGTTACTTCAATAAACTTTTAGATTTATCTTGTTTGTAACCACAAGAGACATCGCATTGCCTTTATCAATATTTATATTAGTTTAGCAATGTTTATAATTTAGTCTTTACTCTGTTGGAAAAAAATTAAAACTTTTTTTTAAAAGAAAATCATCATTAGAAATTAAAAGTGAGACATTGTGGAATATCTATAGTATTTTTATCAATGAGTCAATAGGAAATCTTTTCGATAAACTGAAAGAATAAAAGTCACTAAACAAAAACTATGGTAAATAACTACTTGATTACAAAATTAAATACTAATAAGGCAAACATTGAAGAAAAACATATATCCTTGTTGTTTTATATTATTTGACCTCGACACAATGGACAATAATAAGAATTTGAACAATCGATACATCTTCGAATCCACGGGACAATACAATCTTTATGGAAAAAATGTGAGCACTTCGTGTGAGCAATTTCTGACTTCGAACTAGTGCAAAATTCCTCCAAACAAATTGAACATTTTTCTCTAGACTCATAACAAGGATGATCAATTTCTAATATCTCCAACATATCCTCGATTTGCTCTACACATTGTCACGTGGTAACGCGAAGTGATAAATTCATATCCAATACGTCGTTGTTCACAACCATTTGTCTAGCACATTGTTCAACTTTAGGTATAATTAAATTTAATATATAAATAGGAAGGAAAGAAAAGATATGGTAGAAAGCAATGTTATGATCCCTTTGCGTACAATTACATATGATTTCACGAGGGACGACAAGAGTGTCTTTGATTTTAATTGTGGATAGAGAGACAATGTTTCTAGCCTGAGGTTCTATAATTGTGTTGGTGTAATCAAGATTAACGTAGAAGCTATTGGTCAAATAAGGAATGTGTGGAAACATTGGAAGAATTGAATCATAAATGGAACTCACATGAAAAGTGTAGAAGAAGGACTCCATGGAAGATGGATCAAGTGATCAAGTGTTCGATTTTTTGTGACTCAATGTTATAAAGTCTGAATTGCCAGATTTTGTGGTTTTTGTTGGACACACATTGGCTCATATATATAGTGTAAAAGGTATAGAGTTTAATTTTGTTTTCTATATTTTTTAATAATATTTAATATGACCTTTGAAAAATCATATCTTATTTAAAGATTTGATTTTTTTTAAAGATTAATTTAAGATATAAGTAAGTTCAAACAAATTAACCAACGTTAATTTCTGAAAAAAAATTAATCATTCATTATGATGTTGATGCCTAACGTCTTGGCATAAGGAGATTTGAATTTTTTATTTTTTTAACATAATGCAACAACTTGAAAATACCAATAATATTCATATTGAAAATATATTATTAAAAATACTTCATTAGTAAAAGATTGTTTTTTTACAAAAGTAAAAGATTTTGTTCTCATATATTTTTTCTATTAGACAACGACATAATTAATAAGTAATTATTATTTTTTATTTTAATAAAAAAATGTAATTCCTTTTTTGGGTGTTTTTGAATAAAATTATTTTATAACATATTTCACTAAAAAAATAAATTGAAATATTTTCAATAATAGTTATGCTAAATAATGATTTTGGAGTCTCCTATTTTAAGTTCCAACAGTTTTGGTACCATCATCGCATTTTTTAAACTAAAAATTATGATATGAGATATCTTAACTGCATAGTTTGTTACTTCAATAAGCTTTGAGATTTGTCTTGTTCATTCACAAGAGACATCGCATTGCCTTTATCAATATTTATATTAGTTTAGCAATGTTTTTGATTTAGTCTTTACACAGTTGGAAAAAAATTAAAACTTTTTTTTTAAAAGAAAATCATCATTTGAACTTAAAAGTTAGAAATTGTTGTATATATAATATTTTTATCAATGAGCCAATAAGAAATATTTTCGATAAACAGAAAGAATAAAAGTCACTAAACAAAAACTACGGGTTATTTGACTTGTTATTGTGTTTCTGTGTTTATTCCCCATCAGACTGGCATCAGAGCTCGTGGTTAAAAGGTTATTTGACTTGTTTGAAGGATGGAGGCAAATATGAATATAAAGATGGTATGCTTGAATGGTACTAATTACCATTTGTGGATGGGCAAGATGAAAGATTTGTTATTTGTGAAGAAAATGCATCTTCCTATTTTTGGTTCTAAAATGCTGGATACTAAATCTAAGGAAGACTGGGAATTTAAACATCAACAGGCATGTGGTTTTGTTAGACAATATGTAGAAGATAATGTTTATAATCATATTGCTAATGAGACAAATGAAAAACTATGTGTGATAAGATACAGACTTTGTTTGCCTCTAAATCAGGGAATAATAAATTATTCTTACTGAACAGTTTCATAAGTTTGAAGTATAAGGAGGGAACGTCTATTTCGGACCACTTGAGTGAATTTCAAGGGCTCCTTGATCAAATGTCTGGAATGAGTATCAAGTTTGATGATGAGCTATTGGGACTATTTTTACTGTTATCTTTACTAGAGTCTTGGGAGACATTTCGGGTTTCTATAACGAGTTCAACTCCTAATGGTGTTGTTTCTTTGGAAACGGCTAAGGGTGGTGTTTTGAATGAGGAGATGAGAAGACACAAGGTTCTTTATCTCAATCTGAAGTTCTTGTCACTGAAAATAGGGGGAGAAGTCAGAAAAAAGAACCGAAGGGTGGTAGAGAAAACAGCAGAAGGAAGTCCAAGTCTAGATACAAAAATGTGGAGTGTCATTATTGTCATAAAACAGGGCACATACAGAAGAATTGTTTTCTGTGGAAAAAGGAGAACAAAGGCAAGAAAGGTAAGCAGAAACAAAGGGGTCGTGATGATGATAGTGATGATGACCGTGTTACTACTGCTACTAGTGATGATCTTGTTATTCTCCGTGACTATGAGTCAATTAATCTTGTATCTGATGAGAGCATGTGGATAATTGATAGTGGTGCTACACTACATGTTACACCGAGGAATGAGTTCTTCACGTCTTATACTTCAGGTGATTTTGGAGTTTTGAAGATGGGTAATGATGGTGTATCTAAGGTAATTGGTGTTGGTGATGTATGCTTGGAAACCAACATGGGAATGCAATTGTTGCTTAAAGGAGTCAAACATGCTCCAGATGTTCGCTTCAATTTGATTTCTGTGCATATGCTTGATGAAAGTGGTTTTGATAATCATTTTGCTTCTAGAAAGTGGAAACTCAGTAAAAGTAACTTGGTTGTGGCTAGAGGGGAGAAAATTAGTAAACTGTATTGGACAAAAGCTTTAGTTGCAAAAGACAGTGTGA
The DNA here is from genome assembly GCA_037974735.1 of Cicer chorassanicum. Taxonomy (NCBI): domain Eukaryota; kingdom Viridiplantae; phylum Streptophyta; class Magnoliopsida; order Fabales; family Fabaceae; genus Cicer; species Cicer chorassanicum. The sequence goes on along the minus strand of JBBPBP010009779.1, from coordinate 65,077,625 downwards.
ATGCCGTGGATATGGAATCATCTTTGTGGCACCGAAGGCTTAGCCATATCAGTGAAAAGGGGTTAAATTGTTTAGCTAGAAAGGATGTGCTTCCAGGATTGAAAAATGTAGATTTGGAGAAATGTTCTCACTGCATAATTGGTAAACAAACTAGAGTATCCTTCAAAAGGCATTCTCCCTCTAGAAAGTCAGAGTTGCTTCAGTTGGTGCATTCTGACGTCTGTGGCCCTTTAAAGGTAAAATCTTTTAGTGGTGCGCTTTATTTTGTTACTTTTATTGATGACTGTTCCAGGAAACTATGGGTTTATGTTCTGAAGACAACAGACCAAGTGTTGGAGAAATTCAAACAATTTCATGCTTTGGTTGAGAGGTAGAAAGAAAAGAAGCTGAAACGTGTTCGTACCGACAACGGTGGTGAGTATTGCGGACCCTTTGATGTCTATTGCAAACAACAGGGTATAGCACATGAAAAGACTCCTCTTAAAACTCCTCAGCTGAATGGTTTAGCAAAGAGGTTGAATCTCTGAAGCTCTCTGAAGCTAAGTTGCCTAAACATTATTGGGGTGAGGCACTGTACACGACAGTGCATGTTATTAATCTTACTCCTACTGTCGCTTTGAATAGTGAGGTACCAAACAAGATATGGTTTGGGAAGAATGTCAAGTATGATCACTTGAGAGTCTTTGGTTGCAAGGCTTTTGTGCATGTTCCGAAGGATGAAAGATCCAAGTTGGATGCAAAGTCAAGGCAATGTATCTTCATTGGTTATGGTGAGGATGAATTTGGCTACAAGTTGTACGATCCTATAAACAAAAAGGTTATTAGAAGTCGTGATGTAGTGTTCATGGAAGACCAAACTATTGAAGACATTGATAAGGTGGAGAAAACTACACCTGAGAAAGATAACGTCTTATCTGATGGTGATCCAGTTCGGTCACCTGTTCCTGATTTGGATACTACTGATGGTAATGATCAGAATGATGAGCCACATGATTGTGTTGATGATCATCGACTTAGAGATGAGGTAAATATTCCAACTAGTGAAGATCATGAGTTGTCACACGATGAGAATCTTAATGATGCTTCTGAATCATTTCTAATCCAACTCAGGAGGTCTAAGAGGCAGAGACAACTATCTACAAGGTATGTTTCTGATGAGTATGTGAATTTGACTGATGAAGGGGAACCTGAGTGTTTTCGAGACGCCATGGAGAGTGAAGAAAGTCAAAAGTGGTTGGATGCAATGCATGACGAGATGAAATCCTTGCATGATAATCACACTTATGATTTGGTGAAGTTGCCAAAAGGCAAAAGGGCTTTGGAAAACAGGTGGATCTATAGAGTGAAACTTGAGAGTAACTCAAAGTCTCCGAGGTATAAAGCCAGATTAGTGGTGAAAGGTTTCCGTCAAAGAAAGGGTGTTGATTTTAATGAGATTTTCTCACCTGTGGTAAAGATGTCATCAATTAGAACCGTGTTGAGTTCGGAAGCTACTCTTGACTTAGAGGTAGAGCAAATGGATGTAAAAATGGCTTTCCTTCATGGTGATTTGGAGGAAGAGATTTACATGAAGCAACCTGATGGTTTTCTTGTTGAAGGCAAGGAAGACTATGTGTGTAGACTAAGAAAGAGTTTGTACGGTTTAAAGCAAGCTCCAAGGCAGTGGTACAAAAAGTTTGAGTCTGTTATGTGTGACAAAGGATACATGAAGACTACTTCTGACCATTGTGTATTTATTAGAAAATTTTCTAACGACGATTTCATTATCCTGTTATTATATGTTGATGACATACTTATTGTTGGGAAAAATATTTCCAAGATTGACAGGTTAAAGAAGCAGTTGGGCGAGTCATTTGCCATGAAAGACATGGGAGCAGCTAAAAAGATTATTGGCATAAGAATCATGCGTGACAGAAAGGAGAAGAAACTTTGGATGTCACAAGAACACTATATTGAGAGAGTGTTGCAAAGGTTTCAAATGGAAAACTCTAAGGCTGTAAGTACTCCTCTTGCTGCTCATTTTAAGTTGAGTTCTAAACAAAGTCCTTCTAGTGAAGATGAGAAAAGAGACATGGAACGAGTTCCTTATGCTTCTGATGTGGGTAGTTTGATGTATGCAATGGTGTGTACAAGACCAAATATTGTGCATGCTATTAGTACAGTCAGTAGATTTTTGTCAAATCCAGGTAGAGAGCATTGGAATGCTGTAAAATGGATTTTGAGGTATCTTCGTGGTACTATATGTTTGAGGCTTTGTTTTGGAGGTGACCAACCTATTTTGGTGGGGTACTCCGACTTAGATATGGCTGGAGATATTGACTCAAGAAAGTCAACTTCAGGCTACATGATTAAATTTGCAGATGGAGCTGTGGCTTGACAGTCTGGATTACATAAATGTGTAGCGTTGTCTACAACTGAGGCAGAGTTCATTGCCATTACCGAAGCATGCAAAGAGTTGATTTGGTTGAAGAAATTCTTGTAGGAGCTTGGGTTTATTCAGGATAAATATGTATTATTTATCGATAGTCAAAGTGTTATTCATCTTGGTAAGAATTCGACGTTTCATAGCAGGTCCAAACACATTGATGTGAGGTATCATTGGATACGTGATGTTTTGGAAGCTAAGTTGTTGGAGTTGGCTAAAGTTCATACTGATTATAATGGTTCTGATATGATGACTAAAGCATTACCAAGAGGGAAGTTAGAAACTTGTTGTGATATCGCCGGTTTGGCGATTATCTCCACATAGTTGTGAAGGGGAGATGTGTTGGGTATTGGGCTCCCTTCCTATGTGGAGAAAAGCCCAAATATTGTAGTCCATGTGTCTCACTTATTTAAGGGGAGAGTGGTCTAATTAGGGTTGGCAAAGAAACTATTTTGAGAGAAAAGGTAACCACCAAAAGAAAAAAGGGAAGAGTAAACCATATTCTCGATTTTGTTAAATCAGTCTCAGAAAAACAACGATTGCGCATTCGTTAACCGTTGGATCAGGCTGAAATTTGGACAGTAGGTTCGCAACATTCAGGGCTTCGTTTTTAACGGTCGGATCGGCGAACCGACGTCTGGAGTGGGAGGAATCGAGCTCGTACAGTAGCATAGTTTTTAGATGTTTTACTTGTTCTTGCTTTTCATTTGTAAGCTTTAGTGCTTTGTTATTTTGGCTTGTTGTAGGCACACTTTGTGCATCTTTTTGAGACTCTCTTGTACCCTTATTTGATTATAGTGGAGCTATTTCATTGGTCTGGACGACCCGTGGTTTTTACCCTTGCATTGAGGGTTTTCCACGTTAAAATATCGGTGTTCTTTACGCTCTTTTATTTTGATTAATTTGCTGCCATATATTTGTTGTTGCTCCTCACGGGTTCTTGCAAGTTGGGGGAATTTTATATCCGCTGCGTATTACTTGTTATTGTGTTTCTGTGTTTATTCCCCATCATATTGGTGTAATCAAACAAATAAGGAATGTTTTGAAAGTTAGCAAAAATTGAATCATGAATGAGTCTCACATGAATTGAATCATGAATGGGTCTCACATGAAGCGTAGAAGAAGGACTCCTTGGAATATCGATAGTATAATCAAGTCTTTGTTTTTTTATGACTCAGGGTGATCAAGTATGAATTGTAAGTCTTTAAACAATAATTGATTTCTCCAAAATATCATATAAGCATTCATTTTGACAGTGAGACTTAATGTCTTAATAAGATTTGAGTTTTTTTGAACACTCAAAGAGATTTAACACTTGGTTAACAAAGAGACTTACAAAAAAGCACAATTGAACACCCGAGGTATGAAACTCTACCCAAAATTATCAATTTGACATGTAAATAACTGCTTATTTTGTTACTACAATAGACTTTGAGATTTTTCTTGTGATGGCAAGAGATAGCGCATTGCCTTTATCAATATTTATATTAATATTAGTTTCACAATGTTTATAATTTAGTGTTTACACAATTGTTAAAAAATTATGACATGTTTTTAAACAAAATCATTAATAGAACTTAAAAATTAGAAATTGTTGTATATCTATAGGATTTTAATCAATGAGTCAAGATAGAATATTTTCCAGAAACAAAAAGACTAAAAGTCACTAAACCACAACTATCGTAAATAACTAGTAAGAGATCAAAACTGTCTGATTGTAAAATAGAAGGTCAATTCTATCAATTGGTGGTTGGTGGATATAGAGGACTTAAAATGCAATTAAGACTAATAATATTAATAAATTAATCACTGGAATAAAAAAAGAGGTCCCTAATAATATATAGGCTAAATACCACCCGTGGTTCCTTAACTTAATTTCAGTTAACAATTTAGTCATTTATATTTTTTTCCCGATTTAGTTTTTTATGTTTTTAAGTAATTTCAGCGTTACCCTTTAAGTGGAGTTTCGTTAAGAAAAAGTTAAAAAATTTCTTCTCTGTGTTCATAAAAAGTTACCCTTTATGTTTTGGAAATATTTTGGAAAAATGTTCAAAGTTTGTTTTGAGTTTGGTAGTAGGATTGATTCGTTAAAACTGAAGTTATGTGGTATTTATACTCCATAGACATCACTTCAAATCAGTGACAATCGTTCCTAGAGGTTTGATGAGCATATGCAATGATCCAGAGAAGGGATTTTTTAACTTTTTCTTAATGGAACCCCACTTAAAGGGCAACGCTGAAATTATTTAAAAACATAAAGGATCAAATCGAGAAAAAAAAAAAGATAAAAGACTAAATCGTTAACCGAAATTAAGTTAAGGGACTACAGGTGGTATTTAGCCTAATATATATATATACACTCTCTACTTACATCTACTTCCTACCATTTTAAATGTCTCATTTGCAACTTTTTCCAATCTCAATTTACAATATAAATACATGGCGAAGCTATGTGTATATATGGGATAGCCTTGGCTATCGCACTTTTTGAATAAGTTTGAATTTTTTTTTTCTATTTACTTATTCTAATAATATATATATTTAGCTACTCCAAATAAACTTATTTGTCAAAAACATTAGAATAAACATAAAAAGAAAAATTAACACTTGTTTAGTGAATATTTTCAACTTGTTTAACCTTTTTAGTGAATATTTTCAAAATGAGTGACACTTTAACAAGAAAGTTGTCTAAAAATGAATGTTGTTCTCAATTTTCAATGTAATTTTAAGGATTAATTGTAGTTTTGGTTATATGATTTTCATCTATTCTTAGAATTGATCCCCTCATTTTAAAATATTGCAAATTTGGTCCTCCCATATATTTTTAGACTAAAAATAATGATACAACACACTTAAATGATTTGACATACAATCTAATGATTTGGGATGATCAACACTTATGGTAATGCAAGAAAATTCAATAAGAACTTCATTTTCAACTTAAAAAATTATTCAAAATTTTAATTTATTTAATTAAAAGTAAGCAATTAATCAATTTAAATAATTCTATAAAATCAAATTGCATTGCATTGCTGCCTAGTTTTAAAATTATTTTCTTAATTTTAATTCTGATTATGGTTTGGTGACTTAACTATTTGGACTAATCAGAGGTTGCAGTAAACAAACAGAGCAAAGGTAAAAATAACACACTAGATTTTATCTTGGTTCAAGACCAACTTGGTAGCTACGTCTAGTCCCCTTACACAGAAGGATTTATCCACTAATTCAAAACTTAATTTACACAGCATCTAACCCTACAAGTCAGTCTTCTCAAAACTGCTTGTACCCACATACTTTTTAAGGCAAACCACACCTTGACCCTACAAGTCAAGTCTTCTCTACAAAACCTGAAACCTACAGATTGTTAGAGGCATACTAAAGCCATTATTAGGCCTTGTTACAAAGGGGTGACACTGCTTCTATTTTGCTTCTTCTAAGAAAATTTGTTACAATGATTACACACTTACAATGAAGCATTAAGCACTAAATAATATAAAGTTGAACGAGTTCTTTGCTAGAACATAAAACCTTAAACTCTGAATACTTAGAGAAAAATCGAGCTCTTGATGTTTTACGAATAACTTTGGTTTTTAGGATTTTAGAGTTTGCGTGTTCATGTTGTACATTTTCTTCTTCAACCTTGATCCACAATTTATAGATGAAATTAGGGTTCATGAATTTATTGTTGAGTTTCTGAATCATATCTCAAATTCACCTTGGTCAATGGAGATTTCTTCCAAATATAATTATGATCGATACGATATTGACAATTTGACCGTTATGAAATTCTTTATTTCCCAATCTGATACGAGCAATTCTTCTAGAAAGATATTGTGCGTATTTGTTCAGATTACATTTGCAAATTGATTCACTTGAGTCTTCCTTCATACGCTTGATTGAATTTGGATAGGAACACATCTGAGCTTGTTCTTGGACCTTTAGAAGTAAGGAAACGACTAAGTGCAACTTAGTATATTTCTCAATCTATCATAGCCTTTGAGCTTCCATCAGAGTTGTTGAATATTCTCCATCAGAATCATTGATTTTTATTCTCCATCATATGGTTGAACAACCATAATTAGAGGTAGATGCAAAGTTGCATGCAGAAGTACTGTTCACCAAAGGCATGGAAACTCCAGAGACACGCTGGATCTTTAGAGGCAGATATGCATCTTCGTGGGAGTTGCCTTAGTGGCATATTTGTTTTCCCCTTTGGTATGGGTGATCTTTCTATGTGGAAGTTGCCTTAGTGGCAGGTTTATATCCGGATCATATAGTTTTAGGAGCATGCATTATGTATATGTTTTGATATTCAATTTACTGGTTTGCGCATTTTTTCTTTTAAATTGGAATTTTTAACTTTTATATGTTTTGTGTTATTCTTCTATATATTTAACTTTGGTTTGATGGAAAAAAAACTGACCCTTACAACAACATTTTAGGTACTAATGAGTTCGAGGAGATTTAAGAGTAGTTAATGAGTATTGATGTACGGCGAACTTGGAGTAAAAATGGATTTTTTTCAAGACAATTTTGTAATAATAGAATTGTCGCAGTGTTTCTCAATTTATATTTAATCTTTTGTCACCAAATTTTAAAATGCACTAGAATTCTAGAAATATGGAAGTGGGTTCCCTTCCGTTAGGAATAATTGTTTTTACTTTGTTTTAGTTTTTGAATAAACATTTTCTTAATGATATTAAATAACGTGATTGTTACTAATTATTTAAATAAATAAACGTTAAGTATTCTTACAAAAAAAAAATTTGTCGTAAATTTTTCTAAGCGATCAGTATTTTTAAGTAATGTCATGGATTAAAAATATGAGGCATTACACCAACGATGGGAGATAATAAATATTGAGAATTTGTGAAGTGGAGATTACTTTGTCATCATATAGGTAGGGTCTGACAAGCCTAGTGATTCCAGGGAAGTACAACTGATTCCGGGGAAGATTGTTAGACCTTGGAGGTATTTGGGCGGTGAATTCGTAGGTGACTTGGAGGTAGCACTCCAAATATCGGAAGCTACCATGCAGCACACGTTTACCTCGACTGTCGCGTATATGTATCTCGGGTTGAGTTGAGGGGATCTATGAGGACAGGGCCAATTTGAATTTTTCATCCACCGGGATGGTGGCATAGTATCAAGTCTCATAACCAAGCACTTCAGAGTTAGAATGGTACCACAATGTGAGGTAGAGTCTAAGCTCATGCATAGCATTGCATTTTCTTGTGATTGTTTTGTTGTGATTAATAAGTATCGTGTGCGATAATAATTTCTCTTAGATGATTTGATGTCTATAGTGAAATGTATTGATTTTATTTGAGTGGTTTTAACTTTATAATGTGATGTTTTTTCCTTGAAGAATGTTTGTGTAATGATACAGTTTATTTATGATTAATTGCATGTTCTTCTTACTTATATTATACTATTAACATGATTTCAAAACTCACCTCCTTCATTGTTTGTGTTTGAATGGCTTGGCCATGCGTTTGCGAAATTGCAATTATTACAGGTTAATGAGTCTTGAAGTTCAAGTTTGAGGGAAACCCCGCTCTCATAAGTGATACCGAGAATAAGATTCATAAGTTATGTTTTATTTATTTAATAAGACACAACTTTTTGTATAAAAACCTTACTGTTTTATAAGAGTAAAAAGTTTAAAGTGTTCCTTTTAAATTTTGGGAAATGTGATATCCTAAATTTATTATAAAGTTTTATTTCCTTAAAAACAGATTTTCTTTATTTGTTGCAAATTAAAGTTAAAAACTCTTGTATAAATTATTATATATTATTTTGGGGTTTAACAACAGATTTTCTTTATCCGTTACTATTAGCATGATTTCGAAACTTACCTCATTCGTTGTTTGTATTTGACTGGCTTGGCCCTGCGTTTACGAAATCGCAGTTATTAGAGGTTAATTAGTCTTAAAATCTCAAGTTTGGGAAAAGCCTCACTCTGATAAGTGATATCAGGAATGATAGTCATAAGTTGAATTTTTACTAATTTAATTAGAAACAACTTTTTGTATGAAAACCATATAAGTACTAGTAAACTTTTTGAATTAAATTAAGAAATTCTAGTTAATTCAAGTTTACGGAGATTGTACTATTTTATAAGAGATAAAAGTTTATGGTGTTCCTTTTGATTTTTGAGAAATGTGATATGCTAAATTAGTTATAAAAGTCTTATTTCCTTGAAAACGGATTTCCTTTATTCGCTGCGAATTAAAGTTAAAAATTATTTGATAAATTATTTTATTTTATTTTGGGGTTTATGGTTTAGGGTGTCACACATTGTCTCGTGGTAAACCGAATGAATTAATCGCGGTGCCGTAATCGGTTGTTAGAGCTACCGTTGAGGTAAGGCTCCTTCCAAACTTTTAGTTTGCATTTAGGACCTTATATGTTAATTTGGGGAAAATAAATTTGGTGGGTTTGAGGTGTAGTGTTGTGGGAATTGAATTTAATGCATTTTATGAGTAAAAAGGTGAAAGTGAATTTAATGAGTTTTGAGGTGTGGGTGGTGGTGATTTTATCTTGGTGTGATTGATGTGTTAATGGGTAATATTGTGAACGTTGAAATTTGCTTTATGTTTGAAGATGTGGGGTTTTGAATAAATGCAATTAGTGTGGTTGTTGTGTATAATGAATTGATGAGATTGGTGTATATGGTTTTTTTTGAATTCAATGTGAATTGTGATTTAAATTTCCGGTGATTTGAGGATTATATGTGTTGAGTATGCTCTGTGTTAAATTTGAAAACCATTAGTGTTAAATGAGCATTAAAAATGGGGAATCTTTTAATAGCTGCATTTCCTTAATGATTGTAGTGTTATGAGTTAGAGTATGCTCATGTATTTCATAGTACATGGTGACTGGATGGGCCATGGTGATAATGGTGACCGGATGGGCCATGGTGATAATGGTGACTGGATGAGCCATGATGATAGTGGTGACCAGATGAGCCATGGTGATAGTGGTGACCGGATGGGCCACAGGATGATGTCATGTGCATTGGCATATACGCATTGCATTAGGGTGCTTGGCACGCGAGTCATGTTTGATATATTATGATGGTGGTGTATACATACTTGATTGTTGTGTGTGATTGTGTTGTATTTGATGCTGGTGATGGATTGACTTGGTGTTGAAAGTGTTAGAATGATTTTGAAATGTTTCAAAACTGAAAATCTGCAATTTTTACAGTTGTATTCGAATACAATAGGGTTGTAGTCGAATACAGATATGTTGTATTTGCTACTGACTTGTGAATTCACACTTGTATTCGGCTTTGGTGATGTCGTAGTCGAATACAGATATCAAATTTTTGCCATTGACTTCGCAATTGTATTCAAATACAAGGTGGTTATATTCAAATACAAAAAGTGTAGGATTTTTCACTATTTTTGCATCTGTATTCGAATGCAAGGAGGCTGTATTTGAATACAGTAGTGTTGTTTGTGTTGTTTTTGCTGTTTTTCGCATCTGTATTCGAATACTAGAAGTCTGTATTCGAATACGACAATGCATTTTTGTCCAAAACTTCATTTTTTTAACCTTGTTTATGCATGTTTAGCATTGCAAACCCTTTCTAGATGTATATAAAGTTGAAAGGTGTTTTTGTGCATTTAAAATTTAAATGATGTGTGGTATTTGTTAATTTCGATTGGTGACCCTTTACAATTTTGTGGAAATCTGGGCTTTTCCCTCAGATGAGAACCAGGGTCGTTTTAAGGCGTGGCATAGCGATGGGTTGGTTTGTGATCGAAAGCAGTGGGGCTTGATGCCGCTCGTGAATTCTCAGTACTCAGTCACCCTCAGTTAGATTAATGATCAACTTAGGGTTCTATTTAATAATTTTATTTATTTCCCTTTCTTATTTCAAGGTTGTGGTTGTAAAAAGGGAACTTATGTATTTGAAAAAGATTATTTTAGTCGATGCATTTTATATTTGGATACTTTGGATTTTCGTCCCAAAAACTATTTTCACTGTTTGTAATTAATTATGATTTTGTCGTCGTGTTATGACTTAAATATTTTATCCAAAAGTATTTTCTTCATTTATGGATTTAACTTGGGAATTTTATCAATTTATTTTGAAAAAAATACACTCGCGCTGTTAAAATTCAGGGTGTTACAGTAATTCTAGCATTAGGTTCTATAATTGTGTTGGTGTAATCAAGATTAATGAAGAAGCTAATGGTCAAATAAGGAATGTGTTGAAACATTGCCAGATTTGAATCATAAATGGGACTCACATGAAGAGTGTAGAAGAAGGACTCCATGGAAGATGGATGGAGTGATCAAGTGTTTGGTTTTTTGTGACTCAAAGTTATCAAATGTGAATTGCAAGTTTTTGTGGTTTTTGTTGGACACACATTGACTCTATATTTATAATGTAACAGGTTAATTTTGTTTTCTATATTTTTTAATAAGATTTTTTATGATCTTTGAAAAATCATATCTTATGTAAAGATTTAATTTTTTTTGAAAGATTAATTTAAGATATAAATAAATAAGCGTTATTTGTTCAAACAAATTAACCAACGTTAATTTCTCAAAAAAATCTAATCATTCGTTAAGACGTTGACGCCTAATATCTTGGCATAAGGAGATTTGACTTCTTTTTTTTTTTAATCATAATGCAACAAGTTGAAAATACAAACAATATTCAAATTGAAAATATATTATTAAAAATATTTCTTTGGTAAAAGATTTTTTTTTTTAAAGTAAAAGATTTTGTTCTCATATATTTTTTTCTAATAGACAACCATATAATTAATAAGTAATTATTAATTTTTATTTTAATCAAAAAAATGTAATTCTTTTTTTAGGTGTATATGAATAAAATTATTTTAAAACATATTTCACTAAACAAAAATAATTTGAAATATTTTCAATAGTAGTTATGCTAAATAATGGTTTTGGAGTCTCCTATTTTAAATTTCAACAATTTTTGTCCCTTCATCGCATTTTTTTAAACTAAAAATTATGATATGGGATATCTTTAGTGCATAGTTTGTTACTTCAATAAGCTTTGAGATTTATCTTGTTTATTGTAACCCCAAGAGACATTGCCTTTATCAATATTTATATTAGTTTAGCAATGTTTATGATTTAGTCTTTACACTGTTGAAAAAAAAAATTAAAACGTTTTTTTAAAAGAAAATCATCATTATAAATTAAAAGTGAGAAATTGTGCAATATCTATAGCATTTTTATCAACGAGTCAGTAGAAAATCTTTTCGATAAACTGAAAGAATAAAAGTCACTAAACAAAAACTATAGTAAATAACTATTTGATTACAAAATCAAATACAAATAAGGCAAACATTGAAGAAAAACATATATCCTTGTTGCTTTATATTATTTGACCTCGACACAATGGACAAGAATAAGAATTTGAACAATCGATACATGTTCGAATCCACGGGACAATACAATCTTTATGGAAAAAATGTGAGCACTTCGTGTGAGCAATTTCTGACTTCGAACTAGTGCGAAATTCCTCCAAGCAAATTGAACATTTTTCTTTAGACTCATAACAAGGATGATCAATTTCTAATATCTCCAACATATCCTCGATTTGCTCTGCACATTGTCTCGTGGTAACGCGAAGCGATAAATTCATCTCCAATACGTCGTTGTTCGCAACCATTTGTCTAGCACATTGTTCAACTTTAGGTATAATTAAATTTAATATATAAGTAGGAAGGAAAGAGAAGATTTGGTAGAAAGCAATGTTATGATCCCTTTCCGTACAATTACATATGATTTCACGAGGGACAACAAAAGTATCTTTGATTGTAATTGTGGATAGAGAGATAGAGTTTCTAGCCTTAGGTTCTATAATTGTGTTGGTGTAATCAAGATTAACGTAGAAGTTATTGGTCAAATAAGGAATGTGTGGAAACATTGGAAGAATTGAATCATAAATGGAACTCACATGAAAAGTGTAGAAGAAGGACTCCATGGAAGATGGATCAAGTGATCAACTGTTTGGTTTGTTTTGACTCAATGTTATCAAGTGTGAATTGCAAGTTTTTGTGGTTTTTGTTAGACACATATTGGCTCTATATATATAGCGTAAAAGGTATAGAGTTTAATTTTGTTTTCTATATTTTTTAATAAGATTTAATATGATCTTTGAAAAGTCATATCTTATTTAAAGATTTGATTTTTTTTGAAAGGTTAATTTAAGATATAAGTAAGTTCAAACAAATTAACCAACGTTAATTTCTCAAAAAAATCTAATCATTCATTATGACGTTGATGCCTAACGATTTGAATTATTTATTTTTTTTAACATAATGCAACAACTTGAAAATACCAATAATATTCATATTGAAAATATATTATTAAAAATATTTCATTAGTAAAAGATTGTTTTTTTACAAAGTAAAAGATTTTGTTCTCATATATTTTTTCTATTAGACAACGACATAATTAATAAGTAATTATTATTTTTTATTTTAATCAAAAAAATGTAATTCCTTTTTTAGGTGTATTTGAATAAAATTATTTGATAACATATTTCACTAAAAAAAAAAATTGAAATATTTTCAATAGTAGTTATGCTAAATAATGATTTTAGAGTCTCCTATTATAAATTCCAATAGTTTTGGTACCTTCATCGCATTTTTTAGACTAAAAATTATGATATGAGATATGTTAACTGCATAGTTTATTACTTCAATAAGCTTTTAAATTTATCTTGTTCATTGTTACCACAAGAGACATCGCATTGCCTTTATCAATATTTATACTAGTGTAGCAATGTTTTTGATTTAGTCTTTACACAGTTGGAAAAAAAATTAAAACTCTTTTTTGAAAATCATCATTAGAACTTAAAAGTTAGAAATTGTTGTATATCTATAGTATTTTTATCAATGAGTCAATAGGAAATATTTTCGATAAACAGAAAGAATAAAAGTCACTAAACAAAAACTACGGTAAATAACTACTTGATTACAAAATCAAATACAAATAAGACAAACTCTAAAAAAAAAGCATATATCCTTTTCGCTTTATATTATTTGACCTCAATACAATGGACAAGAATAAGAATATGAACAATCGATACATCTTTGAATCCATGGGAGAATACAATCTGATAACATTGTGAATATGAACAATTTACACATATTTGAATTCACGACACAATACAATCTTTACCCAAAACTGTTAGTACTTTATGTGAATAATTTCTAACTTTGAACTAGTGCAAAATTCCTCCAAACAAATTGAACATTTTTCTTTAGAGTCATAACAAGGATGATCAATTTCTAATATCATCAACTTATCATCGACTTGCTTTGCCCATTGTCTTGTGGTAACGCGAAGCCATAAATTCATCTCCAATACGTCGTTGTACGCAACCATTAGTTTAGCACATTGTTCATCTTTAGGTATAACTGAATCTAATATTTAAGTAGGAAGGAAAAAGAAGATGTGGTGGTATAAAGCAATGTTATGATCGCTTTTCGTACAATTACATATGATTTCGCGAGGGACAAGTGTTTCCTTGACTGCCATTGTGGACAGTGAGATGGTGTTTCTAGCATTAGGTTCTGTAAATGTGTTGGTGTAATCAAACAAATAAGGAACGTTTTGAAAGTTAGCAAGAATTGAATCATGAATGGGTCTCACATGAATTGAATCATGAATGGGTCTCACATGAAGCGTAGAAGAAGGACTCCTTGGAATATCGATAGTATAATCAAGTCTTTGTTTTTTTATGACTCAGTGATCAAGTATGAATCGTAAGTTTTTGTGGTTTTTATTGGACACAAGTTGGTTATATATATAGCGTAAAAGGTAGAGTTTAATTTTTTTTCTATATTTGTAACAAAAATTTCATATGATCTTTGAAAATTCTTATCTTATTTTAAGATTTAATTTGTTTTTTTAAATATTATTTCAAAGAGATTTAACACTAGATTAACAAAGAGACATACACAAAAGCACAATTGAACACCCGAGGTATGAAACTCTACCCAAAATTATCAATTTGACATGTAAATAACTGCTTATTTTGTTACTACAATAGGCTTTGAGATTTTTCTTGTGATGGCAAGAGATAGCGCATTGCGTTTATCAATATTTATATTAATATTAGTTTCACAATGTTTATAATTTAGTGTTTACACAATTGTTAAAAAATTATAACATGTTTCTAAACAAAATCATCAATAGAACTTAAAAATTAGAAAGTGTTGTATATCTATAGGATTTTGATCAATGAGTCACGATAAAATATTTTCCAGAAACAAAAAGACTAAAAGTCACTAAACAACAACTATCGTAAATAACCAGTAAGAGATCAAAACTATCTGTTTTTAAAATAGATGGTCAATTCTATCAATTGGTGGTTTGTGGATATAGAGGACTTAAAATGCAATTAAGACTAATAATATTAATAAATTAATCGCTGGAATAAAAAATTAGGTCCCTAATAATATATAGGCTAAATACCACCCGTGGTCCTTTAACTTAATTTCAGTTCACGATTTAGTCCTTTATCTTTTTTTTCTCGATTTGATCCTTTATGTTTTTAAATAATTTTAGCGTTACCCTTTAAGTGGAGTTTCGTTAAGAAAAAGTTAAAAAATCTCTTCTCTGTGTTCATAAAAAGTTACCCTTTATGTTTTGGAAATATTTCAGAAAAATGTTCAAAGTTTGTTTTGAGTTTGGTAGTAGGATTGATTAGTTAAAACTGAAGTTATGTGGTATTTATACTCCATAGACATCACTTCTGATCAGTGACAATCGTTCTTAGAGGTTTGATGAACATATGCAATGATCCAGAGGTGAGATTTTTTAACTTTTTCTTAACGAAACCCCACTTAAAGGGCAGCGCTGAAATTATTTAAAAACATAAAAGATCAAACCAGAAAAAGAAAAGATAAAAGACTAAATCGTTAACCGAAATTAAGTTAAGGGACCACGAGTGGTATTTAGCCTAATATATATATATATATATATATATATACACACACACTCTCTACTTAAATCTACTTCCTACCATTTTAAATGTCTCATTTGCAACTTTTTCCAATCTTAATTTACCATATAAATACATGGTGACGCTATGTGTATATATGGGATAGCCTTGGCTATTGCAATTTTTGAATAAGTTTGATTTTTTTTTTCTATTTACTTATTATAATAATATATATATTTAGCTACTCCAAATAAACTTATTTGTCAAAAACATTAGAATAAACATAAAAAGAAAAATTAACACTTGTTTAGTGAATATTTTCAACTTGTTTAACCTTTTTAGTCTCAACAACAATTATAGAGAAAATTTTGTCAGCCGTGAAATTTATGCTAACCTTTTTCTTTGTATTTGGCTTCCTCGAAAAATTTGTGCTAGCACTTAAGCCAATTGCACTTTCGAATTTGCGTTACTTAGTCTCACTTTATAGATTCAATATTTAATTTGACTCAACACGGAAGTTGCTCTAACGATCTTATGGACGCAACGGTTAGTCTTCCAGAAAATGGAGCGTTACAATATAAGTCATTCTTTTTAGAATGAGTGACACTTTAACAAGAAAGTTGTATAAAAATGAATGTTGTTCTCAATTTTCAATGTAATTTTAAGGATTAATTGTAGTTTTGGTTCTATGATTTTCACCTATTCTTATAATTGATCCCCTCATTTTAAAATATCACAATTTTGGTCCCTCCCATATATTTTTAGACTAAAAATAATGATACAACACTCTTAAATGATGTGACATACAATCTATGATTTAGGATGATCAACACTTATGGTAATGCAAGAAAATTCAATAAGAACTTCATTTTCAACTTATAAAATTATTCAAAATTTTAATTTATTTAATTAAAAGTAAGCAATTAATCAATTTAAATAATTCTATAACATCAAATTGCATTGCTGCTAAAAATCTCTCCACGAGTCAAAATTCTCCAAGCGATATTCAACCCACGTGTGTAGTCAGGGTTTTGTATGACCACATGTTAGAAGCCCAAGCAAATTTGCTAAGCGAATTTGATAGCATCAGCAAGTAGGGTGGAGTATTGGTCGGGTAAAGGTGGATTTGGGCCCAATTTTGCCAAAACATCTGAAACTAGGTCATCAATTTATAGGCCCATTTTTTATCAATTTTTCGTTACTTTAAAAGAGTTTCAGTTAGTATGTGTTTGCTGGTTATGTATGTGGGTTATAACACCTTATACCCCAAAATAAGGTTTATGAGTTAAACCATACTTTTATAGAAAATTCAGCGGATTAATAAAAAAAACTCTTTCAAAGGAAAAATAAACTTCTATGAGTTATTTAGGATATCACATTTCTCAAAATACCAACGAAACACTTTAGACCTTTTCCCTCCCATAAAACAGTGCAATCTCAATAAACTTGATTTAACTATAATTTCTTAATTTAACTATAATTTCTTAATTTAATTCCAAAAACTTAATAGTACTTATAAGGCTTTCATACAAAAAGTAATTTCTAATTAAATATGCAAAATACAACTTATAACTCTCTTTCTTAAAGGTGCACAAACACAAGAAGGGGGAGTTAAATTGTGTTTGCCTAATTTTAAAATTATTTTCTTAATTTTAATTCTTATTATGGTTTGGTGACTTAACTATTTGGACTAATCAGAGGTTGTAGTAAACAAACAGAGCAAAGGTAAAAATAACACACCAGATTTTATCTTGGTTCAACACCAACTTGGTAGCTACGTCTAGTCCCCTCACACAGAAGGATTTATCCACTAATTCAAAACTTAAATTACACAACATCTAACCCTACAAGTCAGTCTTCTCAAAACTGCCTGTACCCACATACTTTTTAAGGCAAACCACACCTTGACCCTACAAGTCAAATCTTCTCTACATAACCTGAAACCTACAGATTGTTAAAGGCATACTAAAGCCATTATTAGGTTGGGTTACATAGGGGTGACACTGCTTCTATTTTGCTTCTTCTAAGAAAATTTGTTACAATGGTTACACACTTACAATGAAGCATTAGGCACTAAATAATATAAAGTTGAACGAGTTCTTTGCTAGAGCATAAAACCTTAAACTCTGAATACTTAGAGAAAAATTGAGCTCTTGATGTTTTTCGAATAACTTTGGTTTTTAGGATTTTAGAGTTTGCGTGTCCATGTTGTACATTTTCTTCTTCAACCTTGATCCACAATTTATATATGAAATTAGGGTTCGTGAATTTATTGTTGAGTTTCTGAATCATATCTCAAATTCACCTTAGTCAATGGAGATTTCTTCCAAATATAATTATGATCGATACGATATTGTCAATTTGACCGTTATTAAATTTTTTATTTCCCAATCTGATACCAGCAATTCTTCTAGAAAGTTATTGTGCGTATTTGTTCAGATTACATTTGCAAATTGATTCACTTGAGTATTCCTTCATACGCTTGATTGAATTTGTATAGGAACAAATCTGAGCTTGTTCTTGGACCTTTAGAAGTAAGGAAACGACTAAGTGCAACTCAATCTATCATAGCCTTTGAACTTCCATCAGAGTTGTTGAATATTCTCCATCAGAATCATTGATTTTTATTCTCCATCATATGGTCGAACAACCATAATTAGAGGTAGATGCAAAGTTGCATGACTTAGAATTAGTGGCATGGACAACTTCACCTTTGTTGCATTATCAGAGTTAGTGCGACTTGAGAGCGTGTTGCGTATCAGAGGCACCACTTTGGAACGAGTTGTAGTCTTCAAAATCAAGGAAATATACTCTTCAGATGCAGAGTTGGACAGGGGCTTCAGACTTTAGAAGTATGCTAAAAAATAAGTAACTATTCATCAGAGCAATCCTATAGATACTGTTTATCGGAGGCATCCTACAATTACTATTTATCATAAGCACACACAAGTACTGTTCATCAGAGGCATGCAGAAGTACTGTTCATCAGAGGCATGGAAACTCCAGAGACATGCTGGATCTTTAGAGGCACATAATTCTTCAAGGGCATGGAAAGTACACTTTTGTGAATGAGGATCAAACTTGCCAAGGTTATCTTTAGTATTTATCCCTTGCGTCTCTCTAATGTGCACAAACTCAGCATGCCTCTAAAGAGTTTATATCAAGCTATATTAACACTAAATAGATTGTTCCAGCCATGCATTTAAAGCCCATAATCCTTTAATCAAAAGTTGCAACACACTTAAAAGGTTGCATCTGATATGCAGCCTCCAATGTTGCTTTAACTGTAAATATTCAACAATGTTATTTTCCCTAAGCCATTAGTTCAAAGTCACACAATTTTGCCTTTGACTTTTATTATCCAAGAAACACAGCGTCTCATTCCAACAAGAAAAGCCAATGGCTCTAATGGAAAGTGTAACACCCCAAAATATATAATAAACGATTTTATTAATTAAATAGGATTTTAGATAATTAATTTGGTGCTAAAATTATTTTAGAATATATGTTGATTATTTTTATGATTAATTTTCTTTATATGTATTTTCTATGATGTGTTAATCTTGTACATATTTGACTAAATGAGGTATATAAATAATAAATATTATATTTTATTATTTTATATATTTTTCTAAAAATAATAGTATTTTAGTGTAATATTTTAAAGAATAAGATTTTAGGCAATTTTACGTGTATATGCGCGTAAGTAATTAATGTGATGTTTTCATGTGCGTTTTATTGATTTTAAGTGTTCATATAGTTATATTTTAATTATTTCTAACTATTTTCTATTTTTAGTTATTTATTTTATAAATAATTATCTTGAGATAGTGGTAATATTGTGTTTGATTCCCTTTATTTTGATATACTTTTTATGGCATTGTGATTTTATATAATTTTATTATGATTTAGTAATTAATATAAAGTGTTGATGTTATTATTTATTTTGTGATTTTGACTATTATCTAATGATGATAGTATTGTAATGTGAGTGTTTTGAAAAATAAGTATAATTATAGTGATTATTTTGAATACGAGTTTCGAAAGTTAGTAATATGTATTTTTGTTAAAGGTTAATTATTTTAATTACAATAATCTATCTATATTAGTTATGAAATATTAGTGATGTTTTGAAAATTAAATGATGTTTGGAGGAGTATTAAAAAAGATATTAAGTAACTATTAATTTTGTTTTAGCAAAATAAAAATAATAATAGAAAAACAAAAAGATAAATAAAGGGACCAATGGGTTTGACCCATGTGTGAACCCTAATTGTTAATAAAATAAAATAAAAATAAAAGAAATGGAGTTGAATGGCAGCCGTAGAAACAAAGAGGAAACACAACAACAAGCCTATCGTTTGGCACCGGTGATCAATAACTGATCCAGAAAATTTTCTCCATTTTCGTCGAAATTTTAGTATGTTGTTTCAGTCATTTAGTTAGTCAATTAAACACACTTTCCCAGATTTTTAACCATCCCAATTTATCTCTAAAATACCCGACTTCTCTGTTTTTGAAATTCCTTATTTTTCACCGTTGTTATTCACCGTAAGTCCGATTTGAGTGAAACCAATGCCAAAACGACGATGTGAAAAGTGGCTATATTATCCACTGATTGGTTTTCTAATTTATGATCGATTCAAGGACAAGGAGTCAAAGAACAAGGCTTTTTTGGTATTCGTGTGTGAAAGCGTCGAAATAAGGTAAGCAGTGAGAGAGCGTTTGAATTCACGAGTATAGTATATTGTGAGATGAACGGGAAAACTGTAGTCCTTTGAGGGATAAATTAATTAATGTGCAAATATGGAAATTGTGAGATTAAAATATATAATATAAATATTTGTAAGGTGTTGATTGATTTAATTTCTTTAAATGTGTGGTATTTGATATTATTGTGATATTGGATGTCGAATGAATTTTATGTATACGTTTGATTGGATGAGTTTCACTGATGTGATAATAAAAGATGGATGTGTTGTGATAATTTTATGTGATGAGGTATGATTGATGATAGTGATGCTATAAATTTGTGTTGAGTTTATGTGATGATGATAATGTGTGATTAATGATAGTGATGTTATAAATTTGTTGATGAAATAATGGTGATTACAATTTGTGTTTGAGATGACGGTCTTAATGAAGTATCATAGGCCAACGAGGGGAGAAAATAAATATTGAGAATTTGTGAAGTGGAGATTATTTTGTCATCATATAGGTAGGGCCTGACAAGCCTAGTGACTCCAGGGAAGTACAACTGAATGAGCCTGATCTGGCGATCTGCTGTTGAGGCTTAAGGCAAGATTGTTAGACCTTGGATGTATTAGGTTGGGAATTCCTAGGGGACTTGGAATTAGCACTCCAAATGTCGGGAGCTACCATGCAACATACGTTTACCTCGACTGTCGTGTATATGTATCTCGGGTTGAGTTGAGGGGATATATGAGGACAAGGCCAATTTGAATTGTCCGTCCACCGGGATGGTGGCATAGTATCAAGCCTCCTAACCATGTACTTCAGAGTTAGAATGGTACAACATTATGAAGTAGAGTCTAAGCTCATGCATATTATTGCATTTCCTTGTGATTGTTTTGTTCTGATCGATGTGTTTCAAAAGTAATAATAATTTCTCTTAGATGATTTGATGCATATTATAATGAGATATTTATTTTACTTGAGTGACTTTGATGTTATAATATGGTACTATTTGCTTAAATATTTTGATATATTGTAATGTGATTATGATACGGTCTATTATGATTGTTTGCGTGTTGTTCTTACTTATATTATACTATTAACATGATTTCAAAACTCACCTCCTTTGTTGTTTGTGTTTGATTGGCTTGGCCATGCGTTTGCGAAATCGCAGTTATTACAGGTTAATGAGTCTTGAAGTTCAAGTTTGGGAGAAACCTCACTTTGCTAAGTGATACCGGGAATAAAAATTGTAATTCGTATTTTACTTTTACTTTTTTTTTTTAATTAGAAACGACTTTTGTATGAAAACCTTATAAGTACTAGTAAGTTTTTGGAATTAAATTAAGAAATTATAGTTAAGTCAAGTCTATTGAGAGTGCACTGTTTTAATTTGAGGAATAAAGTTGAATTGTTGCATGTGTATTTAGAGGAAGCTGATATCTTGAAATAGTTACAAAAGTTTTTATTTCCTTGAAAATAGATTTTATTTATCCACGACAAATTCTTATAAAAATTTAGTATAAATTATGATAAGTTATTTTTGGGGTTTAGGGTGTCACAGAAAGTCAACAAAACTAATTGAAAGAATTCATTTTGAAAAAAAGACTTAGCCGAATCAGAATTTTTGAATATTCAAGAATAAGCCTGAAACCATTCCTGCTCCAAAGGAAAATCACCAAAGGAAGTAACCAGATGATTGGATCAAAGGAACACAAAGTATACACACCTACATCGAAACATATGCCTCTTAAAGTAACGTGCCTATGAAGGTTACGAAGATTGCCTCTGATGTCTTGGTCTGATGTTTGGATCTGAAGTCTAGGTTTGATGTTTCGGTTTTATAATTGGGTATGAACACTACCTCTGAAGAATGCTTCTGAAACTGAGTCTGAAGACTTCCTTTGAACAATGAATTTGAAGCATGCCTCTAAGCCCTTGCATGTCTTTGATGTGCAAAAACACACAATGCCTCTGAAGAGTTCATATCAAGGTATAATTAACTCTGAATATATTGTTAAAATCATAAATTCAAAGCTCACAATCCATTGATCAAAATGGTGCAACACACTCCAAATGTTGCCTTTGATAAGCAACATCTAATAAAGCACTCACTCTGAAATTTCAACAAGTTGATTTTCTCAATACCACTAATTTTAAGTCATGCAATTCTGCCTCTAACTATCATTATTCAAGAAACACAACATCTCACTCCAACAATAATGTCAATGCCTCTAATGGAAAGTCAACGGATGAAATTAAAAGAATTAAGTATGAAAAGAAGACTTAAGTATGAAAAGAAGAACAACTTGAATCCATTCCAGCTCAAATCAAGCAAGAGTATGAAGGAAGATTCGTGATTTTGAAGAAAATATTTGACCAAGTCGAATAGAAGATATGATCAAGATCTTATCAACAAGAAGATATGAATTATTTACAAGAAGATTTGATCAAGAC
The DNA here is from genome assembly GCA_037974735.1 of Cicer chorassanicum. Lineage (NCBI taxonomy): Eukaryota > Viridiplantae > Streptophyta > Magnoliopsida > Fabales > Fabaceae > Cicer > Cicer chorassanicum. The sequence goes on along the minus strand of JBBPBP010009779.1, from coordinate 65,055,099 downwards.
TTATCTTCAAGAAGATATGAATTATTTACAAGAAGATTTGATCAAGACTTATCTACAAGAAGATATGAAGCTATGATCAAGAATTGTTTACAAGAAGAAACACTCACAAGAAGATATGTTTTTTATTTGCAAAAATATGATTCAGATTTTCCAAGGACAGAGGAGAAATCCTAACCTATTCTATATATAGATACTCAAGGCTGAAGGAGAAAATAAGAGAACTCACAAACACAAATTTCCTAAGTTATTAGAGTTCATAAGGTTACAGTCTAGAGAAAAACCTACTCAAAAGAAATATTGTCTAAGTGTTTTCTAGTGTGAGTGATTGTTACAATTAGCTTATTCGAAGCAAACAAATTTGTTCCAAAGTACCGTAACCCAACCTGATAGTGGCTTTCTTGTTTATAAAGCAATTTGTTGGTTTTTAGGTTGTGTTGAGAATAATGCGCTTGTAGAGTCAAGGTGTTTGTATTCCTCAAAAAGATCGTAGGTGTCAGGTTGTTTTGAGAAAAATGGCTTGTAGGGTCAGGTGCTACATAATTCATGTTTTGAATTGGTGGATTAAATCCTTCTGAGTGAGGGGACTGGACGTAGCTACAAAGTTGGTGGTGAACTAGGATAAATTCTTGTGTCACTTTAATTCTACAATTCTTGTTTTACTTCTACCTCTAATCACTTAACTCGATTACTACTACTTTTATTATAAGTAAGTCACCAAACACGAACAAGTTTTAAGTAAATTAGAAAAAAAGAATGGAACTTAGTCAAACACAATTCAACCCCCCTTCTCGCGTTTGAACATTTAAATATGGTAAAAAATTTGTTCACAAGAAGATATGCTCAAAATTTGTTCACAAGAAAATATAGTTGCCTTCAACATTATGTGGTTTTTAGGTTGTGTGGATAAGACTTGACTTGTAGGGTCAAGGTGTTCGTTTTCCACAAAAAGTTTGTAGGTGTCTAGATGTTTTGAGAAGACTGACTTGTAGGGTCAGGTATTGCGTAATTCAAGGATTTAAATTATTGGTTAAATCCTTCTATGTGAAGGGACTAGATGTAACTACCAAGTTGATGGTGAACAAGGATAAATTTGTTAATGTCACTTTACTTCTACTTTACTACTTCATCTGATTACTTAAGCTTTATTGCTAAATTCTTTCGTTTAAGTTAAAATCACCAATCTGAACTAGTTCTTGAATAAATAATAAAAAAGAATCCAACTTAGAAAAACACAATTCAACCTCCTTTCTCGTGTTTGCACTTTCAATTGGCATCAAGACCCGTGTCTCAAGGCTGGGCACTTTAAAGTGTTTGAGGAAAGATCCAACAGTTCAACATGTTTAGATTCAGTGTAGAAGCCTCTAGTGGAAACATCAACAAACAACCTCTGTTTGATGGAGAAAGATTTGAGTACTGGAAGGACATACTAAGAAGCCTCTTTATCTCACAAGATCTTGAACTTTGGGACTTAGTGAAAGATGGCTACACTACTCCAACAAATACTGATGGCATTGAAATTCCAAGGAAAGAGAAGGATGTTGAATAGAAGAAGATGTACGAGATGCATCACAAGTCCATAACCTTCATGATAAATGAAATGACCTTTAAGGAGTTTGATAAATGCATTGAAAAAGAAACAGCCAAGAGCATCTATGACAATTTGGTTATGACTTATGAATGAAGCAAACAAGTTCAAGAAACAAATGCCAACCTTCTAGTAAGAAAATAGGAACTATTTCATATGGAAGAAGATGAAGATATTGAAACAATGTTTTCCATATTCCAAACTATGTCCTCAGGATTAAAGGTTCTTGAAAAAAGTTTTACTACTGTTGATCATGTGGAGAAATTTTTTATGAGATTTCCAAGCAAGTGGAGACCTAATATTACAGTCATTCAAGAATCTAAGGATCCGAATACTCATAAATTGGAATAGCTGATTAGCTCTTTGAGATCACATGAAATTGAACTTGTAGATGATGAGCCCATTCAGAAGTAGAAGACTTTGTCTTTGAAATTCAAGTAGAAGAAGGCTCTTAAGGTAACAACACAACTAGAGGATAATGATTTAGATGATCAGAATATGGAATCAGAAGATGATTTTTCATATCCAGAAAAATTCAAACGATGTGGCAAAACAAAAAAAAGCCATTTCCTCAAAGAAATTCCATGCAGTCCAATAGAGGAAAGGATGGCAAGTCTGACAAGAAAAGCATCATCTTCTATGGATGCAATGAACTTGGGCATCTCAAGTCTGAATGTCCAAATTTGGAAAAAGGGAAACATCATAGGAAAACTCCAGACCCAAGAAGAAGGTTATTATGGCTACATGAGATGATTATGATGAATCCTTTAATGATGAAGAGCAAGTCGATTTGGTTCTGATGGCTCCTACTAACTCAAACTCTAGAAGTGAATCATCAGATGAAGAAATTAAATCATAAATGATTTCTTAAATAAAAACCACAATTCAGGTACTTAGGAAAGTAAATGCAAACCTAACTGAAGAAGTTAATGTCTTAAAAAATGAAAGTATTGAGCTTAAAATAGAAAATACAACTCTGAGAGATAATCATGTCTCAAAACCTTTAGATAATGTCATATGTAATTATGATAAATATGAAGTAGCATTCAAAGACTTTCTAGCTAACAGTATTGAAAGAAACAAGTATGCGTCTATGATTTATGGAGTTAGTAGAAATGGTAAAAGAGGTCTAGGATACCAAGAAACAGTAACTAAGTGTGAACTTATCAAACATGATGTTTTATGTACTGTTTGCTCCAAGAAAAGTAACTCCAAAATATCTTGTCCCATGTTAAACACAAGGAAAGATAAGAAACCTTTCAAGACTAACAAACCAAGACCCAACCAAATTTGGCCAACTAAATTATCTATGTTGCAGATGTTCTCAATAGCAAAGTTGAAACACCAATCATGATACCAGGGCAGTGCATGCTCGCGACATAGGATTGGAGAAAACTCCATGTTCCAAGACCTAAATTTGATCAAATGAGGCACAATAACTTTTCGAGGAAAGCAGAAAGGCCATATCATTGGACACGACATAGTTGGTAATGGCACCTCTCCTTCCATTAAAGATGTTGTGTTTGTTAAAGGTCTTAAACATAATTTATTAAGTATTAGTCAATTAAGTGATAATATCTATGATATTATATTTAATCAAAAATCAAGCAAAACAATTAGTCAAAAAGATGGATTTGTACTCCTTACAGGTCATAATAAGCAAAATAATATATATAAGATAATTTTTATTAGCTTAGAGAAACCAGATGTTAGGTGTCTCATGTTAGTAAATGAAGAAAAATTAATTTGACACAAAAGGTTAGGTCATGCAAACCTAAAATTAATCTCAAAATTGAATAAACTTCAACTTGTCAGAGGTCAACCTAAGCTTAGCTACAAAAGTTAAATACGTGTGAAGCTTGTTAAAAGGGAAAACAAACTAAGAACTCCTTTACCCTTAAGAACTTAGTCTCTACCTCCAAACCCCTTGAGCTCTAGCATATAGATCCCTTTGGGCTAGTGAAAATTGGCCAGTATATGGAAAGAAATATGGCGTTGTAATAGTAGATGATTACACTAGGTGGACTTGGGTATAATTCTTAAGAAATAATCATGATTGCCACAAAGTGTTAATTGCATTTTGCAAACAAGTAATGAATGAAAAATGTATTAGGATTATAACAATAAGAAGTGATTATGGAGCAGAATTTGAAAACAAGTCCTTTGAAAGTTTTTGTGATGAGAGAGGAATCTCACACAACTTCTCCTCTCCTAGAACACCACAACAAAATGGAGTTGTAAAAAGAAAGAATAAACCCCTTCTAGAAATGGCTAGAACTATGTTAAATGAGATGGATGTTGCAAAACATTTATGGGCATAGGAAATTAACACTGCATGCTATATTCAGAATAGAATTTTAATTAGGCCACTATTGAATAAAACACCATATGAATTATGTAAGGGTAAAAAGCCTAATATCTTACTTTAAGCAATTTGGTTGTATTTGTAATATGTTAAACACTAAAGATAACCTTGGCATGTTTGATCCCCACTCACAAAAGTGTACTTTCCTTAGATACTATGAAAGATCCAAAGCTTAATAAACTGTTCAAGTGGAAAACTCAAATTGTGGAGATGTCAATATATGTTAATTTTGACGACAAACAGCTTGACCTTAAAAAGTCAAAGCAAGTTGAGGATACTACATGTTTACAGGAACTAGAGGAAGCAGATGCAGACAAGCTTAATGAACCCAAACCATCAGAGGATGCAAGTAAATTAGTGGAAGATGAAAAAACATCAGAAGATGAATCTGACCAAGTCAAAAGCAATCAAAATAACTCAAAAGTCATAACTTGATGGAAGTACAAGTGATCATATCCTAAAACTATGATTATCGGAAATTACAGTGATCCTCTAAAGACTAGATCATTACTAAAGCACACATCCTTGTTTGGTCTACTATCATCAAATTAACCTACCTGTTTAAGGAAGCACTAGCAGATGATGGATGGATTATTGTAATGCAGGAAGAGTTGAATGAATTTATAAGGAATGATGTTTGGAATCTAGTACCCAAACCAAAGAAAAACAATATTGGAACGAAGTGGGTTTTTAGAAACAAGTTAAATGAAAAGAGAAAAGTTGTTAGAAACAAGGTCAGACTGGTTGCACAATGTTACAGTCAATAAGAAGGTATTGACTACACTGAGACCTTTGCTCTAGTGACCAGGTTAGAGGCAATTCATATCCTACTCTCTTTTGTTGCTTATAATGACATTACAAGTGAAGAAGTCTAAATGGGTATACAAGTGAAGAAGTCTATGTTAAGCAACCCCCATGTTTTGAATGCTTTGTATTTCCAGACTCTGTGTTTAAACTTAGGATATCACTGTATGGTCTAAAACAAGCACCTAGGGCATGGTATGATATGTTAAGTAATTTCCTTCTTAAAAATTGTTTTGAAATAGGACAAGTAGACACCACCCTATTTAGAAAATCAATAGGATATGACATTTTTAATATTCAAATTTAAGTTGATGACATTATTTTTGGATCTACTAATGGCACTCTTTGTCACGAATTTGATAAGTTAATGTAGCTTGAATTTCAAAATAGCATTATGGGACAATTGAATTTCTTCTTAGGGATACCAATTTAGCAGAGGAATGATTGGATCACTTTTGTACCTTACTGCTTCCAAACTTGATATTTTATTTAGTGTGCGTGCGTGCAAGATTTTAGGTTGATCCAAGAGAATCTCACTTAACTACTGTTAAGAGGATCCTTAGATAATTGAAAGGTACTTCCAACCTTGGCTTGTTCTATAAGAAGTATACTAAGCACAAATTAAGTGGCTATTGTGATGTTGATCATGCTAGTCTACTGGTCAAGTAAGAGACAAATCACAATTACAATGTTAACAACAGAGGCTAAGTACATTACAGCAGTTGGTTGCAGCTCTCAACGGCTATGGATGAAAAACAATAGGAATATTACAAAATCCTTGAGAGTAACATTCCCATATTATGTGATAATACTTATGTTATTTTTCTTACAAAGAACCCATTCCTGCGTTCTAGGGCTAAACACATAGAAATTAAACATCACTTTATTAGGGAATTTTTTGAAAAAGGAGTACTAAATATCCAATTTATAGACACTGAACACCAATGGGCTGACATATTCACCAAACAACTAGCTAAAGATAGATTTGAATTCATTAAGAAAATTTTGAATCTTAGCTTTATATCTTATTATTGTTGTGCTATGCCTAGGTTAGTTTAGATTCATATGCATATGTATTTTATATTTTGTCTCTTCTCTTAAAAAAGGGCATGAAAAAAAAACTTTCAAATCGTTTTGTCTTATGACAAAAGCGGAGAAATAGATTTGAGAACAATTTCCTTTTTGATTGGTTTATGTGGGGGAGAGAAAGTGTATGCATGTGGGGAGAAAAGAACTATAAAACTACTTAGACTTAGGGGGAGCCTTAAGTCATGGGGAGTCAAGTAATAAAAACCAATAAATTGTTATAAAAAAAATACAATTTTGTCATCATCAAAAAGGGGGTTATTGTTGGAACCAGGTTGGTTTTCCTCTTGTGATTTTGATGTTAACAAAAGTATTTTATGAGAACAATTTGTTTGGACTAATGGCTTCATTAAGTGTGCAGCAATTAGAACAACAAATTCCGAGGAAGGTACTAGAGGAAGCAACCAGAGGAAGCTCCCAAAGGAAGTGACCAGAGGAAATGACCAAAGGAAGTGACCAGAGGAAATGACCAGATGATGAGATCGGAAGAACACAAAAGCATACACATCTACCTCTAAACATATGCCTCTAGAAAGAAAAATGCCTCTGAAGATTACAAAGATTGTCTACGGAGTTTGGCTCTAAAATTTGGGTTTGAAGACTACCTCTGATAACTATGTCTAAAGACTGGCTTTGAACCTCGGTCTGAAGACTGCCTGAAGACTGAATTTGAAGCATGCCTCTAAAGCCCTTGCATACCTCTGATATGCACAAACTCGACATGCCTCTAAAGAGTTTATATCAAGCTATCATTAATTCTGAAGGGATTGTTCAAGCCATGCATTCAAGGCTCATATTCCACTAATCAAAAGTTGCAACGCACTCAAAATGTTGCCTCTGATATGCAACCTCTAATGTTGCACTAACTAGGATGATTCAACAATGTGATTTTCTCAAAGCCACTAATTCTCAGTCACACAATTCTGCCTATGACTTTAATTATCCAATAAACATAGCACCTTGATCCAATAAGAAAGTCGATGACTCTGATGGAAAGTCAATGGCTCAGATTGAAAGAATGCATTATAAAGAAAAGACTTCGTTGAATCAGAATTTTTGAATAATCAAGTACAAGCCTGAATCCATTCCTACTCCAATCAATCAAAAGTATGAAGGAAGATTTGCGTGAATAAGTTTTTGGACACAATCTAAAATTAGATACGATTCAAAATTATAATTAACAGAAATCTTTGACCAAGGTGAAAAGAAGATATGGCCAAAATGTTGTTCACAAGAAGATATGGTCAAAATATTGTTCACAAGAAAATATGGTCAAAATATTGTTCACAAGAAGATATGGAAAAATATTGCTCACAAGAAGCTATGGTCTAAATATTTTTCAGGAGATGATATGGTCAAAAATATTGTTCAAAAGAAGATATGGTCAAAATATTGTTCACAAGAAGATATGCTCAAAGTTTGTTCACAAGAAGATATGCTAAGAATTCGTTCACAAGAAGATATGCTAAGAATTTGCTCATAAGAAAATATGCTCAAAATTTGTTCACAAGAAGATACACATAATTTTTCACAAGAAGATACACTCATAATTGTTTCACAAAAAGATACATTCAACATTTGTTCACAAGAAAGATATGATCCATATTTTCCAAGGACAAAAGTGAAACCCTAATCTATTCTATAAACAGATACTAAAGGCTGAAGAAGAAAGTACAAACTCATAAACACAAAAAAATCCATACAATTTAGAAAAACTTTTGAGAGCTCAAATTTCCTAAGTATTCAAAATTCAAGGGTTTAAGTTCTAAAGAAGCATTTGCTCAAAGAAATATTTTCTAAGTGTTTTAGTGTGAGAAATTAATTGTAATAATCTGCCTAGTAGAAGCAAAACACAATATGTTCCATACTTGTGTAACCCAGCCAAATAGTCGCTTTAGTGTTCTTTAAGCAATTTATGGTTTTTAGGTTGTGTTGAGAAGACTTGACTTGTAAAGTCAATGTAACACCCCAATATTTTCATATATATTATATATGTGTCTTTTTAGTAATTATCATGATTTATTATTTAAATAATAATTTATTCTATGTGTAAAGAAATTAAATTAAATTTTATCACCGTGTATTTTACCTAAATAATTATAACATTTATTTAATTGTTTTGGCAAGACAATTATATTAGGAAGATTTATGGCATGATTATTGCGTATTATATTTATTGTGTATTATGTTTATTTGATTAGTTCGATAATCATGAAATCGATGTGTTACATATGTTGATTTTATTTTGTTATGTGTGACATGTAGTGATATTTTTTGTCTTGCTTGATTTATTTTAGTTGATGAACATATTAGTTGAATTATTTCATTAAATTAGAATTTATAGAAGTTATATTGTTTGTTAGTTTTATGTACAGGTGTTTTTGCTGGAAAATATTGTCGGTCCATCCATCTTTGGTATATAAAAAAAAAAGTGACTTGACTCATTCCTTTTACTTTCCTACATGACAAAATTTTATGACAATTCATGGTGTTTTCTTGAATAATATAGACTTTATGTCATTGTCTCAACAAATTAAGAGAGGAGAGAATATACATTCCATCATTCTTGACACCATGCATCCACTTCTCTCTCCTCCTTAGCACTTTTAATTCATATTCGAAATACATGTTACAAATTTAATTATAGGTTTTATCTTTTTTGTGTAATTAAGAGAGGACAAACAAAAAGACTCCCTTCCTTTGTTGTATCTCATGCTTCCCAATCTGTTAAACCAAGATTATGATTTTATTTTAATTCTCTACATAAAGAATTCTAGGCAATTTTTGGTTCATCACTATTAGCAAAAAAATGAAACGGGGGTCTACACATCAGTTTCTTCCTATTCTTTTCCCACACCTATTTTTGTTTTCTCCTAAGTTCTCAAATTTTCCATCACAAACAAAAGAAACAAGAAAAAAAGAGAGAAACAGAGTCCCCTTCCTTTTTTTCTCACACCATCATTATCATCATCATCATCGCTAAGTTGAATTCCAATTTTCTTTCTTCTTGTAATATCATCTCAAGTAAAGTTAGGAAGTAAAGCGTCTAAGGTAAGGGCTTTTTCCCATGCAAAGTTAGGATAGATATTAGTTTGTAAAATATTGATATGATGTCTTGATGTTTTAAAAGAAAAATGTTGATTTTATGTTTGTATTTAACTATAATGTTTTGATTTTTTGAGTAATATGTTTGTCGTTATGAACATAATTATAAAGTTCTATTTTTATTATTATAACATGATAAATACGCTTGTTGTGAGAATGTTAAACATAAAGTTGTGATTCTTATGTTTCTTAGTGTACTTAATTATAAAGTCCCGATTTTTATTACGATATCATAATATGTTTGTTATGATTTATTTTATTTAAAGTCTTGAATTTTTGAGTATTTTAATTTTAAAATTATGACACTTATGAACAATATATGTGTCTTAAGGAAATTGATGAAAATTTTATATTTTTTATTATGACAATATGAGAATGTTGATTATTGAGATGCATTAGTGTAAAGTTTGATTTGTATGCTTAAACGACTAACAATGGAAGAAATTTTATAGTAAAAGGAATAAAATTTCTATTTGTATGTGTTCTTTGTGATTTAAGTCTTAATGTGTATCAATAACACGTAGCTAATCCAATTTTATAGTTTATAAAATGAAAGTTGTGATTTTGAGACATTTATTCATGTGTATATGTGTTCTATATTTGGGATAGTGAAATTACTAACTCTTGATTTCGAGCGTCAATGAGAATATAATGTCATATGTGATTAAAATTTAATCTTGAATATTTTATCTTAGTGGTTGCCAAAATGGTTGATGATTTGTATATTGAATATTGTTCTCTTTGTGGTTATTTAAGTGGCTGGTGATTTGTGTGATGAACATTTTATCTTTACAGTTGTCTAAGTGGCTTGTGATTTGTGTTTTGAACATTTTATCTTTTTAGTTACCTAAGTGGATGGTGACATGTACCTGGAGCATCATTATCATTTTCATGACATATCATATGCATCTTTATGGACGCCTTAGTGCCTGTTTTAATTTTCTCAATTGGTATGGGTGAGTTTTGTGTCGACGCCTTAGTGGTTGGTTATATCCAAATCATATACTTTTAGCAGCATGCAGAGTAATCAGAGTGAGCTTGTATTAACAAATTCGTAAGAGGCTTGTTGAGGACGTGTTCTCAGAGTCAATCATAAATTTAACATATTCTTCAGAGTCACAATAAACTTGTTTAGTAGATTCTTTTTCCTTGTTCATCAAAGGATCTAACATGTACCACAACATTGACATTATCAGAGGCTTCATTTAGAGCTTTCTTCTTTTGATCTTTGAGTCAAATGATCAACATGAGTTTTGTGACACTCTAAACCTCAAAATAACATATAACAATTTTATAGAAGATTTTTTTAAAAAAATTTGCAGCGGATAAATAAAATATATTCCAAGGAAAAGAACACTTTCAATTTTATTCCTCAAATAAAACAGTGCAATGTCAATGAACTTGATTTAACTAAATTTCTGAATTTAATTCCAAAAAATTACAAGTACTTATAAGGTTTTCATACAAAAAATCATTTATAATTAAATAAATAAAATACAACTTGGGACTCTCCTTCTCAGTATCACCTATCAGAGAGGAGCTTCTCCCAAACTTCAACTTCAAGATTCATTAACCTGTAATAACTGTGATTTTGGAAACGCAAATACAAATGACGAAGGAGGTGAGTTTCGAAATCATGTTGATAATATAATATAAGTAAGAAGAACACGCAATTAATCATAAATAAACCGTATCATTACACAAACATTCTTCAAGGAAAAACATCACATTGTAAAGTCAAAATCACTCAAGGAAAATCAATACATTTCACTATAACATCAAATCATCTAAGAGAAATTATTATCGCACACGATTTATATTAATCACAACAAGACAATCACAAAAAATTGCAATGCAATGCTATGCATGCTTAGACTCTACTTCACAATTTGGTACCATTATAACTTTAAAGTACTTGGTTAGGAGGATTGATACTATGCCACTACCCGAGTGGACGGACAATTTAAATTGGCCCTATCGTCACAGATCCCCTCAACTCAATCTGAGACACATTTGGAGTGTTGCCTCTAAGTCACCTAGGAATTCCCCACCCGTATACCTCTATGGTCTAACAATCTTGCATTAAGGGTCAACAGCAGACCGCCACAATCAGGTTCATTCAGTTGTACTTCCTCGAAATCACTAGGCTTGTCAGACCTTACCTATATGATGACAAAATAATATCCACTTCAAAATTTTTCAATATCTATTTTCTCCCCTAGTTGGCCTATAATACTCCATTAAGACCGTCATTTCAAGTACAAATTGGAATCCCCATTATTTCATCACAAATTCATAACATCACTATCATTAATCATACATCATCATCATTACAGAAACTCATCACAAATTTATAGAATCACTATCATCAATCATACATCATCACATAAACTAATCATAAATATATAAAATCACTATTATTAATCATACTACATGATCATCACTTAAACTTATCACACTGCATCCATCTTTTATTATCACATAAACTCATCTAATCAAACATGTACAAGAAATTCATTCAACACTCAATATCATAATAATATCAAATACCACATATTTAACGAAATTAAATCAATCAACACCTTACAAATATTTCTATTCCAGATTTTAATCTCACAATTTCTATATTTGCACATTAATTAATTTATCCCTCAAAGGAAAAATGTGGTACGTAGCGAGCCCTGGATGAATCGTTGCGAAATACGACTTTCCCGTTCATCTCACAATATATTATACTCATGAATTCAAACACTATCTCACCCCTTACCTTATTTCGACGCTTTCACACGCGAATACAAGCCCACAAGAAAAAAGTCTTTGTTCTTTGACTCCTTGTCCTTCAATCGATCTAACTCGACAATTTATGGGTATACATCAGAAATAAATTATGATAACAAACTCTAAAAGGGTCAATTTCGAAATTGAGTCAAATAAACTTACCCAAATATGAAAATAATTAGTGGATAATATATGCACGGTTTACGTGATCATTTCGGTGTTGGTTTCACTCAAATCACGTTTCCGGTGAAGAAGAACGATGCAAAATAATGAATTTATAAATAGAGAAGTCAAGTATTTTAGAGAGAAATTGTAATGGTTAAAAACCTAAAAAAATGTGTTTAATTGGCTATCTAAATGAATAAAACAACATACTGAAATTTGGACGAAAACAAAGAAAGTCTTCTAGAACAATTATCGATCATCGATGTCAAACGATAATCCTACTTTTCTGTTTCCTCTTCCTGATGGCTCGTGGTACTCTCCCTTTCCTTCCTTTTATTTATTTTTTTATTTATTTAATTAGGTTTTACTTGCATATGGCATAACACATAAAACACATTTTAGTTTTTTTAGAAAAAAAAATAAAACCAACAATTATCAAAGCTATTTTTTTTACATTTTTTTTATTTAAACACAATTTAATTACTAAAATATTACTAATATTTCAAAACTAATATTTGATAAAATAAAGTAATTAAAGTAACTAATCTTTTAAAATAAATTAATAGCCAAAACTCTCTTATCCGAAATAATAACTATAATTATTACTATAATACTTTTCATATAATCACGTAAAAATACTACTATCTTTATATAATAGTGAAAACGATAAGATAAATAGATATAACATCAACAATTTATATTAATTACTATATCACAATAAATACGTATAAAATTATCATACCATAACAACTATATAAAAATAAAGGAAATCAAACACAATATTACTACTATCCCAAGATAATTATTTATGAAAAAATAACTTAAAAAAGAAAATATTAGAAATAATTAAAATATAACTATGTGCACCCTTAACATCCGTCAAACACACAAGAAAATATCACATCAATTATGAACGGACATATACACATAAAATCGCCTAAAATCTTATTCTTTAAAATATGTACACTAAAATACTATTATTTTTAGAAAAATATATAAAATAATAAAATATAATATTTATTATTTATATCACTCATTTAGTCAAATATGTACAAGATTAGAACATCATAGAAAGCATACATATAAATAAATTAATCCTAAAATTAATCAATATATATTTTAAAATAATTTTAACACCAAATTAATTATTTAAAACCCTATTTCATTAATAAAATAGTCTATTCTAAAATTTGGGGTGTTATAGGTTTTTAGTCAAAACAAATAATCATTTTAGTGTTCTTTTCCTTTGTCTTTAAAGGGTCAATCATTGACTTGTATTTCCTTTGTCTTTAACACTTTGACTTGGACTATAGTTTATCACATGCTTGTTGCAATGTTTCTTATTGTTATATTATGACTTACTCTATTAGTAAACATAATTACTTGTTTATTAGATGATAATATTTTTCTGCCAAAAACACTTATATTATTCTCTCTAGTTTACTCATAATTTATGCTACCTTAAAATAGATAGTCATTAATATAATTCATTGTTTTCTAACTTAATTTGCACACCTAGCAAAAATAGTTAGGGGATAAATGTGTTTTTTTTTGTTATCATCAAAACATTAACTAGATGATGGTAGCTAAAACTACTTTTGCACTAACAGTGAATACCCATTTAGGTCCATGAAAAAAAAAATGTGAGGCCATATTTAGTCATTGAGAAAAATAAATTGGTAACATTTAGTCCTTCAGAAAATTAAATGGGGCAACTTAGTCCCTACCTTCCTACTTAATTTGTTCACTAACATAATTATTATTATAAACTTTTTGTTCTGGAGAAAATTAAAGGTGCTCAAAAACACAAGAAATGGAGGGTTTGAATTGTGTTTGCCATTTTCAATACTATTTCAATTTTCTTTCAAAATTGTTCTTTATCACAATATTCAACTTACTATTAAAAGAGATTTAGAAGAAGTAATATTGAATCATAAAGAACTAAGATGCGAGAGCTAAAATGGGAATAAAGGAAACACATATATTTTATACTAATTCATAACCAATTGTTGCTACCTCTAGTCTTCCCTTTACATAGAGATTTTTTCTGAATACATTCAAAGGCTTAAGCCATTATTTCCATAAATAGTTGTACAAGTATTACTTACTCTACCTCTTCAGGCTTTGAGTATTTTTCTCTAGCCTCTCCAAGCTATCGTTCCCAAACTATTCTTCAACATACTGGCATCCTACCGTTGAGGTTCATGAGGGTTGTTGTACCTTTTCAGGTACCTCTTTGAGGATGAGAGGGTTGTGCCACTATTGGGTTGATTTACATTAGTTCTAGTTTGTGTCTGATTTGATACAAAGTACGTTTCTAGAATTCTTACTCTTATTTAGAAGATGTTACATATTCAATCTTACATCAATTCTAATAACTCTCTACTAAGAGGATTTTTCATTCATGCGTTTTGATGTGTTATTGGCTTTTTCAGAACTGCCCTTTTCGTTCTATGTTTTATTGAAAGAACCATTTCATCTTAAATACAAGAAGGAAGTGTCCGTTCAGATATTTCTATTTGAGGTCCTTTAGGGTATAGCCTTTATACTTTAAGGCCAGACCTGTGTACTTCATTTGTAGAAAGACAACCTTTATTTTCATGGATTTCAGAAATTAAGCCATTGAAGATAAACCTATCTGTTAAGCTCAGAACTAACTCCCATAAATCACTCATTGAAATTTGTATGAAAACTAGAAGAAGCAGAGGGTACAGGATCAGAGGATAGAACAGTCAAAGTATTGTCCTACAGACCATCAGAGCAAGCAGGTTATTAGAGGATACGCACAGTCAAAGGATACAATGATCAGAGGATGTCTTGCAGATCATCAGATCATTAACTCTTGTAAGAGCGTTGACTTTACAACATGCATTGACTTTCTTAGAGGATACATAAAAGTTCAGATTCGGACAATCAGATGCTTGATGAGATTATCTGAGGCAAAGGAAGTAACTTGCTCGTCACGCTTGTCAAAGGTAGAGGCAGAATATTTCTTGTTACGTTTGTTAGAGGCAGAGGCAGAAGAATTCTTGTTACGCATGTTAGAGACAAAGGCAGACTAATTCTTGTTACACTTATGTATCAGAGAGGCAGAGGATCATAATCCAGTTGGGTTTATCAAAAGCAATCGAGGTACTACGTTGTTCGCATCCCAAAGTCAACTGAAGCTTACGACAACAAGGGCGAGTGTCACCAGACTTCCATTGTCAAGCTGAAGTGAAGTCTTGGTTTCTTTTGCCTTCGTTCAGTCATTAGAGGATAAAAGTTATACTTCGACGCATGCTCTATTGTGCTTTGTTTTTGCAATATTTCTTTTGTTTTATTATATTTTGCTCCATTAGAAGATTTCTAACACACTTGTTAACATAACTCTTGCCATTAATCTACACACTTAGCATATATAATTAGGGAATAGTTGTTCTTTATTTATATCTATTTGTTATCATCAAAATATCAACCAGGGGATTATATTTAAAAATACTTTTGCACTAACAAAAATCACTACAAGAAAAACTGTAATTACTCACATCATATTTTGACTTTACCCACAAAAAATTGTGGGTAATCATAAATTATCTACGACTAAGCGACGAACAAGGGTTTACAGATAAATTGATTGTAAGTAATTTCTAATGCACAAATATGTCTTGAGTTCAGTTTACCCATGACCATTATGTGCGTAATGTCCTAATGGCATTTCTGTGAGTAATTTACCCATGATTTTTCAATGAGTAATTTACTGACGGATTATCCACGTGCGGTTACAGTCTGTGATGGACGACATATTAGACACAATATCCACGTTGTTTATGTGGGTAATTTATCGACAATATTTTCATGGGTAATGGTTGTGCAGTCATAAATAATAAAGATTTTATCCACCACATTCCTGTGGGTAATGGTTGTGCAATCAAAAACTAAATTTTTTTTAATACATTTTTTTATTTTCATACAGCTCCTAATACCAACAATAAACTTCTCAATGACATTAAAAACAAAATTTAACAAGTAACCATATCAAAATATCACTATGTTAAAGCAAAATGTAGTGTTATCAAAATACAAAGTGACACTACTACAAGAGTCAAAAGAAGATGTCACAATATTATAGACATAAGATGTAGTCACAATAGTATTTAGATAATATCTCTACAAATTTAAGAAAAAGATGTAGTCATAACTACAAAACTAAAATGTCACAAGAAATTATTAGTCTTCGCTCTCATCACCGTCAAACTCATCCTTCTCAAATTCTCGATGGCGAAGACGACGGGAGGACTCAGCCTGTATGGAAGCCACACTATTTGCCAATGCTTCTAGCTTTATCTAGAACTCTATAGTGCACTGCTCTTCTTGTTGAACTTCCTTCTTTTGACGTTGTTCTTCATTCCTAAGCTCCTCTCATTCCTCTTATGTCTCCTCCTCTACCGCCTTTGCTCGCTCCTTAATTGCAACTATTTGTGCATCCATCTCGCTAGAGTAATAAGACGAGACATTGGTGAAACATCTTGATGGACGAGAATCTGGGACAAGACAAACAACATATTCTATAAAACAAGGTTCTATCTCTGGAATTGTAGACACATCCTCGTTTCTTTCCCCCAACAGATTCAACTCACATGTCTAAACGTGTTGCGAGATCAATCACTTGGCAGCCATCTTGGGAGGTGTGATGCAACGTTTTTTGAAAGGTTTCGTGCTCAAGTAGAAAACAATGAAAAACTTGTAAATGTTGCATTATTTTTCAAACAAAATGCTTTAATTTGCCTAACATATGTATTTTTTGCTCCATCATCAACCCAAGAAGAGTCCTTCTTCTTGGTGTGAGTTCTTACCGTGACATCCTAAAACCCAAAAAAATATATATAATAATTTATACTAGATTTTTTGAACAAAATTCGCAGCGAATAAAGAAAATCTGTTTCGAAGAAAATAAAAAAAAAATATAACTAATTTAGGATATCACGTTTCTCAAAAATCAAAATGAACACTTTTAACTTTTTTTCCTCCTATAAATGAGGGAAATCTCCATAGACTTGATTTAACTAAAATTTCATAATTTAATTCCAAAAACTTAATAGTACTTATAAGGTTTTGATACAAAAAGTCGTTTCTAACTAAATAAATAAAAGTAAAATACAAATTACAACTTTTATTCTCGGTATCACCTATAATAACTTGAACTTCAAGACTCATTAACCTATAATAACTGCGATTTCGCAAACAAAGAGCCAAGCCAGTCAAACATAAACAACGAAGAAGGTGAGTTTCAAAATCGTGTTGATAGTATAATATAAGTATGAAGAACATACAAACAATCATAATAGATCGTAACATAATCACATTACGATATATCAAACTATTTAAGCAAATAGTACCATGTTATAACATCAAAGTCACTCAAGTAAAATAATTATCTCATAATAATATGAATCAAATCATCTAAGAGAAATTATTAATACTTTTCAAACACATCAATCACAAAAAAACAATCACAAGGAAATGCAATGCTATACATGAGCTTAGACTCTACTTCACAACATGGTACTGTTCTAACTCTGATGTACTTGGTTAGGAGGCTTGATACTATGCCACCACCCGAGTGGACGGACAATTCAAACTGGCCATGTCCTCAAAGATCCCCTCAACTCAACCCTAGACACATATACGCGACAGTCGAGGTAAACGTGTGTTGCGTGGTAGCTCCAGACATTTGGAGTGCTACCTCCAAGTCACCTAGGAACTCCACTTCACAAATTCTCAATATTTATTTTCTCCTCTCATTGGCCTATGATACTCCATTAAGACCGTCATCTCAAACACAAATTGGAATCACCACTATTTCATCAAGTATGGGATTACTTCAATATTATCATCACAAATTTATAACATCACTATCATTAATCACACATCATCATCATCACAATGCATCCATCTTTTATAATCACATCACATAACTCATCTAATCAAACATATACATAAAATTCATTCGACACCCAATATCACAATAATATCAAATAACACAAATTGAAAGAAATTAAATCAATCCACACCTTACAAATATTTCTATTCTACATTTTAATCTCAAAACTTATATATTTGCACATTATTTAATGTATCCCTCAAAGGGCTACTACCGTACGTAGCGAGCCTCGGATGAATCGTTGGGAAATATGGTTTTCCCGTTCATATCACAATATATTATACTCATGAATTGAAATGCTCTCACACCCCTTACCCTATTTCAACGCTTTCACATGCAAATACAGTCCACAAGCAAAACCCTTTGTTCTTTGACTCTTTGTCCTTCAATCGATCTAACTCGACAGTTTATGGGTAAACGTCAAAAACAAATTATGATAACACACTCTAAAATGGTCAATTTCGAAATTGAGTTGAATAAACTTACCCCAAACTGGAAAATAATCATTGGACAATATAGCCATTGTTTACACAGTCGTTTTGGCGTTGATTTCACTCAAATCGGACTTACGATGAAGAAGAACAGTGCAAAATAAAGAATTTCTTAAACAGATAGTCAAATATTTTAGAGAGATATTGGGATCGTTAAAAATATGAGAACGTGTGTTTAATTGACTATCTAAATGAATAAAACATCAACAACAATTTTCTATTTTATTATGGTTGTTCCTGTACTCCGTGCGGCTGCCCTTTTCATCCATTTTCTTTCTCTTGTAGCGCGCTGCTATCTTTCTCTTATTATATTAGGTTAAATTTGACTTCTCTTTTTTAACAAAATAGGTTACTATTAACCTAACTAATTGAACCCCATTTTATTTCCTTATCATTTTGTTACACAAGACCCAATTAATTACACATTTATTTTAATTTATTTATTTGTCATTAAAATAATATTTTTCAAAATATCAAATTAAAATATTATCATATTTTGAGAATACTTAAAATGATAAAATAAATAATACAACATCAATATTTTATATTAGCCACTAAATCAATCAAATATTTATAAAATAAGCACATCATAACGAGCACACATATAAAGAAAATTAAGTGCAATCTTAATAATATTTCTAAGCCAATACTTCACAAAATAGAATAATTAAAGTAATTAAAAATATATCAACAATAACAAAAACTCTCATATTCAAAATTGTTACTATACTTCTAATGTAAAAATAGATACTCTAAAATATTCACAATATATTCAAAATAATTATTTATAAAATAATTAATTAAAATAAGAAATAGTTATAAGTAATTAAATATAATTGTATGTTTATCATTTAGTCAAATGCACAATAAAATATTTTAACAATTATCAATGCACATATACATGTAAAATCACCTGAAATCTTATTTTCTAAAACACTCACACTAAAATACTATTATTTTTGGAAAAATATATAAAATATATAAAAATCATAAAATATAATATTTATTATTTATATCCCTTATTTAGTCAAATATGTACAAAATTAGCACATCATAGAAAGCACACCTATAAAGAAAATTAATCATAAAACTAATCAACATCTATTCTAAAATAATTTTAACATCAAATTAATTATCTAAAACACTATTTAATTAATAAAATAGTTTATTATAAAATTTGGGAGTTAGACTTACGAAAATCTCATCCATTGTAGGTCTCTACCCAACTCTTCAACCTTACAAAAAAAATATAAAATAAAATAAAATAAAAAAGTGTGAGATATTATAAGCATATATCATTCAAGAGAACGGGTACAAATTATACAAGTGAGCTTTAACTTTGCTTGTAGACGATAATGAACGGCTACAAACTTTTAGTTATCCTATTAGAAATCTATTTAGACTTATTATTTAATTTATTCACTAATATACTAACACTCTTAATAACTAATATAATTATTATTATAGTGATATTTGCCCATAAATGATAGTAGAATATAATTAAATTACAAAATATTCCAACATATATTTCAAAAGCTACACATTATACTTTCGTCAAAAAAAAAAATTGCACATTGGGATAAATTGGAAAAAGATCTTTCATCATTGCTTATTTTGCCTACTTTTTAGAATCTGTTTTTTTTACAAGAGTGTGTGCATCGATATCATGTTGTTTACACTCTTTTAGCTCACTACATACATACATATTGTGATATGTCTGTGAATAAGGTCCATAGTGATTTGTCTGATATCATATTTTTAGTTTCTAACTTTTCTATTCTATTCCTATTTTTATCAATTTATAGCAAGATTGGAAATAAGAACAAAAAGGCATCTAAAAGTGTAGTACATCACTATTGTATAACCAAGTGGAGGGTGATTGAAATATTTAGTAGGAAGCCCTTGGAGCATCGAAATAGTTAAAATTAAGCATTTAATAACTAACCATAAAATAAAATACGATGTAGAAACTATGTCTATTTATTCTTGATTTACTAAGATAATCTAACGAAATTATTCTTCTCAAAGTAGGTAAGACTTCTCAGCTCTCAACGTCTTTAACGGTCTCAGTCACTGAAAACAACATTTCAATGAGATACTAAATCCCAGTGAATAATACACACAATTTTAAAACAAGTATTGTTCTCGATTAACGCTGTAACTGAAAAAATCGATCATGACATCCGCGTTCTTCCAAAAACATTCTTTATAAATATAAATATTTTTCTATAATAACCAATTACTTCTAATAATTAATATAAACTCATCCACTTAAATTCACAATAATTCAAATTTATAATAATCAGATACATCTATTTATTCTGCAAAAAATCAATCAATTCAAGCGCACCATCGTTAATGGAGATACACTACTTCTACGAAGTTAGTATTATCTCTTCATGTGGAGCATCAACTCATCTAGTGTGGAGTACAAGATCCATCTGTATGAAATTTAAAACTCATCTATGTGGGGTAAAAAACCCATCTATATGGAGCACATAGATCATTCGGGTAAATAATTGTGGTGTACAAAACCCATCCATATGGAGCATAAGTTCATCTCAAGCACATACAACAAAAATAACTCATTTTTAACCATCATCTTCATAAAATCATATTTAGAATAGTATATTTCATTTAAATAGACAATAAAAACAATTATTCAAGGATACATAATAAAACAATCTTTTAAAGAATTTATATTCAATAGTACTAATATCCAAAGGTATATGCTTCTCGTTATCTAATTTTTGCATGAGTTTATGTTTAAATTTGATGCTTTGGTACTAATATCTCCTATGAATTTTGATCTTAATGGAGATATGGTTTTTCATACAATTTATTATCTCTCAAAACTTGCAATACTATTCTCACGTGTTTTTCATGCTCACCCAAGCTCCTAGAATAGATAAGAATATCATCTATGAACACCACCACAAACTATTCAAAAGAAAGGTCTAAAAATTTGATTAATATAATCCATAAAAATAGCAGGGGCATTGGTAACTCCAAAAGGCATCACTACATACTCATAGTGTTCATATCTTGTCCTAAAAGCTGTCTTAGGAATATCTTCACTCTTGACCCTAATTTGATGGTACCTAGACCTCAAGTCTATATTAGAAAATATCGAATCTCCTCTCAGCTGATCTAAGAGATCATCTATCCTCACAAGGGATATTTATTCTTAATGGTAACTAGATGCTATTTTCTATAGTCTACAAACAACATCATACTCCCATCTTTCTTCTTCACTAAAATTAATGGCACTCCCCAAAGTGACACACTAGACCTAATGAATCTTTTTCCTAATCAATTTTCAATTTATTGCTTGAGTTCATCCAACTCTAGTGCTGACATCCGATAAGGTACTATGATATTGGACCACTCTCTAACACTAAATCAATGGAAAATTCTAATTCTCTATTCGAGGGTAAGCTAGAAACATCTTTAGGAAACACATCAAGAAATTCATAACCTACAAGCATTGCAGTTAAATTATCCTCAACCTCTACCTTAGAAGAAAATAAGAGCATGCATCCTTGAGCTCCCTCAACTAAATACTTAATACTTATGACAAGTTAAAAAAAACATGAAACATTCAGACAAATGTGAATCAATAGTCATAGGTTGAGGTTGTCCCCCATTCTTGCAACCTTTAACAAAAATATTCAATATTTCCACATTTAAGACATGTAATTTGTGTTGTTAGACACAACTAGTCTCCATGATTGAATCCAATTTTTTTTCATCCCTTACTCTTACTAGTTGAAACTTGTATTTGCTTGTCCTTTGAAATTATGGGTAAAAGGCATAGATTCTTCCGAAGATTATTGTCCTTATAGTGGAGTTTCTTTCCACCAACGTTAAACTTCTCTTTAGGTTTCTTAGCTTCCAGTGCTTGCATCTTTTTCTCAGCCACCTTAGACTGGTTTACCATGGTGGGGTAGTCACGGATCTTTAGAATTAAAATAAAGTTTTACAGCTCAGGCTTTAGTCCTTGCTCAAATTTATCCCCTTCCACTCGTGTTGAGGATTATCCCTAAGATAGCGAGAATATCTTGATAAAGCTTCAAAATTTGGGGACATACTCTACAACTGACATATCTTCTTTACGAAGATGATGAAATGGTGGTGGGTTTTTCTTTCGAAATTCAGAAAGTCCAACATAATGAGGGTCTACGAATGCTACCAATCCGACATTGGGTCATCTCAAATGACAGAGTTTGTGTCTATTCTCCATGGCTGCAGTTATCAAGTTGCGAACCTCTGCAAGTGCGTCATTCATCCCACACTTGTTACTCACCATATATATGTACACCACCAATTAAACACTAAGTTGGGCAAGCCTAATATCCAACATAATAGTATGCAAATTTTATGACTATTACAAGAAATCCTATAAGCCCAAGTTTTAATTTCTTTTTCAAAAAAAAAAAATAATGATAAAAATAAAGTAAAGTAAACCTACACCACAGTCCGATCTAGGTTCGACGTGGCTCTCATACCAAAAATATAACGCCTAATTACATGGATATAACAATTGAGGTAATAACGGAAAACAATTCGTATTAATATAAGAGAATAAGGTACAATAATAAATAATGAATTGTCCGAAAGAGATAATATTATAAAATCCTTAAAATAAAACCTTACAACTGAAAATTATTTAACATATAAAAATATTCAAAATTGAGCATTTAATAACTAACCTCAAACTAAAATACAATGTAGACACTATGTCTACTTATTCTTGATCTACTAATATAATTTAATGAAATTACTCTTCTCAAAGTAGGCAAGACTTCTCAGTTCTCGACGTCTTTAACAATCTCGGTCTCTGAAAACAACAATTTAATGAGATGATAAATCCCAGTGAATAATACACACAATTTTAAAACAAGTATTGTTCTCAGCTGACGCGGTAACCAAAAAAAATCGATCATGACACTCGCGTTCTTCCAAAAATATTCTTCAGAAATATAAATATTTGTCAATAATAACCAATTACTTCCAATGATTAATATAAACTCATACACTTAAATTAACAATAATTAACATCTATAATAATCAGATACATCCATTTATTTTGTAGAAAATCAATCAATCAATTCAATTATGCCCCATCTTTATATGGAGATGCACTACTTCCGTGAAGTGAGTATTATCTCATCATGTGGAGCATCATTTCATCTAGTGTGGGGTACAAGGCCCATCTGTATGAATTTTAAAACTATCTCATGTGGGGTAATAGACCCATCTATATGGAGCACATAGATCATCCGAGTAAATAACCGTGGGGTACAAGACCCATTCATATGGGTCATAAGCTTATATCAAATACATACAATACAAATAATTTGTTTTTAACAATCGTCATAAAATCATATTTAAAATATAATATTTCATTTAAATATACAATAATATAATTCCTAATTAGATAACAAAAGGTTGTTATTATCTATTGTACGTAAGTCTTTAACAAACAAAATAACCTCCTATTATTAGCTTATAAGTCTCTAACAAATATAACAACTTATTACTCTTGTCTTATGTTAAGCAAATTGGTTATTGAAAAATGTTAAGCAAATATGTTAAGCAACTTATTACATTATTTGTCTTAAAATAATATATTAAACAACTTTTTCTTATAATAAAATTAAAAACACATCAACAATAATAATAATCATATAATCTATAACATAGAATATTTTAAATTTTGAAATTCTAATTATTTTTAATCTTTTTATTTTAGGATGTTAATAGAACATTGTTTGGTTATGAGTGGGCATAGGTTCAAATTTTTCAATCCAACTAATATCGATTGTGGTATATCATAACCCAATTTCGATCAATTATGTCATTGGTTTGAGTGGGTTGCGAATAAAGTGAGTTGGCATGTCAGTTTGATTGGACTATCGACTCTTGATTTGAGCGCTTTTTCATAAAGCAATTTTTGCATATTTCAATTTATTTTTTAAGTAAAAAAGTTGTCTTACATTTTTAGTTAGTTTCGGATAAGTAACTTATTTTCAAAATGACCCAAAGTGTCAACGAGATAATTGAGTGTCACTGAGAGACATAGATTAATTCGAGTTATCGTAAAAAAAAATTATGAACAAAAGATATCAAATAAGTGAAACTATATCTTTTACACCTAGAATTTTCAACCCTATACCTCATGATCAATCAAGTTCTATTATCTCTGGGCCAAATTTTATGAACCCACAATCAACCATAACAACCGACTAGAACGGTCTTCTATCACTCATTCATAGGAAAGACAAATAAGTTAGCACAAAATAACTTAACCATATCTCGAAAGGGAAACCATAGATCAATTAGCAATATGAGATATACATGGTAGATTAAGCAAATCCAAAAATGATGGAACACTTAATCAAATCCAAAATACATTATCATGTGTCAGATTAAATAGAACACAAGTTTAATCTCACAATACTCATTGATGGAGTTGATAGAATAAAAGTAAATGATAATTTTGGTGAAAGAAATAGTCACCGCTTCAACAACATAATAATCTATATTTTTAACGTTGCCGATACAACTTCAATAAAAATGAACCACTAAATCAAACTTAAAAAACAAAAAGTTAAAAGAAATATGAACCTAATCAATCCCTCATAAGGTGTAGAACAACAAAGATGAAAAGGGTAAAAGCCACTTATTCATTACAATAAGAATACAATGAACAATAAATGCAATGACTATGTGACTTTTACTAGAAGCTTAAAAAGTAACTTAAAAAACAGTTAACAAATCACAAAATTAATTTAGAGACTTAATCAAAATAATTAATTTATACATTTTAATATTGATAATTAATTTAGAAAATTACTCATAATTTGGAAGGAAAAAACATTTCACTCGCTAACCAACTTTTATATATAAAAAATTGTTAATACAATTAATTCTTTATTTTCATAGAAATAATCATTTTTAACTATTTATTATTTATCAAGATTGTATATACTTATACATTATATTTTTAAACAATACTATTTTCAATCTTTAATTGTTAGTAAGAGTGTAGTTGATCGTGGTCTAAATTTAAGTAACTTTCAATCACTAGTCTACTATGGACTATCATCCACCTTTTACATACCATGTTTTAAAGTTAGATAGAAAAATACTAACAAGTAGTCTAAGGATATATGTTTAGCAACCAACAATAATGTCTTGAACTAATATATTTAATTTCTCAAAAAATTTAAAACTAGTGTTTTCAATACAAAATTTATTACTTTTTCACATCTTAAAATGAAACTACATTTTATTACATCCACCCCTAAATACAAGACTCATGGTATCATGTGAATAAAGAAAATTGGTAGTTGTATTAAATTTTTTTATAATTGATATCGTTTTTACAAATTTACTCTTAAAAAGAGAGAATTAGTTAATGTTAAAATTA
>JBBPBP010009779.1:64999177-65018732 GCA_037974735.1 Cicer chorassanicum | reverse complement strand
ATGTTAATTATATATATATATATTTGTTATTTTTGTTATGAATTATTTCAATTATATGTATAATAAAAATAAAAAATAAACTGATTTTTATTTTTATTTTTAAATTCCTATGGAAAAGTGGACTTCCTTAAGAAAGTCGCCATTCCAAATGGCGACTAATAACTATGTTTAAAAATATGACATTTTGGAAAATAGATTTGGAAAAGGGGCATTTTGGAATTTTTTTTCTTTTCAAAAGTGGGTTATTAAAAAAAAAAACCAACATTTTATCCTTTAAAACCAAGTTGTTGAGGTTGTTCATTTGATCTTAAAATGTATTCTATTCATAATTAATAATTTGTCGTTCATGCAGATACACAAGAACTTACTCGAATCGAATGACATTTGCAACTGTGAAAGTAAGAAATTACTAATTTAATCACAAATTCTCGGTTGTTCTTTTGAGAAACAAAAAACACCTAATTTGATGAAATATTTAAATGTCTTTGATGGTGTTTGCGAATTCCTTAATTATATCAATTTTTGGTTAATTAATTGCAGGGTTCTGGACATACAGCTCCTGAGTACACTCCTGAGCAATGTTTTGCTATGTTCACTAGGTGGATATCTTATTTGCCTTTATAAATCAACAGCTGAGATGACATAAATTTCATTATCAATAAGATGTTAATTTTTTAATAATTTTATTTTTAAATTATCTATATTTGAACATTGTGTATTAAGGGAGCAACGCAAACAATCATTTGTGCTAAATGTTATGTATTTTTATCTGATATCCTTGGGTCTTCTTATGGTAATCTCATGAAAAACAAATCATGATTTATAAGGTGAATAGAAATATACTTCTTGGAGCCATGATTGGACTATATAAGTTTGAAGAATTAATCTCCAAATAAAAATAATAATATATAGACATTTTACCAAGTAAAAAATATACAACTGTTCTATATATAGGATGCATTCAATTTGACCAATATTAGACTTAATATTGATGGTCGATATTTATATAATCTACATCTATTAAATCAACATCCTAACATATCATTGTCATCTATTACGCCACATTATCAAAATTCTTCCACTTATGCAAATATATGATGTGTCGCTCTAATATGCTTCTCATTCCCTCTATTTCTTTGTTAGTTTCTTCTCATTCATATTTCACATCCCATCTAATTTACAATCCTTTCATATTTCTCATTTTTTTTTACTTCAAATAAATAATTTACTAGATTTCAACCCGTGCGTTGCGCGGGTGTTTTGAGATTTATTTTCAAAAAATAAGTAAGCATTAGAAATTATATATATATATATATATATATATATATATATATATATAAAATTTATAAGTCTTCTTTAGAATTAATCATTTATAAGTCTAATTTTTCATTTTGTTTCGTGAACTAACATTTTTATTAAACAAACTTTATATCTTAGTAGCATAAATGCAATGACACAATAGTTGAATTTATAATTTTATTTTACACAGTTTTATTTGTAAATATCATCTCAAAATAATACTAGTTAATTAGATGTATGAATTATAGAGAAGAAAATGGACAGTAAAATGTTAGTCACATCACAAAAGAATAACTTGAAAAAATATTAAAAGTGACACTAGCATATAAAGTGGCATTAGCATATATAAAATTCACAAAGCAACTAAGAAAATTTAAAAATGGTTGAATGATTTGAATTGATAGTTGTAATTACTTTTCTTTCTACGATAATAGGCTATCTTAAAGGAAAAAGTATGAACTAAAACAAATGTATAACATAAATGCAGCTTAAAAAAGACATTAATTAAATTCGAATATGAAAATATGTGCATTTAGAATAGAATAATTCTGGAACCGGTAGAAATTTTGTTTTTATTGTATTAGTGTGAAAAGCAACATCACTCTTCAAGATAAGTGTTTCCTCCGTCTCATTTTAAATATCTCATTTGAGGTGTGTACAATTCTTTAGAAAATAATTAGTTAATTTGATTTCAATGATAAATGTTTCATTTACTCAAATGTTTTTAATATTTGCAGTTAGCAGAAAAATTTGATGAGTTGACATATAATAAATAAAAGTATTAGTGGAAAAAGAAATTAATGTTGTATTGGTATTGTAAAATGATAAATAATTTAAGACAAAAAGAAATGGCAAATGAGGAATTTAAAATGAGATGGAGGAAATAATTGTTTCCTTGTAGACTTGACTTGTCAGAATGGAATAACAATTTACAAATTTGTGAAAAATCTAAAACATTTGGTTAAAACCTAATTTGTAGCCTCCATCTGTTCATCCCCAGCTCACATGCCTCTTGTGTCGGGTTTTTTTTTGTTGAGTTATATGAGCCAAAAGCAAAAAATATAATATCACTCATGATACAATTATAACGCAGAAGAAAATATTGAAATTTTATTTGGAGAACGTAAAGTTAAAAATATGGATTAGAGGTTTCAAACTATAATGTAGACAGACGTGTTGTTATTATTGTTCCTTAATTACTATGGGAACTTTAATTTTTCAAGAATTATGTAAACTAGATGCTAACCAGTGCATTGTGCGGGTATATTTTAATTTATTTAATTTAAGTGGATTTTAAAAAAAATCAATATGAAGTTTTATGTCCCAATTGTTAAATAATTATTGATATAGTAGTTATATAAATAATATATATTCAATTTTATAAACGTAATTTATAGAAGAGAAGTACCTCACAATAAAAGGCATATATAACTAGTCGAAATATATTTTAGGGGTAAGCAAGAGAGACATATGTAGTCTCAATTCAGAAGAAGTTGAAGAAATTTCTCATGTTATAAAGTTCGAAGAAATTTCTCATGTTATTAAGTTCAATATTATATATTCTAAAAATATGTATACAATTGCTAGCAAATAAATAGATGGCAGTTAGAGGCGAAAATGTGAAGTTGATTAATCCAGACAAAAAAAACGTACAAGTAGATGGCAGGTAGAGGCGAAAATGTGAAGTAAATTAATGCAGACAAAAAAAAAACGTATTGAGTAGTAATGTGGAATTAATGTGAAGTTTTATTTAATTTAAGTGGATTTTAAAAAAAAATCAGAAGTTTAATGTCCCAATTGTCAAATGATTATTGATATAGTAGTTATATCAATAATATATATTCAATTTTATCAATGTAATTTATAGAAGAGAAGTACCCAACAATAAAAGGCACATATAAAAAGTCGAAATATATTTTAGGGGTTAGGAAGAGAGACATATGTACTCTCAATTCAGAAGAAGTTGAAGAAACTTCTCATGTTATTAAGTTCAATATTATATATTCTGAAAAGATGTATATAACTGCTAGCAAATAAGTAGACGACAGTTAGAGGCGAAAATGTGAAATTGATTAATCCAGACAAAAAAAACGTATAAGTAGATGGCATGTAGAGGCGAAGATGTGAAGTAGATTAATGTAGACAAAAAAATGTATTGAGTAGTAACGTGAAATTAATGTGAAAGATGTTGGACAAACGTTATGAAATAATAATGTGACGTTATGAAATTATAATATGAGATTAATTTAGAAAAAATTGAGTAGAGATTATAAAATAATATTTAAATAGGAGATATAATATAAGATAATGGATGATGTATAGAATTTGTGGAAAAGCTATTTAGAAAATGAAACTCTCTATGAAGACGTACACGTCAGTTTTTTGGCTGAGGTGAGAAATGTTTGCATACGTGGAGGAAATAGTATGAGGTGGCAGCGGAGTCTGTTTTAAATATATATAATAGATATAATAGATTTCAACCATTGTCCGGTTAATTTATTGCGCTAAAAAAAATATGCATTGTAACAATGGATCTACTTTGAATGATGGAAATTAGGAACTATCAAAACCTTATGGTTTGAAAAAAGAAGAGGAAATGGCCTAATAAGAAGTGACTGAAAGAAGACAAAACGTACGATTTGTTGAATGGAACATCAATAATTGGCATCAAGATAAATTAAATAAATTATAATTTTTTATTATTGATATTATAAATGAAAGATAACATAAATATGTAACTAAATATTAGGCATAAAATGGAACACGCATTTCCAATGGCTAGCAATCCCCTATGGAAGAAAAAAATGATCATGAAAGAGAAAAATATATCAAAGTTAGTTACTCAAATGAATATTAACATCAGTTGCATTTCATCAAACACCACAAAAGCATCTCTTGAGGTTGTGGTATCGTATCTTCTTGAATCTTGGTTCAGCCAAGAAAACTAGAATAAATATTTGGACTTACAATGGAAATGGTTACAGAATAAATTCATATTTAATAAATGATAAATAGATAATAGAGAAACGTTAATTGCATTATGAGCTATTATTAATGTTTGTTTATTGTTGAATTTTTTTTTGTTGATGAAATGAAATTGTGTACTATATGAAGAATAGAAAGAGAAGAGATTCCAACTATGACAACTAAGCAAATAAGTGACGTGACACAAATAGAGTTTTGTGACATAAAATGTGATTAGGTGTCAAATAAATGGTTTGGGAGTCTATTTTAATATATTATAATCGATTAAACCAATCATCCATTTATCACCCATAAACGGCTACAAATTAAAGCATAGTATTTATTCATTCACCAGTTATACATTTTTAATATAGAGCTATATATAGTATACCTCTGAAAATTGAAGACTGCCTCTGAAGACTGAATTTGAAGCATGGCTCTGAAGCTCTTGCATGTCTTTGATGAACACAAACTCAGCATGCCTCTGAAAAGTTCATATCAAGGTATAATTAAATCTAAATAGATTATTTAAATCATAAATTTAAAGCTCACAATCCGCTGGTCAAAATGGGGCAACACACTCCAAATGTTGTCTTTGATATGCAGCCTCTAATGTTGCACTGACTCTGAAGTTTCAACAAGGTGATTTGTCCAATGCCACTAATTTTAAGTCATGCAATTATACATCTGACTATCATTATTCAAGAAACACAACATCTCACTCCAACAAGAAAGTCAATACCTCTGATGGAAAATCAACGACTTAAATTAAAGAATTAAGTATGAAAAGAAGACTTGACTGAATCAAAAACTTGTGAAGATATGAGAATAACTCGAATCCATTCCAACTCAAATCAAGCAAGAGTATGAAAACAACCTCACTAAATTGAAAGAAGTATGGCTTTATGGTAGTAGATGATTACACTAGGTAGACTTGGGTAAAATTCTTAAGAAATAAAGATGAATGCCACAACGCGTTTATTGCATTTTTCAAACAAGTAATGAATGAAAAGGGTCTTAAGATTTTAACAATTAGAAGTGATCATGGATGAGAATTTGAAAACAAGCCCATTGAAAGTTTTATTGATGAGAATGGAATCTCTCATAATTTCTCCTCTCCTAGA
Organism: Cicer chorassanicum; assembly: GCA_037974735.1. Lineage (NCBI taxonomy): Eukaryota > Viridiplantae > Streptophyta > Magnoliopsida > Fabales > Fabaceae > Cicer > Cicer chorassanicum. The sequence continues at coordinate 65,013,345 of JBBPBP010009779.1, read as the reverse complement.
ACACCACAACTAAATGGAGTTGTAGAAAGAAAGAATAGATACCTTCAAGAAATGGCCAGAACCATGCTCATTGAGATGGATATTGCAAAACATTTTTAAGCAGAGGCAATTAGCACTGCATGTTATATTCAAAATAGAATCTTAATTAGGTCAATGTTGAATAAACCACCATATAAATTACGGAAGGGTAAAAAGCCTTACATCTCCTGTTTTAATCAATTTGGTTGTAATTGTTATATGTTAAACACTAAAACAACCTTGACAAGTTTGATTCTAGATCACTAAATTGCACCTTCATTGGATACTCTGAAAGGTCTAAAGCTTATAGAGTGTTTAGTAGGGAAACTCATATTGTGAAAGAGTAAATACATGTTAAATTTGATGACAAACTGCTTGACCTTAAAAAAAGTCAACGCAAGTTGGTTATAGTGTAGATTTACTGGAACCAAAGGAAGCAGATGCAGACAAACCAGAAGAACAAAAAAAATCAGAGGATACAAGTAAATCAGAAGAAGATGACAAATCATTAGAGGATGAATATAACTAAGTCAGAAGCAAACAAGATAAGTCAGAAAGGAGATCTGGATGGAAGTACAAGTCATCTCATCCTGAAACTCTAATCATTGGAATGAAAATGATCCTTTGAAGACCAGATCATCATTGAAAGACACAACTTTATTTGGTCTACTATCATCAATTGAACCTACATCTGTTGATGAAACATTGACAAATGATGGATGGATCCTTGCAATGCAAGAAGAGTTAACAAAATTTAAAAGGAATGATATTTGGGATCTAGTACCTGGACCAAAGAAAAACACTATTTGAACCAAGTGGGTTTTTAGAAACAAGCTAAATGAAAAAGGCGAAATGGTAAAAAAAACAATGCAAGACTTGTTGCACAAGGCTATAGTCAGCAAAAATGCATTGATTACACTAAGACATTTGCTCTAGTGGCTAGGTTATAAGCTATTTGTGTCCTGCTCTCTTTTGCTTCTTATAATAACATTACATTATTTCAAATGGATGTTAAAAGTGCATTTCTAAATGGCTATATAAGTGAAGAAATCATTGTTAAGCAACCCCCACGTTTTGAAAGTTCTGAATTTTCAGACCGTGTATTAAACTTAGGAAATTATTGTTTGGTCTAAAAAGAGCACCTAAGGCATGGTATGATAGACAAAGTAACTTATTGCTTAAAAGCAATTTTGAAAGAGGACAAATAGACAACACCCTATTTAGAAAATCATTAGGAGATGACATTCTTATCATTCAAATTTATGTTGATGACATTATTTTTGGATCTACTAATGGCACTATTTGTCAAGAACTTGCTAAGTTGATGCAGCTTGAATTTCAAATGTGTATGATGGGAGAACTTAATTAAGTTCAGAAAAGTCAAAAAGTCATATACATTCATCAAACCAAATATACAAAAGAGCTTCTCAAGAATTTTAAAATGAATGATTGTAAACCTATGGCTACACCAATGCGTCGTACCTGATCACTTGAAAATGATGAATCAGGCCAAAAGGTTGACCAAAAATCATATAGAGGAATGATTGGATCACTGCTTTACCTTACTGCCTCCAGACTTGATATTATGTTTAGTATGTGTGTGTGCAAGATTTCAGACTGATCCAAGGAAATCTCATTTAACAGTTGTTAAGAGGATCCTTGATACTTAAAAGGTACTACCAACCTTAGCTTGTTCTACAAGAAATCTACTAAGTACAATTTAAGTGGCTATTCTGATGGTGATTTTGCTGGAGACAAACTTGAGAGAAAAAACACAAGTGGAAACTGCACATTTCTTGGTGAAAACTTAATTTCATGGTCAAGTAAGAGACAAAGCACAATTGCAATGTCAATAGAAGAGGCTGAGTACATTTCATGAGTTGGTTGCAGTTCTCAATTGTTTTGCCATTTGCCTAACCAAGAACTCAATTCTACATTCTAGAGCCAAACACATAGAAATCAAACATCACTTCATTAGGGACATTGTTCAAAAAAGAGTACCAAATATCCAGTTTATAGACACTGAACACTAATAGACTGACATATTCACCAAATCATTAGCTGAAGATAGATTTGAATTCATTATGAAAAATCTAAACTTTACCTTTATACCTTATTGATGTTGTCCCAAGCTTAGAGTAGTCTATATTCATACTAGGATAAGTTTTATGTTCTATTCATATTAGGCTATGTTTTATGTTATGTTCATTTTGTTAATAAAAAGTGCAAATACATTAAAAAAAAAGTTTCACTTTCAAGTCTTTTGGTCTAATGACAAAAGGGAAAGAAATATATTTGAGAACAATAATGTGGGGAGATAATGAAAAAATTACCTGGATTTAGGGGAAGTCAAGTAATAAAAGAAAACATAGTTTTGTCATCATCAAAAATAAAAATATTGTTGGAACCAACTTGGTTTTCCACTTATAGTTCTGATGTTAACAAAAGTATTTTATAAGAACAATAAATTTGGATTAATGGCTTCATTAAGTATGCAAAAATTGGAAGAAGAAAATCAAATGAAGGTACCAGAGAAAGTGACCAAAGGAAGTCACCAGAGGAATTGCCCAACGGATGAGATCAGAGGAACATAACGTATATGCGTTTGCTATGAATATATGCCTCTGAAAGTAATGTGCTTCTAAAATTTACAAAGATTGCCTTTGAAGTTTAGGTCTAATGTTTGGGTCCGAAGATTGGGTCTGATAATTGGGTTTGAAGATTGCCTTTGAAGAATTGCTCTGAATTTTAAGCATGTCTCTAAAACCCTTGTATTCATAATGGATGTTAAGTTTCTCTTGAGTTGAGGGACATATCCCATTCTTGTTGGTACTCTCCTCGTACCATCTTCAACCCCAAATTACAGAACCAATTGTGACACCCTTGCATTATGGATTATTCTCAATGATGACCATTCCCCCATCAGTTTCTTGAATCCAGGAATCCAATCTCTTTGGGGTTATGTAAAATGAGTATACTGAGTCCAAGACCCACTCATCATCAAAATATCTTGTAGTTACCATTAGCACATCAACATTTAAGTAATCTCCTAAAGCAATTGTCACTTTCCATCATCCTCCCAACCATCATTCTTTTCTTGAATTTTCTATAAGATCTTCTTGATCAAATCTTCATCTGAATAATTAATATCTTCTTGTAGATAAATCTTGATCGAGTCTTCTTTTAAATAATTCATATCTTCTTGTGATAAATCTTAATCAAATCTTCATGTAAATAATTTATATCTTCTTGTGATAAATCTTGATCAAATCTTCTTGTAAACAATTCATATCTTCTTGTGATAACTCTTGATCAAATCATCTTGTACATAATTCATAATTTCTTGTGATAAATCTTGATCAAATCTTCTTGTAAATAATTCATTATTTCTTGTGATAAATCTTTGATCAAATCTTCTTGTAACTAATTCATATTTTCTTGTTGATAAGATCTTGATCATATCTTCAAATCTTGACCATATATTCTTTTCAACTTGGTCAAAGATTTTCTTTAATTATAAATCTGAACCAAATCTTATTATAGATTGTCTTCAAAAACACGAATCTTCTTTCATACTCTTGTTTGATTTAAGCTAGAATGGATTCAGGTTGTTCTTGGATCTTCACTCTTCTTTCAATTCTTTCAATTTTAGTCGTCGAATTTCCATCAGAGGCATTGACTTTCTTGTTGGAGTGAGTTGTTGTGTTTTTTTTTTAATAATGATAGTCAGAGGCAGAATTGCATGACTTGGAATTAGTGACATTGGGCAAATCACCTTGATGAAACTTCAAAGTCAGTGCAATACTAGAGGCTGCATATCAGAGACAAAACATTTGGAGTGTGTTGCACCATTTTGATCAGTGAATTGTGAGCTTTGAATTTCTGATTTGAACAATCTCTTTAGAGTTAATTATGCCTTGATATGAACTCTTCAGAGGCATGCTGAGTTTGTGCACATCAGAGACATGAAAGGGCTTCAGGGGCAAGCTTCAAATTCAGTCTTCAAAGGCAGTCTTCAGACTCAGTTTCAGAGCCACTATTCAAAGACAACTTTTTGACCCAATCTTTAGACCCATACATCAGACCCAGGCTTCACACCTAGATATCAGACCCTGACATCAGAGGCAATCTTCGTAATCTTCAGAGGCACGTTACTTTCATAGGCATATGTCTAGAGCCAGACACGTATACTTTGTGTTCCTCTGATCTTATCCTTTGGTCATTTCCTCTAGTGAATTTCCTCTGGTCGCTTCCCTTGGTTGCCTCATTTGGTCGCTTCCTCTAGTACCTTCGTTTGATTTTCTTCCTCTAGTACCTTCCTCTAATTTTTTCTTCTTCCAATTTTTGCATACTTAATGAAGCCATTAATCCAAATTTATTGTTCTCATAAAATACTTTTGTTAACATCAAAATTATAAGTGGAAAACCAACTTGGTTCCAACAGTAGTGCTTCAACCTTCACATTCAAACTAGACTTTAGGTTCGGGAGTTGATTACGTGTAGGGAAGGGATTAGCACCATACGACAACCGTTAAAAAAACAGTTACTTATAATTAATTTTGCAAAATTATTATTTACTTAAATATATTTATTTGTCCTTATTATTAAATTGCAAATATAACCTATTTTTGTTTATTAAAAATGATTTTGAAATAAAAAGTGTATTTAAAAAGATAGGGAAATAATGAAATTTTTATTATTGTGCTTGACACCATTGAATGTCTTGATATCTTTTAAAGAAATACGTTTTGTTGCGGAAATTTGAATTTGATTAAAAAAGCTTGTTGATTTGATGAAGGAAAAAGATATTAGGTATGAGAAATTAATTTTGATGAGTATGTTTGGTTGTTTGTTTGAATTTGGTTGAAATTGTTTAAGATCACAAAGTCATCACAACTTATGCGTTTTAAACTAAGACTGACAATATGTTGTATCTCGATCAATCCTATTTGTTAAAAGATTATTATTATTTTGGAGCTTAAAATCGCAAAGTTGTCACAACTCAGATGTTATAAATATCTAAGATTAATAAGATTTCCCATCTCAATCAATCTCGATATTTATTGTTAATATTTTTATTTTGTTTTTAGGAAAAATGAAAAGGCTAAACCTCAAATTTTAACAAAGATTAAATGGAATTAAACCTAAAAAGAATTTTTTTAGTCATATAATAATAATAATAATAATAATAATAATAATAATAATAATAATAATAATAATAATAATAATAATAATAATAATTTTGCTCTGGGTATGATGTCGCCGGTTGGTCCCATCCTAACTTGAATTTCCTGGATAGCGGCAGTGATAGAACATAATTGAATTTATGGCAGTAAAACCAGAAATGGACAAAGAGAAGGAAATTTTTTGTTGCAATGAACAAACCTATACCTCTTTCAGGGTATCTTTGGAGTAGAGTCGGCGATTTCGAAGAATTACCGCGGAGGAACAAACGATTTTGCAGAAGATGATTTTGTGAGGATGGTGAAGCAGAAGCGGACATTGACATGAGGGAAGAAGAAACTGTTGGAGGAAGTCATTAAAAAATTAGGGATTAGAGGGATTAAAAGAGGGAAAAATTATTTAGAAACTAAGTAGAAAAAAAATGAGGTGAAACATAAAAAACAAGATAACTTTCTAAGGCGTACACATCAGCTTTTTTGCTGAGGTGTAGAAAGATTGTGGTTTCTATGATTGGGGTTGTTGAAGGCTAGAAGACAGAAATGTGTTGGTGTGATTTAGCCTAATTTCTTATTGATTCAACATTTCTCAACTGTTATTTTTTACATCTTTTCTTTGTGTTTCCTTTTTCTGGTTTTATCTTTTAAAGAAATCCACTCTTTATTGTATTTTTGGTTCTCAATTTATAGGCGACAATGATGACTCTTTGTATCTATGAGGTAAATTGAGTTCTGGTTTTTCTATTGTTTTGTAGAAATTATGGAATTGTGTAGAGATGAAAAGGGATAAAAGTGGCTGAACTTTTGCTTGTTTGTATTCTTAGTGAAGATTATAGCCTTATTATTAAAAAGGAAGAAAAAAAGGAAGCTGAAAAACACGGAGGTTGGGGGCACACACTAATGTTAATTATTTTATTATTTTTAGGCCAACTGTAAATTTAATACTTATGTAATATAAACTCAAAATTAGGTCTGATTTATGAAATAATGATTTTTTTTTATTTGATAACAATAATGCAAAATTTTAGAATTAAACATATTATTACATATTTTTTAAATACTTTTTAATTGGCCGAACAAAATTGGGGTACTACATTCCGACACTTTTCATCTATTATAGATGATCTGCTTCTTTTCTAATTTCTCCTTTTTGTCTCTAGTATCTTTGGACTTTCTAAAATCCTTCTTGGGAAAAGGTCCTCAAACATTTAACTCTCTTAGAGAAAACTCGTCATCTTCTAATCTATACTCTAATCATACTCATTGTCCTCTAGTTCTTCGATTTGCAGAGCCTTAAAAGCAGCATTATTACCCTTGGACTTTAAGCCAAGAAATTTTGATTATTTTTTCTTTGGCTCATCTTCATTCAACTCAATCTCATAAGCTCTTTTAGAGGCATAGTGTTGAGATCCTTAGCTTCTTGAATAGTTATGACATTTGCTCTCTATTTGCTTGGAAGACTCCTCAAAAAAAATTTGACATGATCAACAATTGCATAGCTCTTGTTGAGAACTTTCAACCTAGAGACTAAATTCTAAAAAGTAGAAAATATCTTCTCAATATCTTCATCTTCTTCCATCTAAAATAATTCATACTTTCTTACCAATAGATTTGCTTGAGATTCATGCACTTGCTTATTTCCTTCACCGTTAAGGCATAAAGCATCAAAGGTACTCTTATCTATTTCTTTGTCACTACATTTGTCAAACTCTTTGAAGGCAATAGCATTCATCATAAAGTTTATGGCTTTGTGATGCATCTTGTACTTCTTCTACCATCAGCATCCATATTCTTTCTAGTTATTTCAACCACACCTGCATCTTTTGGAGCCACGTATATGTATAAACTTTTTCCATCTTATGTATAAACTTTTTCCATCTTTTTAATGAAATTTTCTAACACTATTTAGTAAAATAAAAGCTTTGAAACAAAAGGAGGTAAAGAAAAGAGAAAGAACACAAACAATTTATCCTGGTTTGCCACTAACATTGTAGCTACGTCCAGTTGCTTCAACCTGAAGGATTTATCCACTAAAATCAAACTAATTTTTATCATCGCCACTAGAACATATACGAGCCAATTTGACTATGTTCTAATTTCTCAAACTACTAGCTTAGTACAATCAAGATTTTGAAGAACAACCACTATTGGGTCAAGGTACAAAGGATAAAGGTTTCTTTTATGTATATTAAGATAACTCTAAAACAAATGATATGAAAATGTAACTTACATATACAAGAAAACATTCTTTTTGAAAGGCTTTTGATAATATGATCACTGATTATTTATCTGTCCATTACAGTACTGATTTGATGTCGTTAATTTTCTAACTGTTCCAAGTAATGGCGCACAAATCTTGTACGGATGGTACTATTAGAACATCTGGCATGAATTTCGAAAAAGATTATTTTGTCCTTTTCCGCGCTTTATAACTTCTTCAGAAAATATCTTGTCCACTAAGTCAATATGATCAAAGGAAGTTTGCATCAAAGGATTCACGTCAAATTGTTGTAGATGCTTCAATTAGAGGATTGACTTGTGTCAAACTTATTGGTCACAGAGTGTTGGAATGTTGAGCTTATTAGATGATTACTTTTTTCATATGATTGATTGATATAACAGGATTTGACTTTTTCATATGTTGTGTAAAGGTGCTTGATCAGATGAATCAAATATAGACACGTCAGATTGAACAAAAAGATGTATATTTAGAAGATTAATTCAGTTGCTTAGTGGAGGTATAATGATTGTGTATCTCTAGTCAGCCAAACATGCTCAAAGTCTTTTATCAGAGGATCTAAACACTTAGAAAATACGTTAAAGTATAAATTGTTCTCACATATATTTTGTTATCATCAAAACCAAAATTAAGGGTAATTGTTTTCAAACCAAATTGGTTCTAACATTTTTAACTGTGATCACCAATGAGGAGAATATTTTCGTCTCTACATAGTCACACAAGCACAACACAAAACATGATGCTAGTGATTTTATGAGGGATGTGGCAATTAGGATTACTTAGAGAGTATGCTCATTTTCTGTTTATGAAGAATGAGCCACTAAAATTCAAAGACTCCTATTTTAGGTCTAACCCAAAATAAGTTTCGTACATGATTATATTTAATTAAACTCTTTTAATTGAATACAAAATATTAATTAAATTAAATCAGATTTCATTCAATTAATTGTCAAGTCTCATTTATTTAATTCAAATTATTGTCAACACTCGTTTATTTAATATAAAATATTATAAAAAATAATTAGCATCAAGAAATACACCATTGTTACCCAAATCATGAGAAAATCGGTGATACAATTTCAACTTTTATGCGATCAAAATATATTGTGATGTAATTATCTCTTTGTCTAAATGTCTAATTTAATGTAAGTAATGTGTGTCATCCTAGAAATATCCAATTATTATTTTTCTCGACCCCAAATTTGATACATAAATATTAATGAATCTGATATCAAATATTAATTCACTCTTGTATGGCCATGTATTTCCATTGTCTCTCCATTGATAGGTCTGAAACACAACTCCTATTACGCAGGAGCAAAAAATGTTATCTACATTACTCACACTCATCCACATGTTTACAAGATAACTTACTCTCAAAGAGAGGATATACAAATATTATCTTGCATTGTGGTTTCTAATTAGAATTTCTTTCCAAGGACAAAATATTACTATTTTTGTCAACTTCAATTTTTAGTTTTAAGTGAGCCTGAATAAGGCTTGACATTATAGTTGTCGGAGAGATACATTGATGGATGTTGTCACTTAAAGAAATAATTCTTTGTACTTTGGCATAGAGTTAATGACTACTTTTCAGGCTATTGTGTACGGAGAGTTGAATTTTCAAGAGTTATTTTTTATCTTCATGCTCATATTTCATACTTCCTTATCTTTTCCTTCCATGACTTATTTATTTTGATGGAAGCTAATATTGATGTTGTCTTTGCGTTTGTAATATTTTCATATGATGATCGTCTTGGTTAGATGATGTTTTCATATCTTGTAACTGACGATGAATAGCTTATTGTACCAAAATGTCTTGTGTGCTTCACTTGATTTAGCATGCAATGAATGACTGCTCCAATTGGCTTCTATAACACGTTTAGTGCTTTACTCTGGTGTTAGCACATAGAAAGCTCTAGACTATTTTGACCTTGAGTATAACTGATTCCTTTTATGCTACTCGTTCATTGTCAGACAAAGAGTATCGGACAATCTACTGTTTTGTCACATATTCAATATGTACTACTCATGTTGTTTAGACAATAATCATCAAATATTTCTTTCATCACAGATCTAAAACATGGTACCAATAGTGTATCAAAAACAAAATGCATAGTATTTAGTTCATAGGTACAATGATATATCTTTGTAACAATGGTTGCTTCAATACTATAGAAGAAAAAGAACAAAATGAGCTGTCTATTGAAGGAAAAAAATTGTTTCAGGATCTTTTCTTTTATAAAAATTAAATTGTCTTTTTTTAATTATTGTCATTTGTCAAATTATTTCCTTTTAATTATATGTTATGATACTTGTGGTCTGTGGAGGAAAAGAATGAATTGTATGATTAATGATCTTGTATCTCACATTAGGTAGTGTTTGCCTATTTTTATTAATTGAACGCTGATTTGTGTTTGATTTGGGTTGCTATACATTTGTTATATCCTAGTGTTGTGACAAATTTTTTTAAATAGCCAATTGTTTCAATGATTTGTGTTGTGACACCGATGCTAATCGTTTTGTTGACTTTTCATTGTTGACTGTGGAGCCGGCCAGACCGACGCTATATGTCTTTTATTTGAACGTAGCGTCGTTGCAGCCGACGCTAACTATTTTGTTGACTACAATTTGTTGACTGTAACGTGTGCCATCCGACGCAATTGAATTTTTACAAATGACATGTCAACGGATATTACTAGCTTCGGATGTTCTATTTTGTTGGTAGCGTCGGCTTAGAGGGGGCTGGCCAAAGCTAATATAGCGTGGAATGACATTTGGCCGACGCTATGTATTAGCTTTGACCGTTTTAGCCTAGGCCCGATACCGACGCTAAATCAACATTACCGTCGGCTTTTTGCCTATTAGCGTGGGCTTGTGACCGAAGCTAAATTCAATTTTTCTAGTAGTGTAACATTTACTCAAATAACAGCAGACTAAAACCAACCACGTTTCATCAAACAACTTATTTGCATTATTGATAATGAAACATGGTAGAGATTGATTCTTCATTCCAAAATTACTTTAGTTATAAAGAAAACCTGTACTCAAGAGTACAACAACAAAACATTCACATAAAAATAGTAATCATTCATAATGTAGAAACATTTTTTAATTTTGAGTATTACTGGTAAATAAGTCTTCAATGTTCCTGAGTTTTGAACATGGTGTATAGGAAATTGTTTGTGTTGAATCCATTGTATTTAGTGTAACAGCCGCTCTGCCACCGCGAGTATCGCGTCATAATGAAAATAATTATCACTTAGTTTCAACTTTCAGGCACCAAATTGAAAATCAATACGTCATCCTCTTGTAACACACATGAAAACAACCATAAGCAAGCAACCAAAAATATTAACTAACTAACTGGCACCATCAAGTTAATTATGTAGCGCCAATTTAACGCACTAGCGCTCAAGAAACCATCACAAAGCTGAATGAAACACATATTCAAAACTCAAACCAATAATTAACATTTAAAAAACACAATGAACAATCAAAAATCATCATAATAACTCAAAAAACAAAAACAAACAACAAACAATTGGTCACAAATTATTGAATAATAATGACTTAATATAAAATGCTTTAGCCATGAGAATATGACAGATTCTGATGTACTGCAGCATCTGAACTTGATCAAATTAGTGTTGATCTAGGCATCTAGCAAGTTCAATTTTAGCTTAATTTGTTACGTGTATGATTTTCTCCTTCTATACTAACAAATTTATGTTATACAATTACTTTCAATTTTTTCTGCAATGACACGCACATCTTCTTATGAGTAATCTCGCGATTGTAACACCCCAAATTTTATAATAAATATTTTCTTCATGGAATAGGATTTTAGGTAATTAATTTGGTATTAAAAATATTTTAGAATATATGTAGATAAATCTTGTGACTAATTTTCGTTATATGAGTGTTTTCTATGATACGCTAATTTTGTATATATTTGACTAAATAAGTGATATAAATAACAAATATTATATTTTATTACTTTATATATTTTTCTATAAATAATAGTATTTTAGTGTAAATATTTTAAAGAATAAGATTTTAGGCGATTCTAGATGTATATGTGCGTTCCTAGTTAACGTGATATTTTCTTGTATATTTGACTGATGTTAAGTGTGCACATAATTATATTTAATTATTTATAAATATATGTTATTTTAATTATTTATTTTACAAATAATTATCTTGATATATTAGTAATTTTAATATTGATTTTCTTTATTTTTATATAGTTGCTATGGTATGAGGATTTTATACATATTTATTTTGATTTAGTAATTAATATAAATTGTTGATGTTATATTTATTTATTTTATCATTTCGACTATTCTATAAAGATGATGTATTTTTATGTGATTATTTTGAAAAATATTATAGTAATAATTATAATTATTATTTTGAATATGAGAGTTTTGGTTAAAATTAGATTTATCTATGTTAAGGATAAATAATATTATGTTAAAATGAGTATTTTGGAGAAAAATTTTCTAGAAAAGTAAAATAAATTATTTATTTATTAAGGGCTTGTAGAAATACTAGAAAATAAATTTTGCACCAGACGACACCTATTTTCTACTTCTGCATATTAATTTGGGCTATAACTGGTTCAACTTTTCTTTTCTACACCTGCGAGTTGCGTATTACACCCCTATTTCTGCCTCATACTTGACTACCTTGTGTTGGGCCTTACAGTTTTACTCTTGTACGGTACATCTGCTATCTGCACCCCTCCTTCTGCAATTAAAAAAAAAACGAAAATCAGACTAATGGCAACCAAATCACATCAAACACTTTTTCTCTCCAATTCACTCCCACCAATTCTTTGCCATTTGAATTGATCCCAACCTCTGTCCCACACAAACTCGGCCACTGAATCCATTTTTGGCGTCAACTTTATCGATTGTGGCTATGATTCATCAAAAACCAGCTGTGCTTCTTTCCTTGGGCGAACTGTTTTTGACAGATTCCGATCACCATGTTTATCATATCAAAAAACTGGCATCGTTTTTGGATTCCTCTCATCGAAATCTTCAAGAAGCACTACTCATTTTCATTTTTCGATGAAGTTGACGTCGGACCCTTCCAGCGCTCCGACGAGTCGGTGAGAGTTTTTCTTCAGTTTTTCTCGCCGTTTGACTCCATTTTTGCTCTTAAAATTATTATTAATTATTTAACATTTATTTTTATGTTTCGCATAATTTATCAGTCGCGTCTCAGGGATTTTGTGAACTTGTTGTTTATTCGGATTCGCTCGTTGTACGTTGTCGATCTGCAGTTGCGGTTGAAAACTTCCAGTGATTTATATGTTTGAAAAAGTGTCTAAATAAGGTAAGGGGTGAGAGAGTTTGAATTCATGAATATTATATATTGTGAGATGAACGGGAAAACCGTATTTTCTAACAATTCATCCGGGACTTGCTACGTACGGCAGTAGCCCTTTGAGGGATAAATTAATTAATGTGCAAATATGGAAATTTTGAGAATAAAATGTGGAATAGAAATATTTATAAGGAGTTGATTGATTTAATTTCGTTAAATGTGTGCTATTTGATATTGTTGTGCTATTGAGTGTCGAATGAATTTTATGTATAAGTTTGATTAGACGGGTTTATGTGATGTGATAATAAAAGCTGAATTCAATTTGATAAGTTTATGTGATTATGATGATGTATAATTAATAATAACTAGAATATAACCAGTGCATTGCGCGGGATATATAGACTTTAACATATTAGTAGTATTGTGAATAAGATTTTAAAATTTCAAAAATAATATAATTTATTCATTTTGTTTGTAGAGTATTTTTTTCAAGTGAGTTTATTTGAGTAATTATTATATATGAGTCGACAAACACATATTTGAAAATATGTAAAATGTTTTGCAGAACGTAATTGCAACTAATTCATATATTTAGTATTAAAAATCTTAAAAGTATTTTAATAAATATTAATATATGTAACTATCTACCGCAAAATCATATTAGTCATGCTCTTTTGTGTTGTCTAATATAAATTTATAGTCAAAATATTGTTAGAAAAATATAAAAATGATTTTTTCATTTGGTATTCATTTCATTCTAATTTTGTCAAAGAAATGACAAATCTAAATTCCAATATTTTGAGTATGAGACTTTTATACAACATGACTTGAGAATTTTCTTAAACAACTCGTATGTACGATTGAGTAGAAGTAAAACAGATGTAGAAACTTCAAATTGGTAGTATTTTTAAAAAAATTGACAACAAAAAAAACATCTCCGTAAAAAAACAACAAACAATTTTTTAATCTAAATATTAAACATTATTCTTTTATCTATAAATGGTAAATAGTTTTCTCCCGAATACACAATAATAACACTCATATAAAACTGAATATGGAAAATCTTCTTTGTCTTTTGAGGAGCCAATATATTTTCATGTCGTAGATGAGATCAAATATGTCTGCAAAAACAATACTCTAACTAACAACAATCTATAAGTATAATATGTTACAAAATACCACTTACTTAAAAGCTATATGTGCAAAAAAAAAAATTTCCAACTATATCTACTTCTTTGAAAATTAATTGGGTTGCAAGGCACTAATCGTATAGATTGTTTGAAGAAGTAGAATAGTATACATAAGAAAAAATTATATATTGATTGTACTTTAATTTGTAACTCATAAGACATTAATAGTTATACTTAATATTATATACTAAATAATAATAATAA
>JBBPBP010009779.1:64955341-64998905 GCA_037974735.1 Cicer chorassanicum | reverse complement strand
TCTACTTCTTTGAAAATAATTGGGTTGCAAGGCACTATTAGTAGAAATTGTTTGAAGAATTAGAATAGTATACTAAAAAAATTATATATTGATTCTACTTTAATTTGTAACTCATGACACATTAATAGTTATACATAATATTGATTTTACTTTAATTTGTAACTCATGACATGTTAATAGTTATACATTATATTAGATGCTAAATAATAATAATAATAATAATAATAATAATAATAATGATAATAATAATAATAATAATAATAATAATAATAATAATAATAATAATAATAATAATAATAATAGTAAAATGTGTGTTAAAGCAAATTGGAAGTTGAATAATAAGGAGAATTGAAGAGGAAAAACCTTTTAGATGTGCCACATGTGATTTTTTGTTAAGGTGGCAATATTTGAATTAAATGTCACAATATTAGGTTAGATGATGTTTATGTGGGAGTCTATTTTAATGTATATAATAGATGATGTTATAAATTGTGATAAGTCTATGTGATGATGTATGATTGATTATAGTGATGCTATAAAATTATGACGAGTTTATGTGATGAGATATGATTAATGATAGTGATGTTGTTAATTTGTGATGAGAATATTGAAGTAACCCCATAGTTGGTGAAATAATTGTGATTCCAATTTGTGTTTGAGATGAAGGTTTTAATGGAGTATCATAGGCCAACGAGGGGAGAAAATAAATATTGAGAATTTGTGAAGTGAAGATTATTTTGTCATCATATAGGTAGGGCCTGACAAACCTAGTGATTCTGGGGAAGTACAACTGAATAAGCCTAATCGTGGCGGTCTGCTATTGATCCTTAAGGCAAGATTGTTAGACCTTGGAGGTATTCGGTGGGGAATTCCTAGGTGACTTGGAGGTAGCACTCCAAATGTCGAGAGCTACCATGTAATACACGTTTACCTCGACTGTCGCATATATGTGTCTCGAGTTGAGTTGAGGAGATCTATGAGGGCAGGGCCAATTTGAATTGTCCGCCCACCGGGATGGTGGCATAGTATCAGGCCTCATAACCAAGTACTTCAGAGTTAGAATGGTACCCCATTGTGAAGTAGAGATTAAGCTCATGCATAGCATTACATTTTCTTGTGATTGTTTTGTTATGATTAATAGGTATCGTGCTCGATAATGATTTCTCTTAGATGATTTGATGTTATAGTGAAATGTATTGATTTTCCTTGAGTGATTTTGACTTTATAATGTGATGTTTTACCTTGAAGAAAGTTTGTGTAATGATACAATTTATTTATGATTAATTGTGTGTTCTTCTTACTTATATTATACTATTAACATGATTTCAAAACTCACCTTCGTTGTTTGTGTTTGACTGGTTTGACCCTGCGTTTGCGAAATTGCAGTTATTACATGTTAATGAGTCTTGAAGTTCAAGTTTGGGAGAAACCCCGCTTTGATAGGTGATACCGGGAATTAAGTGTTGTAAATTGTATTTTATTTATTTAATTAGAAATGACTTTTTGTATGAAAACCTTATAAGTACTAATAAGTTTTTGGAATTAAATTGAGAAATGTGATATCCTAAATTAGTTATAAAAGTTTTTATTTCCTTAGAAACACATTTTCTAATCCGCTGCAAAATTTCCTGAAAAAAAATATCTAGTATAAAATTATTATATATGTTATTTTGGGGTTTAGGGTGTCACATTGATTGCTTTTGTCAGGCTCTCTTCCACTTTTTATGGCGTGATGGTGGAGATGGAGGTGCAACTATTGAATTTCCAGGTGATTCTTATCTTTGTTTTAATTTTTCATTCATCAATCTTTCAGTAAGCAACTCATATCTCCCACGAGACATTAGGTTGTAGATAACTAGTAGAATGGGCCATGAACTATGGTTACTACTTAAGTTTCCATATGGATTCATTCCATCTGTAGCAAGTCCAAGCCTAAGGTTCCTTGGCTCATTTTCAAACTCTTGGTACAAATCATCAATTTTCTTCCATTACAAAGAATCAGCTGGATGACGGAGTTTTCCATCACGCTTCCTCTCATGGGCATGCCATCTTACATTCTTTGCATCATTTATATTAGCAAACAATTGTTTGAACCTTGGAACTATTGGAAGATACCATAACACCTTCGCATGAGGCCTCTTTTTGTAGCATGATAGTCCACATCTAGGACACTTATTCAACTCTTCAAACTCATTTCTATACAATAAACAGTCATTAGGGCATTCATGTATTTTCCTATACTCCATTCCAATTGGACACAATATCTCCTTTGCCACATAGTTACAATTCAGCAATGTGTTATCTTCTGGGAGTATTTCTTTCAACAATTCGAGTAATTCGATGAAGCTTTTATCTGTCCATCCATTTCTCGCCTTCAAGTTGAGCAGTCTCAACACCGTAGACAACTGTGTGAAGTTAGTGCATCCAAGATACAATGTCTCTTCTTTGTCGTTGCACAAATGATCATATACATGTGCACGATTAAAGGACTCTTGTCCGACATCACATATCATGTCCTCTAGTTGATCGCGCATATCTACATTAACTTCCTCTTTTTATGAGGTATTTGACATGTTTAACGAATCACCATGCCATATCCATCTGGTATAATTCAGGTCAATCCCGAAACAAATAAGATGACTTCGTATTTCCACAAAATGTAATGTATTTTCATTCAAACAAATAATACAAGGACAATAAAATATTCCTTTACTTTCTGGAAGTTTCTTAAAAGTAAATTGTAAAAACTCCTCAACTCCCTTTTCATACTCTTCACTCAAACGATTAGCATTCATCCAACTGCAATCCATAATTGTTTCTGAAAAAATTGTTGAGACAAAATCTCTCTCAATTGATTTTAATGATAACAAAATTACTTAAGAGATTATGATTGTAATTAAGGACTAATCTGTGCTCTTGAGTGGATTTATAGTTGAAAACAGGTTATTAATCATAAAGGCTGAAAGAATGAACATATGACTCAAAACCATCATATTTGCAAGCAAGAGGATGGGTTGAGCTTACGTGAGGATGGCCTCATAAAAACACAGAATACATCCAGCAACGTAACCATGATTCTTAATCAGGTTAAAATGTCAAGACTGTAACCAAGAATGACCAAATAAAGCATATTATCTAAAGAGGTCAGAAAGCACATTTTGACTAGTACGAGGATAGGTTGTTCTAGGAAGAGGACGGCTAGTACTAGGTACAAGGTTGAACAATTTGTCACATCATTCTTCAAAAGTTGAAATCAAACCCGGTACTCCACGAATTCAGCCTGCTGTAGCACACGTAGTCAAGGAAATAGCCGTTTCATGTCTTGAAGAAAGAAAAAGAAAAAGGCTACAATGGACCAAGTACCTAGGAGGTTTGAACCTCAAGGCTGAGGATGGACTAACACTGTTCAAGACAGCTGGATGGCAGTTTTGTAATTTCAGCACAGAGACCATTGGACTCTTTGATGCATCCTCCTCAACGGTCAGGAAGTGTTTTAACACATGGAAGAGCTGTACAAGAACTCTATAAAAGGCAGCAAGCTCTCCACATTCAAACACACACCAATATTGCAGAAAAAGATCAAGAATCTTAAGTTTCTCAAAAGCAATATTCATCCTCTCTTCAAACTTTCTACATTCACACAATAGATCTTTGAAATATCTTTTTAGAAAGTGCTTAAGAAAAGAGAGAGCAATCATACTCAAATCATTCTGTAATTTTTCAAGTAAGATTACTTGAAAATATTCAAAACGTGATTGTAAGCTTGGTGAAGCTAGAAAATACACAGAGTGTAATCATCCTCGGTTAGAGGTTGATCTGATTGATTGTTAGTGAAATCTCACAAGAGTGTGAGGACTGGACGTAGCCATAATTGGGTGAACCAGTATAAAATTGGTGTGTCTATCTCATTTTACTATTCCTGCATTTATTTAGTTCTTGATTAAAGAGTTTGAATTTCCATCCTCCATTGCATCCTCTCAGAGAGGACAGAAATTCATAATCTTGTTAAAACAATTTTTAAACGCCAAAATCCCTATTCAACCCCCCTTCTAGTGATATTTAGCTCCTTCAATTGGTATCAGAGCAAGGTTCTCTAGAAATATTACATCTAACAGTGTAAGAGAAAAAGATCCAAAGGAAAAATGTCAAAAGCTAAGTATGTTCCTGAAGGAGGATCCTCCACTAGACCTCCTTACTTTGATGGTACAGATTACTACCATTGGAAAAGTAAGATGAGATTGTTTCTCATATCACAAGATAACAACATGTGGTCTGTTATTGAAAACGGGGATCATGTCATCAGAATCAACAACACGGATGCAACCTCCGACGAGAAACCTCAAGCACAATGGACGGCTGATGAAAATGCTAAGGTACTCTTAAACTCTAAAGCTCATTTATTTCTAACGTGTGCTTTGAGCAGGGAAGAATATGATAGAGTTGAAGAATGCAAAAACGCCAAGGAACTCTAGGATACTCTAAGGATTCATCATGAAGGATCAAGCCATGTGAAGGAAGCAAGGATTGACATGGGAGTAAGAGAGTTCGAGTTATTTGAAATGAAGGAGGATGAAACGATTGATGAAATGTTCTCAAGGTTGACAATCATACTTAACAACTTGAGATCTCTTGGAAAGGTTTATTCTGTTCAAGAGAGGATAAGAAAAATCTTAAGGAGTTTACCAAAAGAATGGAGGCCAATGGTGACTACCATCACAGAAGCAAGAGACTTGGCCAACATGAAACTAGAGGATCTGGTTGGAACTCTAAGAGCTCACGAACCTCTGTTGCTGGTTGACAAACCAAGCAAAAAGGGAAAAATGATAGCTCTAAAATCAAGCCAAACAGAAAGCTCATCTTCCAAAAGAGCTGAAGAAGCCACAAAGAAAGAAAATGCAGACTATCCTCTATCTTAGGAACAGGATGAACTTGCTCTAATTTCCAGAAGAATCCAGAGGATGATAAATCATAGAGGACAGGAAAAAAGATCTCCTCAAAAAGAAAAAACTGACAAAAGTCAGATCACTTGCTTTGGATGCAACAAGTTGGGCCACTACAAAACTGAGTGTCCCCTGAACAAAAAGAACTCAAGAAGATTTCCCTACAAAAACAAATCTATGATGATCACATGGGATGATAGTGATGACTCATCCTCGGAGCAAGAAAAGGGAGAAGAGGCCAACCTCTGCCTCATGACAAACTCAGAAAATGAAAAGGTACATCCTCTGATCAACAAAAGAAAGCCATAGTTCTTGGACAGTGGCTGCTCAAGGCATATGACAGGGGATAAACATTGCTTTATTTCCTTGGAAATAAAGGATGGAGGATCGGTTACATTTGGAAACAATGAGAAAGCTCAAATAAAAGGTACCGGTATCATAGGTAATAAAAATTCTGCCAAAATTGAAAATGTTCAATATGTGGATGGTTTAAAACATAACTTGCTTAGTATTAGTCAACTTTGTGATAGTGGTTTTGAAGTTATTTTTAAACCCAATTTATGCGAGGTTAAACACTCATCCTCGGGTAGAGTTTTCTTTTCCGGATTTAGAAAAAAGAATTTATATGAGCTATATCTTGATGATTTGCCTACTGAATCTTGTTTTGTATCCATTGAAAAGGATAAATGGGTATGGCACAAACGGGCTGGTCATACAAGTTTAAACACTATTTCTAAATTGTCTAAATTAGAATTAGTTAGAGGCCTTCCAAAAATTGATTTTGAAAAAGACAAAATTTGTGAAGCTTGTGCCAAAGGAAAACAAGTTAAAAGTAGCTTTCATTCTAAAAATGTTGTTTCCACAAACCATCCTCTTGAGCTACTTCATATAGATCTTTTTGGTCCTATTAAAACTCCTAGCCTTAGTGGTAAAAGATACGGATTTGTAATTGTTGATGACTTTTCATGTTTTACTTGGGTCTTGTTTTTAAAACATAAAAATGATGCCTTTGAGGCTTTTCATTATTTTTGTAAAAAGATTCAAAATGAAAAGGGATCAAAAATTATCTCTGTAAGAAGTGATCATGGAGGTGAGTTTGAAAATGAATCCTTCAAAAATATTTTTGATGAAAATGGTATTTCTCACAATTTTTCTTGCCCAAGAACTCCTCAACAAAATGGAGTTGTTGAAAGGAAAAATAGAACATTGCAAGAAATAGCTAGAACCATTTTAAATGAAGCCAACATTGAAAAATATTTTTGGGCCGAAGCTATAAATACGGCATGCTATGTTTTAAATCGTGTATCCATTAGAAAGATTTTAAACAAAACTCCATATGAACTATGGAAAGGAAGAAAACCAAACATCTCATATTTTCATGTATTTGGGTGTTATTGTTACATCCTAAATAATAAAGAAAATTTGGGAAAGTTTGATTCAAAATCTGACAAATGATTGTTTTTAGGATACTCCACTTCGTCTAAAGGTTATAGAATATATAATCTTAGGACTCAAACTGTGGAGGAATCCATGCATGTTATTTTTGATGAGTTTGATGACTTGTGTTTAGAAAAGATTGATAAATCTGAGGAAGATGAACCTTCATCCTCCAACGCACCCAGTCCAAACGAAGAGGATGAGTCTGATCCATCCTCTCAGCAACCTCCACGAGGATGGAAGATAGTCACTTATCATCCTCCAGATCTGATCATTGGAGATACGGCTGATGGTGTAAGAACAAGACAGTCACTACGAGGAAATGCAGCTAACATGGCCATGATTTCACAAATTGAACCAAAAAATATTGATCAAGCTATGTGTGAAAAATCATGGGTTGAAGCCATGCTGGAAGAACTCTCACAATTTGAAAGAAACAAGTTATGGAACCTTGTACCTCTTCCACATGAAAAATCCATCATTGGAACAAAATGGATCTTCAGAAACAAACTGAATGAGGATGGAGAAGTAGTAAGAAACAAAGCAAGGCTAGTTGCTCAAGGCTACAATCAACATGAGGGAATTGACTACGATGAAACATTTGCACCGGTTGCAAGACTTGAAGCTATACGCATCCTCCTAGCATATGCCACCCATAAAGGTATCAAACTATACCAAATGGATGTCAAAAGTGCTTTTTTAAATGGATTTCTAAATGAGGAGGTGTATGTTAAACAACCTCCTGGATTTATTGATGAAAAGAAGCCAAATCATGTTTATAAACTCTCAAAAGCTCTTTACAGTTTAAAGCAAGCTCCTCGAGCTTGGTATGAGAGGTTGAGCTCATTTTTAAAAGACAATGGTTTCTTAAGAGGACAGATAGATACAACACTCTTCAAGAAAACTATTGAAAAAGATTTTTTAATCGTGCAAATTTATGTTGATGATATTATCTTTGGGTCTACAAATGAAAAGATGTGTGAAGAATTTGCCAACCTCATGCAAAATGAATTATGATGGGAGAATTAAAATTCTTTCTTGGTTTACAAATCAAGCAAGTAAAGAATGGCATCTTCATATCTCAAGAAAAATACACCAGAGATTTGCTTAAGAAATACAACATGAGTTCAGCCAAGAGTATGGGAACTCCTATGCACCCATCCTCCATGCTACACAGAGATAATGAAGGAACTCCAATATCAGAAAAGGAGTACAGAGGAATGATTGGATCATTGTTGTATTTAACTGCAAGTCGTCCTGATATAGTTTTTGCAGTGGGTCTATGTGCTAGATTCCAATCCTCACCAAAAGAATCACACCTCACAGCTGTGAAAAGAATTTTAAGATATCTGGTTGGATCAATAGATCTGGGTTTATGGTATGAAAAGTGTCAAGACATTGACCTCACAGCTTACTGCGATGCTGACTATGCTGGAGACAAAGTGGAAAGAAAGAGTACAAGTGGAGCTTGTCAATTCCTTGGAAGTTCTCTCATCAGTTGGTCATGCAAGAAGCAAAGCACCATTGCCCTTTCAACTACGGAGGCTGAATATGTATCAGCTGCTCAATGCTGCTCTCGGATTTTATGGGTAAGAAATCAACTTGAAGATTATTCACTAAGGTACACTAAAATTCCTATCCTCTGTGACAATACTAGTGCCATTAATCTTTCCAAAAATTCCATGCAGCATTCTAGATCTAAGCATATAGAAAGTAAACATCATTTCATACGAGATCATGTTCAAAAAGGAGATATTGAATTGATTTTCATTGATACTGAAAATCAACTAGCTGATATTTTTACCAAACCTCTTCAAGAGGATAGGTTCAAGGATATTTTAAAAAAACTCTCCATCATTAATTTTTCAAAAATTAATTGATTAATTGTTTTATCCTTTGTATCTTACTGCATGTCTCTTATTTTATTTTGTTTAAATTATTTAATTGTCAAATCCCTGAAAGATCACATCTGATCTTTGAATATGAGGTTAAAGTTTAGAGGATGGCAAATAACCAGAGGATACAACATCCTTTTTTATGTAACTGCATTTAATAGCCCCAGTCCTTGCGTGCACGCGCCTCTTTTCCCATTGGGCCATCCATGTGGCGCCGCCCCCTTAATCCACGCGAGCATTAAATGCTTCAACGGCTGAAACAACCGTTTCCCAACACGCGTGCTGCACACGCTTGCCTGCACGCCACCATCTAATCAATCATGAGTGCATCCTCCTAGGCAGAATTCAATTAACGGTTCTTTCCCCGACGTCATCCCCTTCCATCTTCCATCCTCCTTACTTAACTCTGCCATTTCATTTGCCTTCATCTCACTCTCAACCCAGAATCATCTTTTCTAATCTTCCATTTACAAAAAAAAAAAAAATCATGGCTAGAACTAAGATTGCTGCAAAACGCAAAATCTTCTCTCAAGCATCTGAAGACATTGAAGATCATTACTCCAGCACGGAGTCTGATCAAAATAGAGAAGAATCACTCAACACCACAATCAATCAAGAACCTTCATCAGATACAAGTCTCTTCGAACCATCTGAAACAACTTCCACTCCTTCTGTTTCACCTAAGTCCACTAAAAATCCATCCTCCTCCACATCCTCGGCCCCCACTAGAAGATCCTCCAGAATTCTTTCTGGAACTCTTTCATCAAAAAACCCCATCTCTCAAGACTCTACTGTTCATCTGATTGAATAAGATGATTCAGAACAAACATTATCCACCGAGCCAACACCTCATTCATTACCCATCAAAACTCCTACAAAAACCACCACTTCATAAAATTCTAAACCCACTGCCAAAAAACCACTATCCTCTCCATTGCCAAAATCTGCCAAGACCTCTTTGTTTAATTCTACTGAACAAGAATCTACCTACATATCTAAATGGTTAAACAAATCTGTGGTCAACGAAAAGATTATTGATCTTGATGACTTGAAGGAAGGTGGCTTCAACATTGAAGACATCTTTGACCAACTGGGTTGGACGTCCTTTCTTAAGATAAATGAGCCCCAATATCCAAGATTGATTAGGGCCTTTTATGCTGCTGCGAACAACTGCAAGGGGCTTTCTAAATTACATGTTGTTCTCAAAGGAGTCTTGATCGAAATCAATCCAGCTTCACTACGCCATATATTAGATGTTCGTAATGAAGGCGCCTATTTCTTTTCAGAAACTTGGTATTCCCAGTGCCAAATCACTCGCTCCGCCGTTCTGAAAAACATCTTCATCTCACCATCTAAGCCACATGTTGCTTCAAACCTACTTCCTTGATGCCGCATACTGCATAACATCTGCGTTCACTGCATTGTACCTCGAGCAGGCAGCTTTGAGAAAGTGACAGAATTGGATGTTCTCCTCATTCATCACTTGATCACAGGATCATCTCTGCATCTGGGAAACATTATCTTCAACTTTATGGTAAATGCAGCTGCACTGAGTCGATCAGCACCTTACGGTATGATCTTGACTAAGATTTTCAAATTTTTTAAGGTTCCGTTGGATGATGAACCTTCTGTGCATTTTAATCTTACATTCTCCATGAAGAATGTCAAACAAATGTGTCTTCAGTCGTCTGAACCACCTGCTGCTCCCTCATCAAAGAAGAGAAAAACACGAAGCTCCTCATCTGTTGCCTCTCCAGAACAATCATCATGCCAAACTCCATCTGAGGATACTATCGCTCCAATTCCTCAGAAGCCCACTGTGGAAGCTGAACCAAATCCTTCATCTCCTTATCATACCCCTGATGTTCCTTCACCTCCACAATCACCTATGCTGCCATTTGTTTTAGTTCCATCTGAAGATCCTCCTCGTGAGGATGCTGTTCAAGATGCTCCTCCTGCCCTTATGGAGGAAGGTGAAGAACTCTATTTTGATCTCAATCTGACTTATCACCACTTCTCGCCTCAAAGTCCTCCAGAATCAATGCCTGATCTTTCTTCTGATTTGCACGAATCTGATCATTTTGCCGCTGCTCCTCTCTCACAAATACCTCTTGTTGTTGTTGCTGAAGAGCCATCCCAACCTCTCCTGAAGTTACTGGCCAATTTAGCTCTCTAGATTCATTTTTGGGTACCTCAAATGACAACACTTCGAAGGACAAAGCTGGAAGCTCTCAAAACAAAAGCTCCAGCATCAATGATCAACCCAAAGACTCCAACATAGGAAAGCCACCTAAGGATAAGGATCTCAGTAAGCAAATGAAGCTGTTGAAAACGATAAGGAAGGATCAAAAGAAAATTCTTCGCACCATGACATAGTTTGGTCTCATTCTCGAATGGGTCACCAAAAATCTGATCAATACCATTGCTCCTGGAGAACATCCTCCTGAGCTCCCAGCTGCTGATAAACCATCCTCCTCGTCTGATGAACCATCCTCTCCTGAGTAGCCTTCTCATTCCTATTTTTTTTGCTGCTGCCAAATTAAGGGGGAGAGAGATTATGATGTTTTGTTATGTTTGTTGCTATATTTTGTTGCTTAGGATGTTTTGATGTCTAGTTGATTAATGTTTTGCTGTCCTGCTACTATGACTATGATATTTTGATGTTTGATGATTAATGTTTTGAAATGACTATGCCATTATAACATTAAGGTTTGAAATATCATTATGATCTTTATTCTGTTAGATTCATATTTCTGGCATACATTCAGGGGGAGTAATATTTGTAGAACTTAAATTTTTAAACAAAAAGGATTACTCACTTCAGGGGGAGCATAAACATTAAATCTCATCATGCATTCATATTTAAAAATCATAATCTAAAGAATTTTGTCATCACCAAAAAGGGGGAGATTGTTGAGACAAAATCTCTCTCAATTGATTTTAATGATAACAAAATTACTTAAGAGATTATGATTGTAATTAAGGACTAATATGTGCTCTTGAGTGGATTTATAGTTGAAAACAGGTTATTAATCATAAAGGCTGAAAGAATGAACATATGACTCAAAACCATCATATTTGCAAGCAAGAGGATGGGTTGAGCTTACGTGAGGATGGCCTCGTAAAAACACATAATACATCCAACAACGTAACCATGATTCTTAATCAGGTTAAAATGTCAAGATTGTAACCAAGAATGACCAAATAAAGCATATTATCTAAAGAGGTCAGAAAGCACATTTTGACTAGTACGAGGATAGGCTGTTCTAGGAAGAGGACGGCTAGAACAGCTAGTACTAGGCACAAGGTTGAACAATTTGTCACATCATTCTTCAAAAGTTGAAATCAAACCTGGTACTCCACGAATTCAGCCTGCTGTAGCACACATAGTCAAGGAAATAGCTGTTTCATGTCTTGAAGAAAGAAAAAGAAAAAGGCTACAATGGACCAAGTACCTAGGAGGTTTGAACCTCAAGGCTGAGGATGGACTAACACTGTTCAAGACAGCTGGATGGCAGTTTTGTAATTTCAGCACAGAGACCATTGGACTCTTTGATGCATCCTCCTCAACGGTCAAGAAGTGTTTTAACACATGGAAGAGCTGTACAAGAACTCTATAAAAGGCAGCAAGCTCTCCACATTCAAACACACACCAATATTGCAGAAAAAGATCAAGAATCTTAAGTTTCTCAAAAGCAATATTCATCCTCTCTTCAAACTTTCTACATTCACACAATAGATCTTTGAAATATCTTTTTAGAAAGTGCTTAAGAAAAGAGAGAGCAATCATACTCAAATCATTCTGTAATTTTTCAAGTAAGATTACTTGAAAATATTCAAAACGTGATTGTAAGCTTGGTGAAGCTAGAAAATACACAGAGTGTAATCATCCTCGGTTAGAGGTTGATCTGATTGATTGTTAGTGAAATCTCACAAGAGTGTGAGGACTGGACGTAGCCATAATTGGGTGAACCAGTATAAAATTGGTGTGTCTATCTCATTTTACTATTCCTGCATTTATTTAGTTCTTGATTAAAGAGTTTGAATTTCCATCCTCCATCACATCCTCTCAGAGAAGACAGAAATTCATAATCTTGTTAAAACAATTTTTAAACGCCAAAATCCCTATTTAACCCCCCTTCTAGTGATATTTAGCTCCATCAAAAATAAACAATGGTAAAATGATTTTAATCACATTTTAAGAATCATATTTCTACATAAAAAGTTAATTTGACAATGCTTTGAAACATCTATGACAAAAGAATTTGACATAGATGTCTTATCTCATATATAATTTCATCAAAATTACTAACTATCTGCAATGTATAATATATCCTCAAGGTGACAATGCTCAAACTCAAACCCTATCCTTTATACAAATAATAATAATTCTTGTTTGCATCATTTCTTGGATAAATAATAATAATAATAATAATAATAATAATAATAATAATAATAATAGTTCATCAATTTCAATTCACTGTTTTGGTAAAATTGGCACCATAAAAGTTAATTGGAACACAAAAACACGTTGCAAATTAAACATCTATAAAAAAAAAAGGCATCGGTAAAGAAAAAGCAATATATTAATACATATAAAATTAGATGCATGAGTTTGGTGATGATATGAAGGACACTTGTGACGTGAAGAATGTACACATTGCATTACCTTTCTACAAATGATCCCGAAATAGTTTATAGTTTTTCCCAAAACATTGCATTACCTTTCTTAATAGTTATTCCTATAGTTTTTGTTGGTCTTAGATACTGGGTTTTCTCCACCTAATCTACTCTCCTTACTGTTGAATCAATAGGTCTCCTCCACACATGTCCGAACCCCTTAAGGTGAGATTCCAACCATCTTTTCTACCATAGGAGTTGTCACAACTCTTTATCTAATGTTACATTCCTAATTATATTCACCTGCTAGTAATACATCTATCAAGCAGCACTCTTACATCAATTTTCCTCACTTAGAGCACATTCCCAAATATTGTCCAATCCAACTTTTTCTCTATATTACATTTCTTAGTTATACACTCAACTTTATCTAATGCTTCAATTGTAATTTTAAGTAAGCCACAGCATAAATTTTACAGGTGCAAAAAGGGTAATGTAATCAACAAGTAAATATGTAAATGCAACACATTTCTACTATCAATTTTAAAATCAGAAAGAAAAAAACTTGACTACATTAAGAATAAAGTTCAACTTCAAACGATCCAGCTAATAATTAATTCAAGAAATCACACCTAATATTTAAGTAATGGTTTCACACACTTTGGTTTGCAAGAGTCTTCGAGATATCTCTTCTAGTCCACAGGTTGTCGGCCCTAAATTAATAATAAAATCCAACGATAACCCATAAGCAATAAATAGATTATGAGATGTACCTTTATTTTCACAAGCATGCACACTAATCATTTGAAACCAAACCATAATTATTAATGTGACAAATTATAATTAGCACTTACTAAGGAAATACAAAGCAAAAATTATATAGACAAAGTTCATTCAACCAGGTGCAAGGAAACAAACAGGAATATCAAACATTCAAACCGATGAACACAAAGGAAAAATTATATAGACAAAGCTCATTCAACACAAATGTCAAATCCTGACTAATAGCAATAATTAGTATCACACAACTAAACCTAACAAGCATTCTTAATATCATTTCTATGATTGCTTTAACCCAATCTCACAATGGGTCACACCAAAAATGATGAAACTAAACAAATCACAATCACTGAATAAATTTACAGAAAGCAAAATAAACTCTCTCAAGAAACTAATTTGTGAATAGGTCAAAGTTTTGCATCAAAATCAAATAGAGATTACGAATCAACTTCCAATCCCCAAAATTTCAGTAGCAATCGAGGGTGGATTAAAAAAAACATTTCGGGATCAATTTTCGCAAGAGGTAATGCAATGCGTACATTCTTCATCACTTTCATCGCTTCTTGCGCAGTACCACTTCTCAAATTTCTCCACCACTTCTGTAATTAATAAGAGTTTAATTAACTATTACTACATAAAATAAATTAATACTCCTGTTTAATCACATCTCACAACACAATCTAATCTTCTTGTTAAAGGTTACATTGAAATTATTTTAAATATTACTAAAATAAAGTTCAATTAAAGATTAATAATAAGAACAATTAACAATGAAACAATTTTAGATTGCTAAGTAAGAAACAAGAATTATTAGAAAATTACTAGAGAAAGCAACAAACACTTGCTCACAGAAGGGAAACACTTCTCGATGGTGAAAGAAATTGACACTTCTCGACGGAAACGCTTCTTGACAAATGGAAGAGGAAGACAAAGAAAACTCGTCGTCAGCGCAAAAGTAGAAAAACGTTGCGCCAGACCAACTTGTCGCCAACGCTGAATGCTGCAGAGTTCGCACGTGTGGGAGGAAGTGAAAACATAATTTAAGAGAAAACAAAATTTAGGGGAAGACAAAATTTAGGAAAATACAAATTTACGTGTTGATTGTGAAGGAGGGAGTGAAAACATAATTTAGGGGAAAACAAAATTTATGAATACTAAAAGCTGAAGTTCATTTGAGTTCGCCGTGAAGGATGAAGTTCATCCGATTCGCGTTGAAGGTTGAAGATTGAAGGATGAAAACGCTGAAGGGTGAAGGATGAGTTCGTGCTGTAGGGTGAAGACTGAAGGATGAAGGTCGTACGATTCGCGCTGAAGGATGAAGAATGGGTTCGCGTGTGTTTTTCTAATGTTTTGGTTAATTTAGGAAACTTTTTTTTTTGTAAAATGCTTATAAGAACGGTCTAATATAACAGATCTAACAAAATTTGTGATAAAAAAAATTCCACCGCCTATTACCTTGGGTGTATAACAACCGATCAAAATTCACATATGTAACAAGATTAAATTGCACTAGTGTTTTCTTAAAAAATGTTTAGGTGGCAAACCACTTCGACATTATTATTAACAATTTTATTTTAATTAAATATAAATAAATCATCTTCATCTCCCCTCATGATCTTAAATCTAAAAAAATAAAAAATTCAATCAACCAATCATACTTTCAACAAAATTTTAAAATCCTTACTTTAAAAACAAAAATTTCTAAAGAGTTTCATCTTTTTCACCCCACTCAGTGATACCTTAACCATTGGAGATTTTCAAGTAGTAAAATGAAATTGAAGTAAAATTGTGGACACATTTTGTCTAACTAATTAATCACTGATATCATATGATGGATTTATATGTCTGATTCTCTATCGAATAATAGCCACACGCCCTCAGTGTCTCACAGAACCACTAATAAATATCTTTAAGAATTTTTTAAAAAAATTTAATTTAATTTTTGAATAGAAAATTTATATATTTAAATGTTTAACAATAATATTGTGGCACAGGCATTCTTTTCCAGAAGAACATAAAGAGTAGAAACTAAATGAAGCTTCTAAAGATGAACACAAAAATGGTCCTTCATTCTCATAACTATCGTTTTAAGATTCTATTTGCTCTTGTGCTTTTTGTTTTGCAGATATTATCTCAAATCGAAGCTTCTAGCTCAAAGGTTGACATGCTTCCTGGTTTTGAAGGTCGTCTTCCTTTTGAACTCGAAACAGGGTCAGCAATCTTAACACTTCTAATTTCAATTTCAAATTCACTTTTTCTCTTTTTAGGATATCAAATGAAATTTTATTTGGTTTAGCTTTATTTTATTAGTATACTAAATTACTATTAGAAAATCTTTCCCCTTAGTTACATTACATTAAATAACTTAAAAGCATGTATACTTTTACAATTATTCTAATAACATATTTTTCAATTGATTATTGTGTTCGTAAGAAAGAGTGATTTTGAGAGTACTATGGGGCATTGTGTTGTGTACCATGTGATTTTATGCTACATTTAATAGGTACGTGGGGTTAGGAAAAACAAATGATGACATGCAAGTGTTCTACTATTTTATCAAGTCAGAGAACAATCCTCAAAATGACCCTCTTTTGCTATGGTTAACTGGTGGTCCTGGTTGCTCTTCTATAACTAGCCTTGTCTATGAAACAGGTAATGTTCAAATCATAACTTCATTTCTTCTTTCTAAATCTTGTTATGACGGGATATGTATATCACACACTTATGGTTTTGCTAGTCACTTAAAGTGATTGAACATAACTTCCATTGACACTGTAATGTGGACAGTGACTCGTGTTAGACACTAACGATGTGGTTTTCATTCACTACAATTCTTTAATTATCCGACTGTAAGTGATCCACTAAGTAACATTCATAAAGTAATATTGTCGTCAATTGACTGTTAATAGGACCAATTGCATTTGAAATCAAGGAGTACGACGGGAGCTTGCCTAGTTTGGTCTTGAGGCCACATTCCTGGACAAAGGTTTTCATATATTTCTTTTCATGATTTAATTATTGCAGGTTGATTTACTGCTAATAATGTTGTTGATGATATTTTGGTTAGGCATCCAACATTATTTTTGTAGATTTGCCACTTGGAACTGGTTTCTCATATGCAAAAAATGTAACTGTTCACCGAAGCGCCTGGAAATTAGTTCACCATACTCATCAATTTCTTAGGAAGGTATATTCATTATGCTAACTATCATGCTACTATATTTCCTGTCACACTTTTATTTATTTTTTGTGTTTATTGTTTACTTTAGGAGAATCATCTTCTAACTATGGCTCAAAACATGTTAAAACAATATCGGGATCTGCAACAAAAATTAACAATTGGAGAAAAATGAAACTAAAAAGAGAATGTTTTTGATTTTCTGCTGAAAACGGAGAATGTTGCTGAAAATACAGAAAACAGAGAACGTTTAACGTTCTCCTTTCTGCAATTTTAAAAAAATAGTTTTTCAATCAATGTAAACGAAAACTACATAAAGATAAGAGAAGAACAACACCCAGATTTACGTGTTCGACTTCAATTGATGAGACCTACGTCACGGGCAAGCAAGAAGACAATCCACTATTCAATTTTGAATTTACAAGATCAAGTTACTCCAAGATTGTTCACCTAGTCTACACTAGTCTTTTTTTTTCACAATATCTCTTTCTTTTCCCTTAATCTTCTTTCTGATGAATCATGAATTGCATATACCTCTCTCTCTCTCAGTTTTCCAGCCATGCAACACATTGCATTTTCTGTTATTTATAGTGTGTAAAGGCACATTAGCTTAACTAACTCTAACTACCTTTTTCCATAACTAAATTGGCCAAATTCAGTTATATCCAACACTTAACCATAACTAACACTAGTTATTTGATTTGAGGCATATCTCCACAAAACAAATTATGTTATTTTAATCATTTTAAGCTACAACGTTTATTTTATTTTGTAGTGGTTGATTGATCACCCTGAATTTGTTTCAAATAAATTCTACATGGCAGCTGATTCATACTCTGGCATTATTGTGCCAGCCGTTGTCCAAGAAATTTCAAATGGTTAGTATTTCTAAATGGCTCAATTTTGTTAAAATTGCAATGATGATGAGGCCGAAAAGTTTCTTAATCATTTAAATTAGTCCTTCTCTAATCAATAGATTATTTGCATTCTCCTTTGAAAATTAGCAAACCAAAAAGTTTAGAACATTAAAGCTAACCAGTATTTTTCCATTTCTTTGATTAACAGGAAATGAAAAGGGTCTCCAACCATTGATAAATGTGCAGGTTTCCGACAAAAATTCGTCTATTGATTCTAGTACCAATGAAAAATAATCTAGAGAGGGATTTCTAAAACCACAAATATTTGTTTTTTCATTTTTAAAGAGTATAGAGGTAAAACTCACCCACACTAAGTGCGGAGAAGTGGAGTTGATAGGATAATGAAGACAAAGTAATGATTCTTTTAGTTTGTTCTAGCTGCGATATTTTAGTCTTTTAGATATTATGTTAGTTATTCTAGCCTATATAAGTCATATCATTAGAATCAATCAATGAAGAGGAAGAATGTATTTAAATTTATTAGTTAGTTTCTCTTGTTTCTTTCCCTTTCTTAGTTAGTCTTAAATTTCCATAGCTTTCATAGTTAATTAGAAAAAGAGTCTACCCGGAGTATTGCAGGTTTGAACTCGTGCCCTAGAATACAAATGTTCCCACAAGAATTTACCATCTGAGCTCATTTACGAGACAAACGTCAAATACTTTTTTTACCATTGCTCTTGCTACATGCACTCTGAAGTCTAAACCAGTCTTAACATTTTTAGGGATATCTGTTGGGGAACCCCGTAACAACATTGAGAGAAAAAAATTATCTTATTCCGTATACTCATGGAATGGGACTCATTTCTGATGAACTCTATGCGGTAATAATATTGCTATTATTTTTCTTGTTTAGTAAAATCACATACATTTTATATTACTTTTTGTTAATATGATGATAATATTTGGGAGTCATATAATTTATATTTCAATGCAGTCACATCAGCAATTTTTGTTTAGTTACATTTTGTTATTAGTAATTATTACTAATTAGTTAGATTGTGTTGATATTTGGGATTGAACCTGAGACATCCTGCTTAAAACTATTTCAATGTTATTTAACTCATCGACCAAACTATCTTCGCGGTACTTGTGATGCTTAATTGTCTATCATTATCTATTGACAGTCACTACAGATAAATTGTAAAGGAGAGTATATTGATGTAGATTCCACAAATGAGTTGTGTTTAAGAGATCTTCAGTACTTTGATGAGGCAAGTAATACACCATCAATTCTATCCAAATCTCTAGTTATTCAGCTCAACTGAATTTGTTTGATATATTATTAAACTATTATTTCTTATCTTCAGTGTATTTCAGGAATTAATGAACACCACATTTTGGGTCGTTTCTGTATAGATGATTCGCATTTGTGGAGGAGATATTTAAGTTAGGAGTTGAAGGCATCATTTAGTTCTCATCTCAAAGTGCCTGAATTATACTGTCGAGTAATTTTTTTTCATAACTTGTCAAGCTTCACACAATTTTTGTCCATAATGTTTCAAATTTAATGTTCCCAATTTTCATTATTGCTGTAGATTTATGGTTTTTACCTTGCAACTAAATGGGCTAATGATGAGCGTGTTCGCAAGTCACTGCACATTCGAGAGGTTTGATATGATAAACATATAAAAAAATTGTATCTAGTGATGCATCACAATTAGAAATAAATATTGAAGTCAATGTTACATTACAAATATTTTTATATTTGAGTCCAATGCATCAAAATATCATGATCATATTAATGTACACATTGAACCCTTCAGGGAACCGTAGAGAAATGGGAACGTTGTTACACGACTGATTTTGAACATGATATCTTGGGTAGCTTTGAGTTTCATGTAAACCTAAGCAAAAAAGGATACCGTTCTTTGATTTACAGGTGAATATTTTCCTTTAATTTCTAATGTAGTGTGTCTTTCTTTTAAAGTCAATGTACTTATCATATATTTAGTTTTATTTTATTTAACTTCTCTAAAGTTTGCAATTTGCTTAAGAAAATTAAGTGATCTTGACTAGAATAGAGTTGGAGTATCCAAGTTTGAATCTTGACTATAATAATATTTGATCAAACTTTACTTACTTCTCGATCAAATTTCATATGACCAGAACACCTCTAGAAACTGATGGATTAAAGACCACAAATCTATTAATAAAAAAGTATATTCTTGATATAAAAATGCATTTGTGATTTATCATACACGTGCGAGTAATATCAAAAATGATATTTTTACTTGCTTTATCCTTTAAAGCGATATTTTCTCTTGAAATGAGAGAGAATTATATCTTTTTTGTTGCCATTAAGACTAGCTAATTTTTTATGGAAATTGATGTGTTGTTGGCAGTGGGGATCATGATCTAGTTGTTCCTTTCTTATCGACTCAAGCATGGATAAGGGATCTAAACTACTCTATTGTGGATGATTGGAGAGCATGGTTTGTAAATGGTCAAGTGGGAGGGTAAGCATGAAATTTCTATATGATAAACATTACTCCTTCCCTAATAAAATATAAGAAAATAAGAAAAAAAATTATTTAAAAAGTTGATTCTTATGAGAAAAGTTGATTTCGACAATAAAGAAAATAATAAAAAAAAGATCTAAATTTTCGATGACACATCAAATTTTTAAGTACATTTTTTGTTTATATTTTATTTTGAAGGAGTAACTTTTTATCCTTTGAAATCAAGTTGTTGAGGTTGTTCATTTGATCTTAAAATGTATTCAATTCATAATCAATAATTTGTCGTTCATGCAGATACACAAGGACTTACTCGAATCGAATGACATTTGCAACTGTGAAAGTAAGAAATTACTAATTTAATCACAAATTCTCACTTGTTCTATTAAGATACAAAAAAACACCTAATTTGGTGAAATATTTAAATGTCTTTGATGGTGTTGCGAATTCCTTAATTATATCAATTTTTGGTTAATTAATTGCAGGGTTCTGGACATACAGCTCCTGAGTACACTCCTGAGCAATGTTTTTCCATGTTTACTAGGTGGATATCTTATTTGCCTTTATAAATCAACAGCTGAGATATACTTCTTGAGCAATGTTTTTCCATGTTATGTATTTTTATCTGATATCCTTCGGTCTTCTTATAGGTAATCTCATGAAAAAAAAATCATGATTTATAAGGTGAATAGAAATATACTTCTTGCAGCCATGATTGGACTATATATTTTTTTTTACAAATGATTGGACTATATAAGTTTGAAGAATTAACCTCCAAATTAAAACAATAATATATATAGACATTTTACCAAATAAAAAATATAGAACTGTTCAATATATAGTATGCATTCAACTTGACCAATACTAGACTTAATATTGATGGTCGATATTGCATATAATCTACATCTATTAAATCAACGTCTCAACCATATCATTGTCATCTCAACACTTATTACGCCACATTATCAAAATTCTTCCACATATGCAAATATATGATGGGTCGCTCTAATATGCTTCTCATTCCCTCTATTTCTTTGTTAGTTTCTTTTCATTCATATTTCACATCCCATCTAATTTACAACCCTTTCATATCCCTCATTTTTTTTAACTCCAAAATAAATAATTAATTAGATTTCAACCTGTGCGTTGTGCAGGTGACTTGAGATTTATTTTCAAAAAATTAGTAAGCATTAGAAATTATATATATAATTTATAAGTCTCCTTTAGAATTAATTATTTATAAGTCTCATTTTTCATTTTGCTTCGTGAGCTAACACTCTTATTAAACAAACCTTATATCTTATACTACAAAAAAAACGATCTATTGTGACACACAACTTTTAGTAATATCTTTTTATTTGTCACTATAATTACTTTTAGCTACAGACAGAGTGTCATTTATTCTCATTTAATATAATACATTATGTTAACTTAGAAAAAAACTAAAATATTGGCATCAAAACTAATTTATATATAATAACTAAAAAAAACTGAAATATTCATATCCAAAAATTCAATTCACCCCTTCACCAAAAAAATCATGTCACTCACCCTTCACCAAAAAATCATTTCACTCACCTCTTCACTTAAAATAATTCACGCACGCAACAACAATTCCCATTTCACTCACCCCTTCAAAAATCGCAACAACAAATTCACATTCAGATTTTTTCATCATTTTTTTATCATTCGATTTCAGATTCAGATTCAGATTTCTTCATCATTTTTTCGATTTCGTCTTCAGATTCAGATTTCTTCATCATTTTTTCATCATTCAATTTCGTCTTCAGATTCAGATTTCTTCATCATTTTTTCGATTTCGATTTCGTCTTCAAATTCCCGTGGAAGAAGCTTTTCCCGATTTCTTCATATTTAGATTCAGCGATTTAGAGATTCACGAGTAAGTGGAAATTGTTTTTCCTCAATTAGCAATTTGCATTGGTTGAATGATTTGATTGATTTTAGTATTTTATATTTTAAAACTGATTTGAGGTTCTTCTATTTTCATTTTCAGAGAAAAGATAATGAAAAAGCAAAAAACAAATATGGAGTTTCTCATCTTCAAGCTCAGGTTTGATTGAAGGATTTTGTTGAAATAATATCATGTATTGCAGCTTCCTAACTCTTGATCTTTGAGCTGATTGTCTATTTGTTATTCTGATCATCATATGCAAACACATTAATTATTCTGCCATCACTCATGTTTCAATTGCTGCAATTTCATTATGATTAATCATAAACCATAAACTGATACCAGAAAATAAATTAAAGTTTTTCTGATGTATGTATTATATAATATATATGAAGAACATTTTCTATCGATAGTAAATTTTAATGTTGTTGTAACAATTTGTTGAATGGGGATTTATTGGAACATGTAGCCACTGTATTTGGGCAATTGTGGAGACTAGAACCTGTACCTTGTGAGAAGAAAGAAATGTGGCAAAGAGAAATGGATTGGCTTCTTTGTGTTGGTGATCACATTGTTGAGTTAATGCCTTCTTGGATAACATTTCCAGATGGTAGTAAGCTAGAGGTATAATTGGATTGAGTTTTCATTTGTGACTTTAATTTACATTTCAATACATAAAAATTAATGAATAGGACACACTCTCTACTATGTATAATTACATAATGAATCCGCTTTCATATATTTAGTATGGAAATTAGATTTATGATGTTTTTCTAATATGGTGCATTTTGCAGGTAATGACTTGCAGACCAAGATCATATATTTTTATCAATCTTCCAGTTCTGCGTAAACTCGACAACATGCTTCTTGTAAGCATTGTATTCTATTCTTTATTAAATAAATTAGAAATTTAAATTTAAATAAATTAGAAGCATTGTATTCACTAATTTCTTCTACGGATTTGTTTATGGAAAGAGATCTGAGTACCTTTTTTTTTTTGTCATCTTGGGAATTAGGAGCTAGTTTCTCTGGATAGGGGGTTTATTCCTCTTAGTGTGTTGCATCTTTGAGGCTTTAATCCAGGACAACTCCTTATGTTGATGAGAATCTTCTCTCTTAATTATTAAATAACAATTTGCATTTCGATTGTCACTTTTGATTCTACCAGCTAGTGTGCGTAACTGTAAATATGTCTAGGATTCGTATATGCCTTTTTGCCAAAAATATTTCAGCTGGTTCTTTAGTTCTAGCTGTGATTCATTTTGCCCTATCTTTTAATTGTTCTGACCTTGTGAATCTTGTACATCTATTTGTAAATCATTTTTAATTTGATTAATCTTTTTAAGAAGATATCTACAAAACCTACCAAATAGGTTTTTATTTTGAAAGCAATCTAGTTATGTAACCAAATTATGATTATTCTTTTTTTTTTTGTGTTTTTTAGATTGACAAACAAGAGTTTGGACTGAAACAAATGAATTGCCCAGGACACTGCTTGATGTTTAAACACAGGGTTCGGTCTTATAGAAGTAATTTTCATTTGCATAGATGTCTTTAAATGTAATCTTTTTTTGTATTCGTACTTGAGCTAGTCCAGAACTTGGTGTTGAAATCGGGATAATGAACCTGTTTGAGCTTCTTGGTTAAAGGATTGACAGTTAATTGAATTTCTCTATATTGAGAAATACCTGTCTAGTGTGATTTTATATTGCTTCATCTATCCTCTTGCTTATATATTCACACATAGCTCAAGGGCTGTGGTTTATTTATATGTTGTACTTTTTCCGCATTTTCCGCTGAAAATTCTCTCAAAGAAGCTTTGGATGAGTTTGGCAAACCATGGCAGGTATTATAGATGTCTTAAATGCAAGCAATAACATAAGGTGTTCATTCGAATGTGTGATTGAAATTCTGATTAGAACTTTTTCAGTTTGTGACAGAATTATTGGGCCTAAGACTAGTGAAAGGCCCAAACCTGCAGTGTGGAGAACTTATGTCCGCAAGGGTAAAAAAGAGAATAAGCAGTCTATTAATGACAGAGCAGAATTCTAGGGATTTCAGTTACACATAGGGGAATAAATTGAGGAGGGTAGTGGAGTATTGATCATGCATAATTATTATTATCGTTGAATTAGGAGAATACTATTTTCTCTGGAGGAGCTGTGCTCTAGGCTGTTCATTGTATCAGCATTTTCCCTTTTTCTATAAATCAATAAATTCTCATTTTATCTATCAATTTACCGTTCATAGATTCCTATTTATCTGTGATTCTATCATTGGTCCGACCTATTTACCGTTGTACATGCCACCAAAGCTGTCAGATCGAATGGAAGCAGTTGAAGCAAGACTCTCAGCAGTTGAAGACTCGGTTCGCCAAGAGTTGAGAGAATTTCGCGAAACTATGATGAGCGAATTCACGAGGTTGCTACAGCAACGACCAATTGGAACGGAGGAACAATATGCGCATTCTGAAGACTCAGTGACAGAGTATAAGATGGCAGTGAAGAAAGTTGAGTTACCATCATTTGATGGAGACGATCCTGTGGCCTGGATCACGCGAGCTGAAACATATTTTGAAGCCCAAGGGACGTCGGAGGAGGTAAAGGTCAGATTGGCGAAGCTAAGCATGGAGGGAGCAAAGGAAGTCACCAAAGGAAAGAGGCTGAGTACATTTCAAGTAAGAGACAAAGCACAATTGCAATGTCAACAGAAAGAGGCTGAGTACATTTCAGTAGTTGGTTACAGTTATCAATTGTTATGGACGAAATATCAATTGGAAGATTACAAGATTCTTGAGAGTAACATTCTCGTATTTTGTGACAACATTTCTGTCATTTTCCTAACCAAGAACTCAATTCTACATTCTAGAGCCAAACACATAGAAATCAAACATCACTTCATTAGGGACATTATTCAAAAAGGAGTACCAAATATCCAATTTATAGACACTGAACACTAATGGGCTGACATATTCACCAAACCATAAGCTGAAGATAGATTTGACTTCTTTATGAAAAATCTAAACTTTACCTTTATACCTTATTGATGTTGTCCCAAGCTGAAAGTAGTCTATATTCATACTAGGATAAGTTTTATGTTCTATTCATATTAGGCTATGTTTTATGTTATGTTCATTCTATAATAAAAAGGGCAAATACAATAAAAAAAAATTCACTTTCAAGTCTTTTGGTCTAATGACAAAAGGGATATTTGAGAACAATAATGTGGGGAGATAATGAAAAAATTACTTGGACTTAAGGGGAGTCAAGTAATAAAAGAAAACATAATTTTGTCATCATCAAAAATGAGGAGATTGTTGGAACCAAGTTGGTTTTCCACTTATAGTTTTGATGTTAACAAAAGTATTTTATGAAAACAATAAATTTGGATTAATGGCTTCATTAAGTATGCAAAAATTGGAAGAAAAAGATCAGATGAAGGTACCAGAGAAAACGACCAAAGGAAAGTCACCAGAGGAAGTGACCAGCGGATGAGATCAGAGGAACATAAAGTATATGCGTCTACATATGAATATACGCCTTTGGAAGTAATGTGCCTAAAAAATTTACAAAGATTGCCTTTGAAGTTTGGGTCTGATGTTTGGTCCGAAGATTGGGTATGATAATTGGGTTTGAAGATTGCCTCTGAAGAATGACTCTGAATTTTAAGCATGTCTCTAAAACCCTAGTACCATCTTCAACCCCAAATTACAGAACCAATTGCGACACCCTTGCATTATGGATTATTCTCCATGATGACCATTCCTCCATCAGTTTCTTGAATCCAGAAATCCAATCGCTTTGGGGTTATGTAAAATGAGTATAGTGAGTCGAAGACCCACTCATCATCAAAATATCTTGTAGTTACCATTAGCACATCAACATTTAAGTAATCTCCTTAAGCAATTGACATTTTCCATCATCCTCCCAACCATCATTCTTTTCTTGAATTTCCTATCAGATCTTCTTGATCAAATCTTCTTCTGAATAATTAATATCTTCTTGTAGATAAATCTTGATCGAATCTTCTTTTAAATAATTCAGATCTACTTGTGATAAATCTTAATTGAATCTTCATGTAAATAATTTATATCTTCTTGTGATAAATCTTGATCAAATCTTCTTGTAAACAATTCATATCTTCTTGTAATAAATCCTCAATATGGCGGTTAAAGCCACTCTCAATATGACGATCAAAGTCACTCGCAATATGGCACTATGACCACTCATAAATCAAAAAGACTATGGCACAAAAAAAACTGCTCTAAAAGGATAATGGTATTAGGACCATTCAAAAATCGACGGAACTACAGCATAACAACCGCTACGAAGGGACTACGGCATAACAACCGCTCTAAAATACGAAGGGACTACGGCATAACAACCGCTATAAAAACGAAAGGACTACGACACAAAAACCGCTCTAAAAACTAAAGGATTGCGGCATAACAACCACTCTAAAAACCGAAGGGACAACGGTACAAAACCACCTTAAAATATCGAAGGGACAGGAAAACAAAATGGGAGAAGTGGCTCGAAAATCAGGCGAGCAGAATAAAAAAAAGAGAGAAAAGAGAAAGTTGGGAAATGCATCCAACTTTGGTGTACTTTTCACAATAGTTTGAAACTCATTATATAGTGATGGAAGCAAACTCACATATGATTTCTAACCAATGTGGGACTTTTGCATATTAAGAGTTGAAAACTACTCAAAATAGGAGAGTTTTCCAATGTGGGACTTCAAAAAAATTTCTTTCCAATGTGGGACTTGAATTTTAAAAAACATGTTTCTTTCCACTTGAATTTACAAAAACAAATTCTTTCGAATGTGGGACTTCAACAAATTTTTTAAATTCACACAATAACATACTCTATGTTCCAACATTACATACGTGAGAGGGGAAAGTGATGACGAAGGACTTCGTGTATAGTGGCAGCTGTACCGGACTTGCTCACAGAGAGGGGCAGCGAAGGTGTAGACGGATGATTGGAGATGGAGGCGGTGGTGGCATGAGGTCTGGAAACGAAAGCGGCGGTCCTGTACCGAGAACAGTAAAGTTCCTCCATTTTCTTCTTTCTTCTTCTTCTATGATTTCTTATCGATTCTACATTTCTCAGCTGTTATTTTTTACATCTTTTCTTTGTGTTTCCTTTTACTGGTTTTATCTTTTAAATCCTCTCTTTATTGTATTTTCGGTTCTCAATTTAGAGGTGACAAGGATGAATCTTTGTATCTATGAGATAAATTGAGTTCTGGTTTTTCTATTGTTTTGTAGAAATTATGGAAGTGTGTAGAGATGAAAAGGGAAAAGAGTGGCTGAACTTTTGCTTGTTTGTATTCTCAATGAAGATTATAGCCTTATTATTAAAAAGGAAGAAAAAAAAGGAAGCTGAAAAGAAGGAGGTTGGGGGCACACACTAATGTTAATTATTTTATTATGTTTTTGTTTTATTATTTTTAGGCCAATTGTAAATTTAATACTTATGTAATATAGACTCAAAATTACGTCTGATTTATGAAATGATGATTTTTTTTATTTTATAACAATAAATGCAAAATGTTAGAATTAAACATATTATTACTTATTTTTTAAAATACTTTTTAATTGACCGAACAAAATTGAGGTACTACATCCCGACACTTTTCATTTGTAATAGATGATCTACTTCTTTTCTAATTTCTCCTTTTTGTCTCTAGTATCTCTGGAGTTTCTAAAATCCTTCTTGGGAAAAGGTCCTCAGACATTTAACTGTCTTAGGGAAAACTCATTATCTTCTAATCTATACTCTAATCAGACTCATTTTCCTCTAGTTCTTTGATTTGCAGAGCCTTAGAAACAACATTTTTACCCTTGGACTTTAAGCCAAGAAATTTTGATTATTTTTTCTTTGGCTCATCTTTATTCAACTCAATCTTATGGGATCTTAGTGAACTCATAAGCTCTTTTAGAGGCATAGTGTTAAGATCCTTAACTTCTTGAATAGTTATGATATTTGGTCTCTATTTACTTGGAAGACTCCTCAAAAAAAATTTGACATGATCAACAATTGCATAGCTCTTGTTGAGAACTTTCAACCCAGAGACTAAAGTCTGAAAAGTAGAAAATATCTTCTCAATGTCTTCATCTTCTTCCATCTAAAATAATTTATACTTTCTTACCAATAGATTTGCTTGAGATTCATGCACTTGCTTATTTCTTTCACCGTTAAGGCATAAAGCATCAAAAATACTCTTATCTGTTTCTTTGTCACTACATTTATCAAACTCTTTGAAGACAATAGCATTCATCATAAAGTTTATGGCTTTGTGATTTATCTTGTACTACTTCTACCATCAACATCCAAATTCGTTCTAGTTATTTCAACCACACTTGCATCTTTTGGAGCCACGTAACCATCTTCAACCATATTCCAAAGTTCAAGGTCATGTGAGATATAGAAACTTTTAAACTTATCTTTCAAGTACTCAAATCTTTCTCCATCAACTAATGGAGATTTGTTGATGTTACAACCTGATGCTTCATCAACATGATTAACAATAATTTCTTACACAAAATCTTAGGATCTTTTCTCAAACACGGTGAAGTACTCAGCCAAAAGGCCGAGCTCTGAAGCCAATTCAAGGTGAAAAAACTACAAGAAAGTGGGCGTTTGAATTATGTATAAATTTTTTCCATCTTTTTAATGAAATTTTCTAACACTATTTAGTAAAATAAAAGCTTTGAAACAAAATGAGGTAAACAAAGAAGAAAGAACACAAACAATTTATCATGGTTTGCCACTAACACTGTAGCTACATCCAGTCGCTTCAACCTGAAGGATTTATCCACTAACATCTTTGTCTAAATGTCTAATTTAACGTAAGTAATGTGTGTCATCCTAGCAATATCCAATTATTATTTTTCTTGACCCCAAATTTGACACATAAATATTAATGAATCTGATATCAAATATTAATCCACTCTTGTATGGCCATGTATTTACATTGTTTCTCCATTGATATGTCTGAAACACAACTCCTATTACGCAGGAGCAAAAAATATTATCTACATTACTCACATTCATCCACATGTTTACAAGATAACTTACTCTCAAAGAGAGGATATACAAATATTATCTTGCATTGTGGTTTCTAATTAGAATTTCTTTCTAAGGACAAAATATTACTATTTTTGTCAACTTCAATTTTTAGTTTTAAGTGAGCCTGAATAAGGCTTGACATTATAGTTGTCGGAGAGATACATTGATGGATGTTGTCACTTGAAGAAATAGTTCTTTGTACTTTGGCATAGAGTTAATGACTACTTTTCAGGCTATTGTCTACGGAGAGTTGTTTTCAAAAGTTATTTATGATCTTCATGCTCATACTTCATACTTCCTTATCTTTTCCTTCCATGACTTCTTTATTTTGATGGAAGTTAATTGATGTTGTCTTCACGTTTGTAATATTTTCATATGATGATCATCTTGGTTTGATGATGTTTTCATATCTTGTAACTGACTATGAATGGCTTATTGTACCAAAATGTCTTGTGTGCTTCACATGATTTAGCATGCAATGAATGACTGGTTCAGTTGGCTTCTATAACACGTTTAGTGCTTTACTCTAGTGTTAGCACATAGAAAGCTCTAGACTATTTTGACCTTGAGTATGACTAATTCCTTTTATGCTACTCATTCATTGTGAGACGAAGAGTATCAGACAATCTACTATTTTGTCACATATTCAATATGTACTACTAATGTTGTTTAGACAATAATCATCAAATATTTCTTTCATCACATATCTAAAACATGGTACCAATAGTGTATCAAAAACAAAATGCATATTATTTAGTTTATAGGTACAATGATATATCTTTGTAACAATGGTTGCTTCAATACTATAGAAGAAAAAGAACAAAATGAGCTGTCTATTGAAGGAAAAAAAATTGTTTCGGGATCTTTTCTTTTATAAAAATTAAATTGTCTTTTTTTAATTATTATCATTTGTCAAATTATTTCCTTTTAATTATTATTAGGAGATTTGATTGTCTATTTTATGAAGATGATTTGAGACTATGTTGTTCCAATTTCTTTCATGAAGATTAAAACTTGTTTTTACTTTTTTTGAGATGAAATTGAGTCTACTAATTTTTTTCAGACTCAAACGACTCTTCCTCAATAAGGGTCCATTTTTTTTTAGATGATTTGAGTATTAACAAAGTTGTTCCGATATTTTTTCTCTAGAGAATTAAAAATTGTTTATATATTTTTTAAAGATTAAATTGAAATTGAGATGTAGAATTTTTTTCAGGGACTCCAATGGACAAATATTGTTCCTTAAAAAAAAACTAGCCAAACAATGTTATACATAAATATTATGGTGAGTTTTTCGGTGTAATA
This sequence comes from Cicer chorassanicum, assembly GCA_037974735.1. NCBI lineage: Eukaryota > Viridiplantae > Streptophyta > Magnoliopsida > Fabales > Fabaceae > Cicer > Cicer chorassanicum. The sequence continues at coordinate 64,968,386 of JBBPBP010009779.1, read as the reverse complement.
TTTTTATAAGTGGTTTACCGTAAATCAATATTTAAAAATGATCGAAAATTCTAACAACTGTTGCCAATATTTTTTAAGCATAATAGCTTGTGATCCTCTTTGTAACACCTCAGAGTTCGTATTAAAATATTTTAGTAATATTATGATAAATTATTACTATAAGGTGTAATAACTTATGTGTAGTTGTCTTATGTGTTTGCCTTAATAATTTACTAAATTTTATTTTATTAATATTAAATCTGTTTATTTTATCCTAGTTTTAATAAAATAAATATATTAGTTTTAAAATGTAAGTGTTTGAATTATATTATAACATACGTACAAATTTAAAATCATGATTTTTCTACAATTAAACCAAAAAAAAAAAATGCAAAACAAAAAAAAAGAAGGAAAAGAAAGACGTGCGGCAATAGTTAAGCAGACCTTGATGCTGTTGACCGCATAGCCTTCTCCTAACATATTTTAGGTTTCTTATAATTGTTTTGCTCCTATTGTAAAAATTAAAACCTTATTTTGTTCTACAGCGTCGCATTCCTTCTGCAAATCTTTTTCCTCTACCTCCAATAAATATAAACATGATAAGCCTATAACTATATACCTCTCATCTAGTAACCTAATATATACAAGAACATACAAAAAAAAAAAGGGTTACACGACATTGTTACACATCAGTGTCTAATGCTAGTTTTAATTTTCATACGCCGTTTTTGATTCTTCACAAGATCTTTCTTTTGTTCCAGTTAGTTTCTCATTATTCTTAAATTATTATAAGACATTTACCGTCTGAGTCACTATTAGTTGAGTTTTCTTTCGACTAGTTATTTACCGTCTTTTTATTGTTTATTTGATAATTCATGATCATGATTAAAATAAAATACTAAATATAAAATGAAGTTTATAAAATGAAATTTTGATCATAAGAGTAATGCGTTTTGAACGAAATTTGTAAACCTTGTCTCTAAAGTAGCAAAATTGTTCCCCGTGTTTTTACAAGTATCAGAATTGTTACGTTATACTAAAATTAATTTGATAAATTCAACTGAACATCTAAATCTACTGAAATAATATGAATTTTGTTTTAGGCAGTTCTAAGTGCCATGCGTTTAAATTCTCTTTTATATAAATATTGCAAATATATTTTCTATCTTATAAAGGAAAAACATAAATACAATTTTTCTATTTTAAGTTAAGATAGTATATACTATATTTATACATATACATACGCCTCCAGTTTACGATTTATATGTCAATAATAAAGAGTCTACTTTTATTGTACATCTAATAGCTTTGTTATTTGATTTTAAATATGTATGATACATTGTACACTAATGTAATGTCAAAATCATACACACACTATATTTATTTAGCAATATATAATTTTTTTTTTTAAGAGATTGTTTATATTGAAATAACCATAAGTATACATAGTATTAAATATATATTTGGATGGTGTTGCAAATAGTAAACAATTTATTTACCTATTGTCGCAAGTAATTAATCTGTATTTGGTTGTCGTGTTGTTTTATTTCTTTCACGGACTATTAGAGACGACGGTTGACGAAGACGCAACACATAAGCAGATCAATTTTTTTTTCTTTTTCAGTGAGATCTTCAATCGAGGTAAGGGGTGAGAAGAGGTTCGACTTTATGAGTATAAAATAACGTGGGATAAACGAGAATATCGTAATTCTCAGATATTCATTCGGGGCTTACTACGTACGGTTGAGCCCTATTGAGTAATAATAATTAATTAATAAAATATGAACGGTAATAGTGAGGACTAAAATATAATTTAGCAACCTATAGAATTGTCGTGAATCTATTTATATCAAGATTGCATGCTACCTGATTTTATGAAATATGATGCTGATTGTTACTGTATGAATGATATATATTGGAGTGTTCTTGCTAATTGATTGAAATCGTGATATTATTTGAATGTGCTACCTGTTTGATATTTTTATTGCGATTGATAAGATTGGATTGTGCATTGTGAGTAGTGTAAACTAAATATTGGGATTGTTTTGTGATTGACTGATATACATATATAATGATGAATATTGTGAAGTCAAACTGAAACTTATTGAGTTGTGATGATCGAGTAAGTTTGAGATATGTGTTATAGATTTTGGAGTTAGGATTATTTTGTCATCATATAGGGAGGGTCTGACAAACCTAGTGATTATGGGCAAGTACAACTGAATGAGCCTGATCGTGGAGGGCTACAGTCGAACTGGAAAGTAAGACTGATAGACCTTTGGGGTATCTCTGATGGGGAATTCCTAAGTGGATTAGTGGGTAATTCCCTAAGGTCGGGAGCTACCATGCAACACAAGAGTACCTCGACCGTTGCATATATGTGTCTCGGGTTGAGTTGAGGGGATCTATGAGGACTTGGCCATTCATGAACTGTCTGTCCACTCCTGTAGTGGCATAATATCAAGCCTCCTAACCAAGTACTTCAGAGTAGAATGGTACCAAATGATGAAGAAATGTATAGTATAGGACATGCATCACATTGCATCCTTGTGACTGTTTCATTGTGATTGATTTGGATAAACTTCGATATTATGTTATTGAATATTTTGAATTCTATGATATGATGTGATATTGTATCAATTTGATCCATTGCGTATTCTTCTCACTTATCTTATACTATTACATGATTTTGAAACTCACTCCATTCGTTGTTTGTGTTTGACTAGCTTGGCCCTACGTTTGCGAAATCGCAGTTATTACAGGTTAGACAATCTTGAAGTTCAAGTTTAAGAGAAGCCTGCTTTGATATGTAATACCAAAAATGAGATTTATAAACAGTATTTTACGCATTTAACTAAAAAACTTATTAGTAGTAGTAACTTTTGGAATTAAATCAATAAATTATACTTAAATCTAGTGTATTGAGATTGCACATTTTTATTTGAGGAATTAAGTTTAAAGTGTTCCATATGTACTTTGGGAAATGTGATATCTTAAATCACTTGTGAAAGTTTTTATTTCCTTGGAAAAAGATTTATTTATCCGCCCTTTTTAATTTTTTTTCTTTAAAAAGGTCTAGTATAAAATATTATACATATACGCTATTTTGGAATTTAGGGTGTCACACTCTTCGTCTTTATGAATAAGGTGACCCGATTAACGTCGATCCAATACAAGATACATATTTATTTTTTCGTATTTTTATCAATCCAGTATTATTTAAGTCAATATCTTAGACATAAAAATAAAAACACTATTAACGTCTACGTCTATGACGGACGTATGTGATGTTGAAGTTTTAAACATTTTTTAAAATTCATCTATAATAGACTATGGTATATATTAATTTTACCTAAAAGTTATATCTATATATATATATATATATACACACACAAGACGTGGGCTCGTGTGCTAAAGTTAGATGTACAAATTTAAATATTACTTATTGTGGAAAATTTTGAATCTTGAATTCTTTAATTTATTTGTGCATCACGAGTCTAGTATTTTTTTAATAAATTAGAAGGTGCTTTCTCCTTGTCATTTTTCTCTTGATTTATATCTTTTAATAAATTAGAAGGTGCTTTCTCCTTGTCATTTTTCTCTTGATTTATATCTTTCATTACAACAGTGAACTTCACTATTGCTGTTGCTTGCAAAGATGAACACAAAGACAATTTCTCCTTCTCATAATAATTCACTAGTTCACTATTGTTGTAAGATTCTACTTGCTATTGTTGTGCTTTTTGGCTTGCAGATATTATCTCACACTGAAGCATCTTGCTCAAAGTCAAAGGTTGAAGTGCTTGCTGGCTTTCAAGGTCCTCTTCCTTTTGAACTTGAAACAGGGTCAGCAATCTTAACCATTTCACTTTTTCTTTTTTTAGGATATTCAATTTTAATGTGAGACTAACCACTCACGCTTGAACCCAATATATTCATATTCTAAATTATCCACTAAATTGCATGTTCATAATTAGGTTAATCCCTATATTGAGTTCTATTATCAAATGCATCATTGACATAATTTACTAAGTTTCAAATGCATCCCCAACATTGACAATCTTCATTCATCATTTACCTTCGAATTAGTTTACTCTATTAGTATTATACCTGAGAAATATAAATGAATATGTGTGCAGTGTTTTTGGTGTGCCATATGTAATATAGTTATGTTACATTTAATAGATATGTGGGGTTGGGAGAAACAGATGATGACATGCAAGTGTTCTACTATTTTATCAAGTCAGAGAACAATCCTCAGAATGATCCTCTTATACTATGGTTAACTGGTGGTCCTGGTTGCTCTTCTTTTTCTGGCCTTGTCTATCAAATAGGTAATTTTCAAATGATAACTTATTATTTTTTTGTGAATCTTGTTTTGACAGTTTATTAATGGATAGTTAAATATGTATATCACAAATTATCTCTTGCATTTTGATTGTAATTCTTTTATGACACTGGTAATAATTTGAGAAAACAAAAGTGATTGAAAGTAACCAATGTATTGGTGTTAGACACCGGCACATGTAAGGTACCAAACACACCTTTAATCTGAAGTGTCGGTGCTATTGTTAAGAGGTTTAGTTATTTGTTTAGTTCGGAAATTTGTTTATTGGTTAACTAGTAGGTGAGTTGTTTTTTTAGAGGAAATAAATTATGTTGCCTATGAAAAGAGATGATTGATTAGAGACAGAATTATCTTGTCATTTGCTTAGACTTGGGGCCTTTCAGGAAAGAATTAACTTGTCATTCTTAGTGTACTTCAGATATGAAAATTAGTATGTGTTAAGGAGTATTGTGACCATATGGTCCAAATTAATCAGAACAATAAACAGAAGGAAACAATCATATGCACACAAAGATCAAGGGACATTATGTGGTTCAGTTCAGCTTCTGTGTCATAAAATATGCACACAAAGAACAAGGAACAAGAGAAAATTATTAAATAGATATGATTTTATTTTTTTAATTTAGAGAATTGTAATGTTTTCATAAAAATGAACAAGATAATTAAAAAATATTCTTAAATTTGAAACATTTAGTTGAATTTAATTTAAATATTTACCCTTCAATCCTTTTCCTCCAAAATTCTTTGTCCTAAATATACAGTAAAGCATTCTAAGTCCTACTGCATTGCAGCAGCTTACAACAACAACAACAAGCCTTTTCTTAGTAAGTAGGGTCGGCTACATGGATGAAACGACGCATAACGTTCTATCATATACCATATCTATTTCCAGCTCATTAATCTCTAGGTCTTTCCTAATAGTTTCTCTTTTAGTTTTCCTTGGTCTTTCCCTACCTCTAGCAATTTGACTACCCTCCATATGATCTACTCACCTTACTACAGAATCTGCTGGTCTCATCTCTACATGTCCACGCCACCTAACATGAGCTTCTACCATCGTTTTTACAATAGGTACTACCCCAACTTTCTTTAATGTAGTCATTCTTGATTCTATCTCGTCTAGTCTTTCCACACATCCAATGCAACATTCACATCTCGGCTACACTTATTTTATCATCATGTTGGTTTTTTACCGTCCAACACTCCATCTCATATAACATCGCAGATCTTACAGTTGTGCGATAAAATTACCCCTTCAGTTTGAGCAATTAATTACTGCCCATAATGCAAGCTTTGTGCCCACGAAGGACGAGCAAAACCAGCAGGCATAATCCAGACGGCGATGCAGCAACCCTTGCTCATTTGACATTGTACTCGAGCTATACAATGTGTTGCTTCTAGGCAACAACCTAACACTAACACTATTATGTAGTTGATCCATGTCATAGAGATTTGACGAAATTTTACGTTGGTTGTTGACTACTAACACAACCTTCTCCTTTTATCCAGGCTTGGGACTGGCTAATATAGGCAGGATTATTGCAGCAGCTTACAATGTATGTATAAATATAATTCCTATAACAAACATTAATTAATCACATAAAATGTAGCAAACATGGACTGTACAAAATAAAATATGCAAGGCTCTTTACACTGAATTTCACATTTAACAGTTTTTTCTGATAAGTATGCATTATGCAATACTGAGGAGAACCCTCCCTTAACAACTAGCTATCAAGAGAGACAACCAAGTCAGTTAAATACTCCACCAAGCATCCTGCACTACTCGATGTAGGACTCGGGCACCCCATAATTCCGAAGGGCCTATCATAGTATAGCGCCCTGAGAATCGGTGTCTTCACGGCTGCATTCGACCTTTCTGGTTAGGGGTGATAAAAACTGAAATTTTATTAGAAAAAATAATTCACTTGAATACGAAAAATCAGCAGAGAATCGAGGTCCCGCCACCCGCCTAAATGCCCAAAAGCCCTAACTATTTTCAAAGGATTGATGACTTTCTAAGGCTCTCATTTTATTTATAGGCAACATGCCTTATATACTATTTACCTAACTAACTAAACTCTTTCTAAACTATTAACCGAACGTAAGCTCGAAAATTGCTATTCTGTGAGATAACAGACTTTAACATTGCATTTGTATCCTTTTTAGATTGTTCAAAACTTTGTACCAATGTCACTATAAGAAATTTGAATTAAATTTTGCACAAAAAATAAAGAAAACATGTGGCTTATTTGTAACACAAATCAACTTGTTACATTCTTATCAAATTGAAATACAATCATATTATAGCTTATCACTAGAATTTATCCTGCTGAAAGTGATCCACTAAACAACATTCGTAAAGTGACTTTATCGTTGATTGAATGTTAATAGGTCCAATTGCATTTGAAATTAAGGAGTACGACGGGAGTGTGCCTAGTTTGGTCTTGAGGCCACAATCGTGGACTAAGGTTTTATATATTTCTTTCCATGATTTCATTATTGCAGGTTGATTTACTGCTAATAATGTTGTTGATGATATTTTGGTTAGGCATCAAACATTATTTTTGTAGATTTGCCACTTGGAACTGGTTTCTCATATGCAAAAAATGTAACTGCTCACCGAAGCGACTGGAAATTAGTTCACCATACTCATCAATTTCTTAGGAAGGTATATTCATTATGCTAATTATCATGTTACTATTATCGTTATATTTCTTGTTCACTTTTTTTTTTGTTTATTGTTTACTTTATGAGAATCAATATTCATTATGCTACTATTCATGTTACTATTGTCGTATCGAGTTTAATTGTCATGCACTGCCAAATAAAAAGTTGTACACTAAGCACATCACAACTATTCATGGATATGATTTTAGAGATAGTTATGGTAAAAGTCAAACATCTCTAATGATGTAATTGACTAAGAGTGTAAAAACTAAAAACTTTACATTGACCGTGTATATAAATTAAATTTTTGTCCTATTTCCTATCACACTTTTATTTTTCTATGTTAATTGTTTACTTTAGGAGAATCATTTCCTAACTATGGTTCAAAATAAGTTTTCTTTTGATCAATTTCTTATAAGCTGCAACATTTATTTGTATTTGTAGTGGTTGATTGATCACCCTGAATTTCTTTCAAATAAATTCTACGTTGGAGCTGATTCATACTCTGGCATTCCTATCCCCGCCGTTGTTCAAGAGATTTCAAATGGTAAGAAATTCTAAATGGCTCAATTTCTTTATAATCACTGTCCATGAAATGTTAGTTTATTGGTAAGAGTTTGACTTTATAATCTCAAGAGTCAGAATTCAAATCTCATTTCAGATAGTTGTAAAATTACTATTAGTGTCACTATTATTAATAATGATTTCCATTTCCTCATGTTTTTTAAAATGACGATGAGGCTGAAAAGTTTTATAATCAATTTAATCCTTCTACTCTAATACATTGATTATTTGCATTCTTCTTTGGAAGTGAGCAAAGAAAAAAAATTAGCAGTATATTACTAGCTGACTGATATTTTTCCATTTCTTTGATTACCAGGAAATGAAAAAGGTCTCCAACCATTGATAAATCTTCAGGTTTCCAATCACAATTGTTTCTTCTACTAGATTACTACCGACGAAAAAATAATCTAGAAAGGGTTTTTTCGAAACCACAAATATCTTTGTTTTCATAGATCTTGTTATATGCACTATGAAGTCTAAATCAATCTTAACATTTATAGGGATATTTGCTGGGGAACCCCATGACAACACGAAATGAAGAAAATGATCAAATCCCATATGCTCACGGAATGGGACTCATCTCTGATGAACTCTATGCGGTAATATTAATATGAATTTAATTTGTATATACAGATAATGTAAATGGATACAGTCACATCTTTGTTGGAATTAATTTACTAATTAATCAATACAAGACATGCTCATGTAAAAGATTATAAATATAATTATACTATATTGCCTAAGCCAAATAAATATAGAGCATGCATATAAATTAGGATCTACAACATGGTGATTTATCAAAGATATTAGGAATACATGAAAATATGGCTTTTGTCTCTCAGTAGAAATCCTCTGTTGACTTATAGTTCTTTCAATCGTCTTTAATTCCTAACTCAACTGACAAAACGCCAATATTATTAGATTGGACATCGGGTTCGAATCCGAAACCTCACAGTTATTATGAGTTTTGGTGGTAATTATAGCATCTCATCTATGGAAAAAAAAAAACAATTGTTGTGCAATTATATTTAATGATTGAAGTTATGCTTAGTGATCTACCATTATCTATTGACAGTCACTACAGAGAAATTGCAAAGGAGAGTATACTAATGTGGATTCCAAAAATGAGTTGTGTTTAAGAGATGTCCAGTACTTTCAAGAGGCAAGTAATACACCATCTCATTTTTATCATGACAATCCCTTCAGTTCTCTCTTGTTATCAACTCAATTAGGGTATGTTTGTTACAGAATTTTTCGTAAAAAATCACTTTTATAAAATAATCATTTTTATCTGTTTGATATAGTTTTTTAAATTATTAAATGTCAAAATCACTTTTTTATTTTTTTGAATTTGTAACAAATGGGCCAAAATGACTTTGTTTGATATATAGTTATACTATTAGTTTGTATCTTCAGTGCCTTTCAGGAATTAATAAATTCAACATTTTGGATCGCTTCTGTGAAGATGATGAGCATCTGTGGAGAAGATATTTAACTCAAGACATGAAGACATCATTTAGTTCTCATCTCAAAGTGCCTGAATTAAACTGCCAAGTAATTTTTTATTTAAATATAATTTTAGTTCCTACAATTATAGCGTTTTTTTATTTTAGTCTCTATAAATTTTTTTGTTTTAAGACAGTCTCTGCAAATTCAAAAGTTGTTTTTAGTTGCTGACGTTAGTTTATTAGACCACGTGACGTGATTTAATTGGATTACATATGATGTTAGAAACTAAAAGCAATAATTTTTTAATATGCAGAGACTAAATCCAAACAATAAAACTTATAGGATTAAAACTAAAAAACACAATAATTCCAAAGACTAAAATTATATTTAAACTTTTTTTTTCATAATTTGTCTAGCTTGAAGCTTAACACATAATTTTAGTCCATAATGTTTCAAATTTGATATTCCCTATTTTCATTATTGTTGTAGATTTATGGTTTTTACCTTGCTACTAAATGGGCTAATGACGAGCGTGTTCGCAAGTCATTGCATATTCGAGAGGTTTGATACGATCAATACATAAACTCATTATATCTAGTGATTTTGTAATGCTTCATCACAAATGGAAAAAAAAATTACTTTAGTCAATGTTACATTACAAATATTTTTTTTTATTTGAGTCAAACGCATCAAATTTGAGTCGAATGCATATTGATGTACATAGCTTTGAGCACTGCAGGGAACCATTGGGAAATGGAAACGCTGTTACACTAGTGATTTTGAGGAAAATATCTTGAGTAGTTTCGAGTTTCATGTAAATCTAAGTAAAAAAGGATACCGCTCTTTGATATACAGGTGAAGATTTTCTTTTTAATGTAGTGTGTGGTTTTAAATTAGGGTCCTCATAACAGTTATGCTGGATATCTTTATATTGCGAACAATTGCAACATAAATTACGAGTGTGATGTTTTTGCGGAAATTTCAAAATCCACAATATTGCGGCCGCAATTAAAGTTGCGAATCGCAATTTAAAATTATAATGTAGAGTGTATTTCTTTTAAAACTGGTGTACTTACCATATACGTAGTGTTTTTCTTTGATTTGACTCCACTAAAATTTACAATTACGAATTATTGACCCCTTTTCTCTGCGAATTGAATGGTTAAGACCAAAAAATTATTAATAAGAAAATCAATTCTTGATGTAACAATACATTTATGATTTATTATGCACGTAATAGTAACATCAACAATGACATTTTCATCATTATGCACATGCTAGTAAGGAATTTTTTATGGAAATTCCTGTGTTGATGCAGTGGGGACCATGATGTTGTTGTACCTTTCATGTCTACTCAAGCATGGATAAGGGCTCTAAACTATTCTATTGTGGATGATTGGAGACCATGGTTTGTAAATGGTCAAGTGGGAGGGTAAGCATGAAATTTGAATATAATAGATATTACTCTTTCAAGAATAAAATTTAAGCAAAAAAGTTGATGTATATAATCTAAATTTTCATTCATGTACATCAACTTTTGCTAGTATTTTATTCAGGAGACAATAACTTTTTATCCGTTGAAATCAAGTTGTTGAGGTTCAATTAAACTCATTTGATCTTCACATGTATCTTAATCTTAACCAATAATTTGTCATTTGTATAGATACACAAGAACTTACTCGAATCAAATGACGTTTGCAACTGTAAAGGTAGAGAAATTACAAATAAAATACTCAATTTGGTGAAATACTTGAGATTGTGCAAATTCATATATCAATTTTTTGTGTAATTAATTGCAGGGTTCAGGGCATACAGCTCCTGAGTACACTCCTGAGCAATGTTTTGCTATGTTCACTAGGTGGATATCTTATTTGCCTTTGTAAATCAACAATTAAGATGTCTTCAATCTGGTTATCAATTAGATGTTCATTTTCCAACGATACTCTTTTTTTAATTATCAATACTTGAAAATTGTGTGTAAGGGAGCAATGCAAATAATCATGTCAATAAATTTTACTATTTTGTCTTTAATTATAATCACATTTTAGAAAGAAAAAAATTGTGCCTAAATATAAACTTCTTTCAAATTATTAGTTATATTTTTTATTTCTTTTTCCAAACATACTTCTTATTTGTATTACTAATTTATCTTATAAAACAAAAAGTCTAATTAAATATATTCATACAACACATAAAATTGACAGATTAAATTCATTACTTATTTTCTTAATATACATAAAAAAAATTATAATTAAGGCAAAATAGTATGCTTTTAATATGGTTAGGGGTGTACGTGGGTTGGGTTGGGCGGGTTTTGACAAAACCCAAGACCCGACCCGATCGATTATCTTTGGGTTGGGTTAAGTTCTAAACCCGTAATTTTTTTATTTAACCCGAACCGACCCGACCCGATCAAGAACGGGTTGGGTTGGGTTGGGTTGGGTTGGCGGGTCATACATAAATAATAACCTTTTTTTTTATTTTACAAGAAAACATATTGAATGAAAATATATTTAATACTTGAATGTCTCAAAACTATAAAATTTCAAACAAATTATGCAATTCTTTAAAAAACTCATCAACCTCTCACACAAAAAAATAAATCCAACAATTTTCAAATACATAAATAAATTCAACAATAGTAAATCAATAAAAATTGGGCCTAATAAAAAAAGTGCAATTTTAATAATGAAAAAATTGATAAAATAAATTTTAGTCCATGTACACATATCAATCCTATGAGATCTACACATACCAATCTTCATGTCATTTGGTTAGATTAATTCATGTAACAAGAAAAAATGCACATATAGTATGTTATCTTCACATATTAGACTGAAACATACATCTCGACAACATTGTAAAAATACGGTTTTGATTATCCACAAAGACCAATGGTGACACAACAACAAAAAGAAGAATTCCATCCATTGATGATATTACAAATAAATAAATTAGATAAAGGTAAAATAATTCAAGTCATAATTCAAATACAAGAGGACCTTATTTACTTTGCATATGCATAAATAATATTTTCAAAAGTTCAAAATAATATTTTCAAAATATTAAAATCTTTATTTTTAACATAATTTAATGTCGTATTCGAATACAACCATCTTGTAGTCGAATACAGGATAAAAACATGGCTAAGTCAGAGAGTTGGCCATCTCATCTGTATTCGACTACACAGTGGAAATTTTGAATGATTTTTTAACGTTGCAGCAGTCGTATTCGAATACACAAATCCTGTCGTCGAATACAAGACAAAAACATGGCTAAGTCAGAGAGTTGGCCATCTCATCTGTATTCGACTACACAGTGATATGTTTGAAAAATTTTTAACGTTGCAACAAGCTGTATTCGAATACAGATATATGGTAGTCGAATACAACTGCAACCAATGCAATTTTTCAGCTTTGAATTCAATTTAAAACATTGCAATTCATTCTCAAACCTCTTGGATCAAAGGCCACGAATCTAAAGAGTTGTTTGAGGACTATAAATAGGTCATAACTTCATTTTCAAATTACCAATTCAATTTATACAATTTCAAAGACTTTGAACAAAATTTTCTAAATCTTTCTAAGTCTTTTTCAGAAATTCAAGTACTTGCATATCATTTTCATATCCTTAAGGTTCTCAAAAGTACTTGAATAAATCTTGAATTATACTACCTTCATTCTATTCCTATATTCTTATCAATAACAACAAAGTGATTGTAAAAGAAAGTTGTGCTTTCTTTGAAGTGCTGTATTTAAGATAGTAGTGTTCTATCTTTGGAAATTTGTTAGAAGATTGTAGCCAAGGTCCCAGGGTGAGGACTTGTACATATGCTGACAGATAGTGAAGAAAATCTCTTGTGGTGAGCAAGAGGACTGGACGTACCCTTGGTGATTAGGGGAACCAGGATAAATCTTTTGTGTTCTTTACATTACTGCCATTTACATTATTCTTTACTATCCATAAGCGCAAAAATCAATCACTATAATTTTAAAAACGATCAAAATAACCAAACACCTAATTCACCCCCCCCCC